>JAQHUG010000510.1:126400-173887 GCA_028555095.1 Dicrostonyx torquatus | reverse complement strand
CACATTGCATGTGGGGCGCGGTGGCGACGCCTTCGGGGACACCTCGTTCCTGAGTCGCCACGGGGGCGGCCCACCCCCAGAGCCCCACACGCCACCAGTCGGGGCCCCGCATTCTGTCCCTCCACCTGCAGTTCCACAGCCCCCTACACCTGGCCTCCGAGTGCCTTCACCTGCGGACCCGCTGTTGTCCTTTCACGTGGACCTGGGACCCTCTATGCTAGACGCGGTGCTAGGCGTCATGGACGCGGAGCGTGCCGAATCAACAGCCACCAAGCCTGTCGGGGACACCCACCCTGGAACGCAGCACCAGAAGGCCTGCTGCTGCCCCAATACTGACTTCCCACTGGACGACGTCATAGGCCTGTAGTGTCCTGATTCCCGCACCCCTCAATCCCGCCCAATAACCCACTTTTATACACATAAATGGCTGAGGTTTTTGCCAGTACTGTGTCTGTTCACTTTTTATGGGAAGGGGTGCAGAGGCAGGACAGTGGTCGGTTGCCACCAACTAAAAGCCAAGTCCGGTTTCTTCATGTAATAAACCACTCCCAAAAGTGGAGTCTCGCACCTGGCCGCTCCCACAGACTTATTCATTCTTCAAATATTGACCCAGCCTCATTGCTACCTGGATAAAGTCCAGACACCGTGGCTTGCTTAGCACCACCTATGGTAACTTTTGGTTTGAAGAGTCTGGCCCTATACATTCCCCAGGTGCACTTTGACCGGTCGGTGCCATTCACTTTTCTGAGAGCAACTGCAAAGAGGAGTGGTTGGGTACTCTTTCAAGCCATGAGAGGCGTGGTCCCATGGGTAGGACTTATGCTCCTGCCAACTGCGTGTCGCCACGCGGCGGTGGCTGTTGCGTCACAAATCTGGGCACAAAGTTAACCCTGAGCCCATAGATGTCCAGATGTTTTAACACCCTAGAGGTGCGGGGCTCTCTAGGCCTATATCATGGGCTGAGGGTGGAACCAGATTCTCGAGGGGTCCTGGGAAGGAGGGACCTCTAGTATTTATCACTCGGCTTGGAGAGTGGCTATCTTAGGTCCCTGACGGGATGAGACCAACTTCCGGAATCAGAATAAGGTCTTTTGAAGTTTGTAGAGGGGTGGGTCATATGTGCCAACCCCTAGACTGGGGACAGGAGCAAGACTCGTACCCCACAACCAGGAAACTTGGCGAGGCCAAGGTAAGGCCAACGAGAGGAGGGGCATACGTAAATCATTCAAGTGGGTTGAGACCAAGATAAGCCATGCTCCCAGGAAATACAGGACGGGACAGTCATAAGTAACTTTGCATGGGGCAGGACCAGGAGTCACTTTGCTCATAGTGAGGTATGGTATGTAAGTCAACCACTGGTATGGGGACTACACACTTTAAAGACGGTCGGGGGCGGAGCCAGGGTATTGAACCCCACCCCCGACACACGCAAAGGGCTGTGTACATAAAACTCACATGCTGCGGAGTGGTGTCCTGAGAAGGACAGGGCACAAGCAAAGTATTTGGTTGCAGCAGGCCCGGATCTCTAAGCCCCACCCCCCACTTCGGGGCGGAAATATATGTAAATCAGCTGGCTGGAGAGAGAGGCCTTGCTCCTTTGATGCCCTGAAAGCGGCCGAGTACACAAAGTGTTTGCATGGGTTGGGAACTGTCTCTCGCCAAAGCCCAGAAAGGGAGGAGCACATATAAAATAGTTGGATGGGATGGAATTTGGCTCCCTTGAGTTCTTGAGAGGATCTCAACACACTAGTTAATTGGCTGCTTGGGCGGGACTAGACTCACTAAGGCCTTTGAGGAGCTGAACTCATGAAGATCATTTTGGGCGGGGCAAGACCAGATTCCCAGAGGCTCAGAAGCCAGCGGCGTGTAAATAAATTGGGCGGGGCCGGGAGCACCAGAGCTCGTGGGACACTCTTGAGGTCCCTCCTAGTCTCTTGGCGTCCCTCCGGGTGAGACGGATCGGACTCCTGGGGTCACAGCTGGGCCTCAACGTTGTGGACTGAGGCTTCCCAGTGTGCTGCGGTACCATGGAGGCAGGGGCCGATTCCTCTGAGGCCCCCTCGGTCTGCCGCTTCTTCCTAGAGGGCCGCTGTCGCTTCGGTGCACGCTGCCGTCAGCCACACCCCGGGGCCCCAGCGCCAACGCCTGAGGTAGCGCAGCCTGAGGCTGGGTCCAAAAAGCCGGCGCTGCGTACTGCCGCTGACGTCATCCAGCGCATCCGCTGGGATCCGCGCCTGGACCCTGCAGAATTTTCGGTGGGCTACACTGACCGCTTCCTGGGCGTGCAGGAAGAGCCTTTCTGCGCCTTCTGCTGGGACGAGCCGCTGGCAGCGCTCGGGCCCGGCGTATTGGCGGTGCCACAGCACCGCATCCGCTACTTCCGCTTCCGCGGACGCCTGGTGTGGGACCGTGCCTCGCGTACTGACCTCATTTTTGGCTCGGGCTCTGCGGTTGGACGGGGACCCACCATCCTGGACGCACTGGACGACGGGAATGAGTACTGGTCGGAGGCTGCACTAGAAATCCCTGACACAGAGAAGACAGGTGCGGCTTCCGAGGGTCAGGACACCCAGGATGACCCTAAAGAAGGGAGTGGAAACCTGGCAAGAACTAGGCTTGATTCGGGTCTGAAGACACCTGAAGAGGGTAGGGCAACCAAAAAGAACAGAACGGGGCTTGATTCGGGCCTGGAGATACCCGAAGACGGTGGGGCAACTAAGGAAAATAGAACTGGGCTTGATTCGGGCCTGGAGATACCCAAAGAGGGTGGGGCAACCAGAGAGACTGTTCTGAATAGGACCACAGAGGCAGGAACATCAGACCTAAGCGGGTGCTTCACTGGAGTAAAGGAGATCTTGAACTCACTAGAGACACCTGGAGCCACTCTACTTCCACAGTGGGAGGTACAGGCCATGGAAGCTCCAGGGCTTTCTGCTGAAGAGATGGGAAGTGAGTGGACTCCAGAGGCTTGGCCTGATGAAAGAAGGTTCCCCCGCCTGCCCCGACCCACGCATTTTGTGGCACTGATGGCAACAGAGCCTGGACTTAGGGCAGAAGTGGTCAAGGCCCAAGAGCATCTGGTCCGGATTGCTCCTCTTTGTGCTGCTTTCCTGGTACCTGTACAGGCCCTGCACCTGACAGTGGCCTTGCTGAGGCTGACAGGCCCTGGGGAGGAGGCTGCAGCTACTGGGGCTCTGCGGAAGGCCCTCTTGAAACCAGGGCTTCAGGTACCCTCCCAGCTACAGTTCAAGAACTTAGTTCTTCTGGGTCATCATGTGCTCTGTGCCATACCCTCCCCCACACTGGCAGGCATGGCCCAAGCTCTGAATCAGAGGCTGGAGGCTGAAGGGCTGAGAGTGGTGCAGCGCCCGGGGGGAATACAGCCACACCTCACCCTGGCCAAGGTGCCACAGGGATCCCAGGTTTGCATCCCTGAGCCTGAGTTCAGTTTGAACCAGGAGCTAGGAAGACAGCCCCTAGGGAAACTCTGGCTATGCCGTATGGGCAGAGCAGGACATAGCTACTTGCCCCTGGCTGAGATTTCCCTCAAGTGACCAACGTTCCAAACTTCATAAAAGAAACAATTTCTCTCTCTCTCTCTTTAATTTGTGGTTTCAAGCTTCCAAAATGTACTGTACTCAATGTTCAAGGAGAATGAAGGGAGGGGAGGGGAGAGGTGGGAAGGGGAAGCAGGGAGGCATCTGGAAAAAAAGCAGCCTGACAGTCCAGCTGTTTGCAACCTCATAGCACATCCTCCATTTACATGGCAGAAGAGGGGGAGGGGTGAAAAGAAAAGGGAGAAAGAAGAAAAATAACTTAAACACACACACAGAGGAAAGAGAAGGAAACATGACGTGAGCTGGTGATCCATGAAGGCAGAGGGGAGGAAGGAAGGGAGGGTAACCATTTTACCTGTGCTGAACCAGGGAACAGGGAGGGAGGAGGAGGGAGGGAGGGAGGGAAAAAAAAATCAGAAGAAACATTGGGGCAGAGGGAGGAGGGGTCACAGAGACAACTTAATACAACTTGAGTAAGACGAGGCAGCCCGGCTGGCATGGTCCCGCGAAGGCCCTGGAGTCCTCAGTGCGGTGTGGCGCTGGTCTGGCTGTGTTGGTGGTGCTGGCTGGCATTTCTGGGGTGAGGGGTTGAAGGTGGGGCATAGTCTTTAAGCAGCTCCCCTCACCCCAAACACTGAGGCCCCAATAGCTGGGCAACAAGAGTCTATGAAGAGGCAGACGAGGCAATAGGTGTGGCTGGCTGGTGCCCCGCTGCAGGCGGGTGCGGGCTGGACGGCCTGTCTTCTTTCTGCTGACCCCCCAACATGGGATGGGCCAGCACGCAGGGTCAGGTGCTGGAGTACGAGCTCGAAAGAGAGAGAGAAAAAACACTGAGACAGCATTAGTGGAGGTGAGAGGTGGACACAGAACCTGTAGCCCCCACCCCGCCCTCCTCCACTATACTCCCAATTATCCCCTGTGAGACAAAAAATAAAAACGTAGAAAAATCTCTGTACAGATCCCCGGTGGGAAACGGGGGTAGGGATGCTGGCTCTTCCTGGAGCCTTCTCCCCACAAATTAATTTATAACCCATGTCCATGGCTCAAAAACAAAATCTGCAAAGGCGGCACTGGGCCACAGCCCTAACCCCGCCCGTGCTCGATGAGTGCTCAGAAGGCTGGCAGCTGCGCCAGGCTGAGGCGGCAGTCCACGCTGGAGTTGTCCGGGCCCGTGTAGGACAGGCCCAAGGGCTCTAGGAAGGCCCGGCAGGCGGCCTCGCCCTCGAAGGCCAGCTCGGCCTGCAGGTAGGAGACGGGCAGCGCAGGGCGGAAGCTATGGAGACAAGAGGAGAAAATGATGAGGCAAGCAGACAAGGGAGGGCCCAAGAGCAGGGAGCAATGCTCCCCATCTGGGCTCCCAGAATTTTCCTCAGCAAGGAACCTGCTGGCTTCTGCAGCCCCTCCCAACCTCCCCATGTTAACAGCTTGGGGGGGGGGCCAGGGATGGGGTTGGTAGCCCCAGTGCCCAGCTGCCCCCCCTTGCCCACACTTACCTGTCCAGGAAGGAGGGGGCAGGAGGGAAAGGGCCCAGATGGCTCCTCTGCTGGCTGAGGGGCTGGAGCCAGACAGAGTAAGTGGTACAAAGACTTGGAGAGTAGGGACAGTGAACCCTCAAGGATGTTTGCCCAGAGTGTCACACTCAGCAGTGCTTTCCGGTTGGTACCAAGATGCCCTAATTTTGTACATGTCCTACTAGTTTTAGGGACCCTTTCCTGCAGGCCATTGCAGCCCTTTAGCTACTTGGTTTCAAGTATCTGCAACCCAGTTATTCTATGGCTCTGGGACAGGGCAGCCTCCCTGTCTCTTTCAAGTGACCTGTCTGCGACGAACGGTGCTGTGACAATGAGGTCAACACAAGCCAGGGCCCTGAGTACTCACAAGGACCATTTGTGCTATGTAGCCAAGGTTGACAATGAACAGATTAAGAATCACTTGCACCACTGAGGCTTGCGGGCTGCTCATTGGACCATAAAAAGCAGATAGCTTGGTGCCTACTCATCTCACTCCCTTGGGTTGGACTGACTAAAACAAAATCCTAGAACAAGTTTCCTGACACACACTTGGCAGGTCCCACCATAACAGGACCACTACCTTAATGAGAAAATGCTGCTGCTTAGCCCGGCATTCAAGACCCCTTGAGACTCTTGATAGATATATTTACCAGGGTTTCTCAACCTTAGCAAGACTGGTACACACTGCTGTGGGGCATTTTGTTGTACAGCATTCCTGGTCTCTACCCAGTAGATAGCAGCAGCATGGGCAAGCCTCATGCAGTGTGATGACCAGAGGGCCTTGCGACACCAGCCCCTGTGCCATAGGCCCCAATCACACTGTCCAGGAAAGACATTTCAAGAGACTGCTAACAATATGAGCCAGGCCACCCTTTCTAATAACTATGTCAGGAAAAAGAGCAGCAAGTAGCTGCAGGCAAAGGCCTGGAAAAGGGGAAGATAGCTCAGGCTTCAAGCTGATGTGAACAGAGAGGAGTGCAGGGAAGGAGAGGACATGACACCAGGAGCAGTGATGGAAGAACAGTGGGAAGAAACCCGGAACTGAGGGTGGCTGAGGAGGAAAGCAATTTTGAGGGCCAGCGGTGTGAACAGGAGAGTGGGAGGGGACTCCAGCAGAGAAGCTGAAGGTTGACCAAGATGTGAAGGAGCGTGGCAGAGCCACAGCACAAAAGGCAGCAGAGTGCAGTGCCACATACGTTTTGATCATGGCCTTGAGGGCAGCCTTGCGCTCCCGGTCTGCAAACTTGTCCACAAGGTAGCCAGACATACAAGGTGCATGGCAATAGAGCCTGAAGAAGCGGTGGTAGTTGCCTAGGGCCCACGCTGCCCTCAGTGCCAATGCATGGGACACACAGGGGTCCGCTTTCAGCTCCCTTGTGAGGTATGCCAGCTCTGTAGTGATGTCTGCACAGAAGATAACAGGAGGTCAGGTGACAGGGTGCCACCTTGGGCATGGCACCCTTCATCTTGGGATGGGCCTCTTACCTCCAGAGTTCTTCGTGAAAATGTAGTAGAGGATTCGGTATGCAGTAAATTCACCCACATTGCCTGCCAAGTTTTCCGCGTACAGCGACTTGAGTTGCGTCTGGCACTGGTTGAATTCTTCATGGTCACCCTGAGCATGGAGGAAGGGGTGTAAGGAACAGGCAAGTACAGGTGGCTTCAAAAGAAGGGTGAGAGTCCCATGGCAGTTGCCTAGCTCCCTACCTTCTCCAAGGCAATGCGGGCATGTGTCTCATACACCTCCACAGTGAACTCAGTGCGGATGCCTTGTACCTGGGCAGTGGGAACAAGCAGAAAGTCAGGCTGAGCAGAGCAGGGCAAGATGGCTGACACCAGAGCTCTGCAGCAACTGACTTACCGTGAGGTCCTGCCGAATGGACTTCATCTGCTCACAGGCAAAGGCGTAGTCCTGCTTCTCCTTCCAGTGGGACTTGACCATGCACAGAGACTTCTTCAAAACCTGCAGGGAATAGAATCAAGGCTGACTGTAGAAACAGCTGACAGGCCAAAGCCACTGCTCAATGAGAGCTGAACACAGCCTGTATCAGTGATTCACCACTGCTATGAACAAACAAACCAAGTCAACACAGCAAGACAGTGCTCCACAATTTCCTGTTGACACACAGTGCTGTGCCATCCTGAAGTGCAGTAACAGCTGCCTTCGCAAGGCCACCTGGCTCCAGGGTCCCATATGAAAGTCTGCCTTGACTTTGCTTGTAGTAAGGCTGACTATGGCCAGGCTATGCCCCAAGTGTGAAGAGCCTGCATGCTAGGGTCTTCTCATAGCCAGAGCTGCCACCTCCCTGTTAGCTCCCTGGCCTAATGCTAACACATCCTGGTGGTGGACTCACTGCCTGGGACTTACAGCCACAGGTCGCACAGTTGATGGGTCTGGGGCGCAGGTTAGCCGTAGATAGTGCTTTGTGATATCAGGACAGGTGCCCACAATCTGTAGCTCCTGCCAGTCAGGGTCAGCTCCACTGCTTTCCAGGTTACTCATCTGCAGCACCAAAGGTTCAAGGCGCAGACGGCGTGAGTGCCCATGCTGAAAGCGGGCTGCCCTCTTTTGCTTCTTAAGCTCACGCTCTGGGTCCTCACACTCGATTGCTGCCATCTTCTTGCGGCTGCGTTTGGTTGGAGCTAGGTCATGCCTGGGGAGAAAGCATAAAGAAGGCCAATGTCCTCAGTCACTCTGAAGGCCATCTACCCCACCTGTGAGACCCGATAAGCTCCACGTATGCCTAGAAAAGAAATCCCACCCAAAGCTCACCTCTTTCCTCGCTGTGCCCTGCCTCGGCCCCGATCCATGTGGGCCCCACGACCACCCCGACCCTTGGGGGGTGGGTTCCTGCGGCCTACAGGGTGACACTCATTTCCTGAGTAAGAGCTGTCAGAGTCTGAGTGGGAGTCACTAAACAAGAAAACAGAAAAGTCAGGCCTGAAGCACAAGGGGCATCAGCTCCCTCCCAGCTGCCCTCCAGCACAAGCTTGCACACCTCCTCCGGAAGTGACGGGTAGGAGACCTGGATGAAGAGCGTGAACGCGAATCTGTGCTGGAGGAAGAGCTGTTGTCCTTCATGAAGACGTTGCGGTTGCCGAACTTGGCGAAGCTGCTACCCCGGGCTCGGCCAGCACCCCCAGACCCAGGTGTCCCTCGCTGGGATTGGGCACCCCCGCCCCTGGTCACCGAGCCTGCCCCCCTGGGAGGGTGAAGGCTGCTAGGGGCCTCCCACCGTTTCTTCTTGGGGCTCTCAGTCACAGGCTCCCTGGTCAGCCTGAGGATATAGCAGGGCAGGGCAGGGCATTACCAACCAGTCACCAACTTGTAGGACTGCAGACCCTACCCTGTGGCCCAGGGCCACAAAACCTCAGAACAGAGAGGCACTTACCCTGGCAACTCAGCCATTGTGGTGCAGGAAAGGGAACAAGCCCAAAATTGTCTGTGTCCAGGGGATGCTCTTAGCCATAAATCCACCCATACCTCCCCAGCCAATCCTGCCCACTCCCCAAAACCCTATCCTTGATAACTCCTGGGCCTTTTGCCCTCCCAAAGGGTCCTGAGATAGAGCTGTCAGCTTTCTGGCTCATTTCTCTCTGAAGCTGTCAGTTTTTGAGGCTTAAGTCCCAGCAGCCCTGCTGCCTCATAGTGTCACCCAGACTGACCCAGGCAGAGGTTCTCGGCTCCAGTCGATGGTGTAGGCAGAGCCATCCTGGAGCCGGGCCTGTAGGACCTCCTTGAGAAGCTTCTCTGTCCGGTCCTTGTCCTCTTCTGATTCACAGGCGGTGAAGCACCGCTCAACATATTCCTTCATATCCTGCGGCCAATCGTCCGGCTTCCCAGACAGGTTTCCCCGGCCAGATGGCCCACTGCGGGAATAAGACAGAAGAGAGCACTCAGGTGGGAGGACCCCACATCTCAGCAGAATTTTTACTGTGATCTTAGATGGCAGTCCTACACCATACATTCCCAGGGTTCCCTTCACCACATGAGGCACGCAGAGTGACCCCTAGAGAGGGACCTTGGAGAATAGACACTGAACACAGAGCATGGGCAGGCAGGGATGGGGACGAGAATCACCTATGGTTCTGGGCTTTCTCAGAGCTGGGCTGGGAACCGAAGCTACTGTGTTGACCCTCTGTATTGGAGCTGAAGTTCTGGTTGGTGACAGCAAAGGGCCGCTTCTGGATGTTGAACTTGAGACCTCCAGTTCCAGGGGCTGCTGTGGGTGGACAGCGGAGACTGGAGTTAGGTCCTTCCCAGACATTCAAACTGGCCAAGCGCTGGAGCAGGTCTCTAGCATGAGCAAATCTGTTCCAGAACAGTCTTCCCCTAGACTAGAATCCATCACAACACCCTGACAAAGATCCAGTCACTCTGGGTGGCTCACAAATAAGTTCCAACTTCCTGACCCCCAAAAGTCTGCTAACTCACGTTTCATGCGGGTCCACAGCTGCTGACCCTTCTTGGGCTTGGCAGGCTCACTGTAGCTGTGTGGCCCATAGGTCTGCCCTGTAGGTGCCCCTGCCTGACTGTGCTGAGTGGCTGGGGCTGTTCCAGGCTGAGGACCATTGCTTAGACCATGTGTCCCATGCTGAGGGTTTGAGGGCTGAGGGGGCTGGGCTGCAGGTAGCTGCTGAGGGGAAGCCTGGTAGGCCATACTCTCATCCATGCCAGGGACTGGAGGCTGTGGGAAGAAGCAGAGGCTGAAGGCAGCAGGCAGCATCCTGATGCCAGATCACATGGTACGCAGTTCTTATAGTCTATAGTCACCTTCTTCAGCAATGAGTGCTACAATCTTCTGGGGGTTGCCACTCCGTATGATCGGTGATTCCTGGGGTGTCTATTTTTACTAACTATCCTTCCCACAGAGAGGTCTTAGACTCACTGAGCAACTTTCCATAGCCTCAGCTACCATCAGTGCCAACACTGGGGCCTGACTCTACTAACAGCCACTGACGACACATCCACTAGGGTTCTCCTAAGGACATCAACACGTGATAACACACTTACTCAAGCCCTATGACAAGGCTGCATCCTCTCAACTCTGAGGAGCCAATGTGTGGAGAACAGTGAAGCAAAGCAAGGACTCAAAGCCAGGTCAATGTATTTCCTATGCTCTAGGGTCCTCCACTACTCTAGGTTGCACCAGTTGCAAAGGCAGCATGTTGGGTAAGTATGGGTTTGGGTGTGTATACACCACTTGCTGTGTGTGCAGGGGCACACTAGCTCCTAAATGCAGTTGTGAGTGCACATGCTGGACAAAAAGAGAGAAGGCAGACTGCCAAACTACAAACTGCTCCCGCCATCTCCTCAACACTACAGCCCATGGGCCTTGCCCAGCCTCAAGCCCATCCTTAGTTTTAAAGCTAAGCTTTTACATCAGGAGGTGCTTGACAAGAAAGATAAATCAAGAGAGGAGGGAGCAGCTTTGAAATAGTGCAGACCATTCTTGGTTGCAAGTCCACTCAAAAGCCAGGCTCTTGTTCCCAGCTGACCAGGAGCAGTTAGGCAAAGCATTACCTGGTTCAGAGTCCCTTGGTGCTGGGGAGCCGATGGCTGCTGGGCTGTAGCTGAGCCGTAGGAGCTGGCCATCCCATACTGGGAGGGGGAGCCGTAGCTCTGGTACATGCTCTGCCAAGGCACAGGAGGAGCCGGAGTTAGTGAAGGCCGCTCATGCCTTCGGCCTCCCTTGGAACCATGCTCAAATGAAGAGAATGTAGACGCCAGGCCCTTGTTCTTTCCACCATACAAATGCACCAAATCATGTATTTTCAAAAAAATCAAAACCAAAAACCTCTTCATTCCATTCATGCCAGCACCCATAGGTCTTGCTATCAAGTGATAAGAAGCAGTGAGTGCCAGCATTTCTAATGCTATGATAAAGATACAGGCAGGAGACAGGGGCAGGCTCACCCCTTTAATCATAGGACTTATGAGCCAGGGTGGAGACAGGTGGGCTTCTGTGGAGTTTGAGGCAAGCCTAATCTACATAGCTAGTTCCAGGCCAACAAGGGCTATACAGTGAGACCTTGTCTTTAAAAAATTGAATTTTTTTTTAAAAAAAAAAAGGCAAGCTTGTTGTGGTGATGTATATTCAGGAGGCTGAGACAGGAGGGGGTGGTTGAAGTCAACCTAGGCTATATAGAGAATTCTGACTCAAAAGGAAAAACAAATTCTGGGTGTAACAATGTCCACACATAGTTAGAGGTGTAATTAGCATTAAAGAAAACAAGGCAAAGAAGAGAAGTAGGAATATGACTTGAACAGTTTGGCAGTGGGAGGCTCTCTGAAGATGCTCTCTGGGCAGCAAGGAATCTTGAAGTGAGCACAGTAAAATAGAAGCTGCAGCAGAGCAAAGCACAGGGGACTAGGATATCCTAATGTTCTAGGGTAAGGAGGCAGTGAGGATGTGAGCATCAACAGTGGGATGGACCATGGACAAGTCAGAGCTTGTGAGACTGGAGTAGGAAGCTGAAATTTACATTAGGGGATACTGGTAGGTGTCTGAACACTGCTATATCCGTCTTCATCCCCACACGGACAGAAAGCTCTCCCCCTGTAGTCAGGTACTCACCATGGGGTAGTAGTAGCTGTAAGGATAGGCATAATTGTACTGCTGATACCACTGGTAGTACTGTTGCTGCTGCTGCAAAGCTGAGGCTTCTGCCTGAGAGACATACTGTGGAGACAAAAGCATGTACGTATCTGTCAGTACAGCCACAGGAGTCTATGGGCACTACAGTCCCAAGAGGACAGGCTTCTAGTGCAGAGTAACTACAGAAAAGAAACGGAGTCCATGCCTCTATAGTAAGAGTAGGCTCCCGGAAGATGGGGCAAGTCTCCCTCCTTAGGATCACTCAGACCCTGGCTGACGCAAAGTTGTTGATTGTTTCCCTTCATCAGATTTAGTTAACAGGAAAACATATTTACAGTCCGCTAAGGCATGCCATTCTCTGAAAGTCAGCATCCTTCCCATCCTTCTCTCAGCAACAGCTCCACCCCAGCACAGTAGTTCCAAGTCCTGTGTGCTCTTCTCACCTGTGCACTGGCCACAGGCCCACTGCTACTGGCTTTTGAGCTACTGGCAGCCCCTGCTTTGCTGATGCTGGCCAGGGCCTGGCGGGCCTTCTCCCACTCTGGGTTCTCGTGCATAGGAGTCTCCATGCCATTCTCTCTGCTGGCTCCAGCCACCATGCCATACTGCGAAGACCTGCAAAGGTGAGACAGAGTCATGTTCTACTGTACACAGGTAGACAAGGCCTAAGTTCCAGAGTAAGATCCCTACCTACTAGAGCCACAGCTGAAGCTGGCACATAGCAAGTGCCAAGCAAACAGAAGGTTGATCAATATATACAAAACTTTACATGACCTACGACCTTAGAAGGACTCAATCTTTTACAAGTCAATGAATTCTGATAAGGCCAACTATGGGGGAAAAACAAACAAACAAAAAGGAATTATCAGAAAGACAGTAAGGGGGGGCTGGAGAGATGGCCTGGTATTCAAGAGCATTTGCTGGTCTTGCAGATGTTGCAAGTTCAGTTCCCAGCACCTATGTCAAGTGGCTCACAGACACTTGTAACTCTAGCTCCAAGGGATCTCATGCCTCTTCTGACCTACGTTGAGTGTGAATTATACACTCACACACACATACACACCCGCACGCACACGCAGAAAGCTCAGAGGGGAAGCTTGCCCCTCCACCCCAGCCCCCAGAATGTGGATTTCTTCTTCCAGGCTGTGCAAAAAAAGTCCCATTGTATTTTGTTCCTCTTTCCCAGCACAATGGGCTGTGCTCCCCTAGTCCTACTAACCAATCTGTGCTGCGCTGATCACCCACGTTGGCCGCCATCTGGACCTCGGGGTGTAGGGAGTGGACCTCGGGAGCCAGACTGCTTTTTCACTGTCTATAAGAAAAAAGATGAGTTAGACCCAAGGAGGAAGAATGTTGGATCCATAAAAGGATAGATAGGAATGTGGGAGGGTCCACCTGTATTTCTGTGCTTTGATTGGTTAAATAAAGACCTGCCTGGCTTATAGTTAGGTCAACCCTTAAGTGGGCGGAGTAGACAGAACGGAAGTTCTGAGAGGAGAAGAAAGGAAGTGCCCAGACGCCACGAGCCACCGTTGTAGATGGATGCAGGTTAGACCCTTTCAGTAAGTCACCACGTGGTGACTAACAGACTTTTATAATGGGTTAGTTTAATTATGAGAGCTAGCCGGGAAAAGGCTAATGATAATAAGCCAGGCAGAGTTTAAATGAATCCAGTTTGTCATGTGGTTATTTCGGGTGCAGCCAGCCGCTGAGCAGGCCAGCGGCTGGGGGCTTGGAAGCTGGGTGCGGGGAACAAACAACACGCACACCTCTCCCCACTACTTACAACATAGGAAAGACAGAGTATCTCATAGAAAGGAGAACTGGTAAAGAATGGAAAAGAATTCAAGCATGGTGGCTCATGACTGCAATCCCAACACTCTTTTGGGAGTTCAAAGCCTGCCTGGGCTACATGTTGAAATCCTTTTTCTAAAACCAGTAAAAAGAATCAGAGAATTCCTACTGTGGAATGAAGAGACTTGAGCATGAAAGGAAGACACTAGACTCCCTAAAATGCAGGATGTAAAAATGAAAGACAGAGATAATAATAAAACTATCAGAATGGATGCGAGGGGAAACCAGGCTGAGGTGGTGGATGGGGAGACCCAAGTCCTGGGCAGGGAATCTAATGGGAATTCCTAGAGTATTGATACAGGTTCTAAAGAAGCAGAAAGAAGGCAGGCACTATCCGGTGAGTAAAGTCTTAACTACCAGTGAATAAAGCATTAGTTACCAAGGCGTTTGGCAAGAGGGAAGTTTCTGGGGACACATGAAGGAGCATGGAGCCAAGACTTGGAGAACAAAGCAGTGTTTCCAAAGAGAAAAGGAATCTCGGGATGCCTCACTGAGGAATAGCAGAAAGTGGAGGTGGGGGAGGCTCTCCCTATGTGAAGTCACTGGCTGTCAGCACCTGAATCAATGAAGAGTCCCCAGAGGACAGAGACTTGTATGAAATGTTCCTTGGAGCAGGAGCTAGTCTGGGAGAAACAACAGGCAATCCCTTGGGTACGATGTCTGCAGATAAAGTTTTCAGGGTGTTATGGGAGGCCCACAAATTTCTTAAGAAACCACTAGGGGTGAAGGGTGGGGTGACAGAAGCATGAAGAACTGCCTTGTGGTCAGGACTTGAGGGACCCAAACAATAGGATTTACAGCAAAGAAGCCCACGGAAGAACCAGAAATATTGCAGGAAGCCTTAGGGGCAATGGCAGGCCTCAAAGACATTAAGAAAAAAAAAAAAAAAACAGGGCCCGGCGGTGGTGGCGCACGCCTTTAATCCCAGCACTCGGGAGGCGGAGGCAAGAGAATCCCTGTGAGTTTGAGGCCAGCCTGATCTACAAGAGTTAGTTCCAGGATAGTTAGGACTGTTACACAGGGAAACCTTGTCTCAAAAAACCAAAAAAAGAAAAAGAAAAAACAGACAGACCATTGGGTGGAGTCAAGGGGTCGGTCGAAAGTAGGGAAGCAAGTAGGAGACAGTATAACTGGTATTAGGAGAGAAGCCTAGGGGGCAGGGATCTGACGGCCGAGGACAACATGGACTCTATGCACCTGGCTGTCCCACAGACATGGGGTCCACACCAGGTGGAGATGGAGGCCACCCTGAGCCCAAGCGACCCTCCTTTTTCCCCGCGGTCAGCCACCAGCCAGGCCGTGCCTGCGCACCAAGCCGCGAGGATGGTCTCTCTGGGTTGCCCAGGGCAACACGGCGGCTGGCGTAACAGCGGGTCCATGGCGCCGCGAGGGGTGCGCCTAGGGCACTAGGGTCCACAGCGTTCCCAGGAACTGAGGCAAAGCGGAAGCGCGTGCGCAAGCGCAGTGTCGCCGGTCGCGCGCACACGCAAGCCCCGGGCGCATGCGCGGACGGCCACACCCTTCACAGACGCTGAGAGCGGCGTCGGTTAGGCTGAACAAGCAGGCCCGGGCTTGCCGAGCGCGGAGCCGGAAGGAGCCCCTGTGCTCGCCCGCCAGTCCGCCCACCAATCCTCACACTCACCAGGACCTCTTGCTCCCGGGGTTCGTTACCGGTGGCCCAAGGCGGCTACAGGACACCCGCGATAGCGCTCGGTCACCAGCTGGCTCTTCTGGGGCTGGAACGTCCTGACCGCGGCGTGATGGCGTCACCCGGACGTCTGTACCCGCCCTGTGTCGCGTACAGCCAATGGATGTCACCGCTCGCTTTGACCCACCCTCCACCTATCCAGCCTACGCAATTGCGTGTGGGCGTTGTCAACAAGCTGGGAGCTGGGCGTGGACGGTGGCCCCATGGGGACAAGCGCCGCAGGCTCTCCCACATAGCAGCGTTAGCCGTGAACTGTAAACTTTAGGGACGGGAGTTTTGAGGCTGCGCACAGCACTATGACGTTTTTTAAAAAAAAAAAAAAAGGCGTGAATAAGTGATGAGGATGAATCTTCCCCCAATAGGCTTGTTTAGTGAATAAACCTGGAATGGCATACCTGGCGTGAGCAACAGTGAGTGAGACCCCAAGGAAGCAGGAAACACGCGTCGCTTGAGGAGTAGCAATTTGGCTGTGACGCTGGAAAGGTAGCCGGAGCAGAGGAATGTGTAGGGAGAGGTTTGCAGAAACAAGAAGTATGTGCGTGTGTGCTGATTAGGCTGGCCCGGAACTCAAGGAGATCCGCCTCCGTCCTATGGGATTAAACTTGTGCGCCACCATAGGCTTTTCTTTTCTGTTCTTTTTCTTTCGGTTTTGGGAGACAGAGTTTCTCTGTGGCTTTGGAGCCTGTACTGGAACTAGCTCTTGTGGACCAGGCTGGCCTCGAACTCACAGAGATCCGCCTGCCTCTGCCTCCCGAGTGCTGGGATTAAAGGCGTGCGCCACCACCGCCCGGCCCAGTAGACTTTTCTTAAAGCTCATTGTTTACACCAGAAATGATTAAATTGTGCCGTTCAATTAGGGATAGCTGTTAAAATAATAAGAGCCCAGCTTCTAGTCATACTTTGTACCAGAGACTTTTGTTAATTACACAACACTTTGATAACTTTATAACATTTTGTTACTGTTAGCATGGTAGGCTTCTTCCCATCTCTTTTTTATAATGAACTTTTATTTTAGAATAAATTTGGGTTTACAAGGGGAAAAAGTTGCAAAGATAATACAAGAGTTGGGCATAGAATGCCCAATTTCCTCTATTGCTATCACCTCGGATTCACCTTGGTTTATTTGTTAAAAAGTAAGAAACTGACTGACGTTGCTTTAATACTCTGAACTAAGCGGCAAACTTTAGACTTTGATACTTTTCTCATTAATGTTTTGTGTGCCAGTGTGTAACCCAGAACATCATGTTGCACTTATTTTGCTTTTCCTGTCCTGTTGGAGCTGAGGTTTCTGGATTTATGACACCCATTTGCTTGACAATGCAGCTGAAGTTCAACGAGTCAACTGATTTGCCCTCATTCAGCACAGTGGTGCCTGGACTGGGGCCCAGCAGTATCCAACCACTGTGTGGGGCATTTTAGGGTATGTCACTTGGTGTGTGTGTACCCGACTGCCACTGTTTGTCCTGCTGTACTTGGCTTCCCTTACAGAACTGCTGGTCTTCCGGAGAGTTCTACTTAGCAGATAACTTGTCTCCAGCATTTAACTAAGCGAAGTGTTGCCTAGACAGAGGGCTCTTCACACACATCTTCAGTTCCTTGTCTCTTTCTGGAAGCCTGTTCCTCAAAGGATCACCACGTCGAGAAACAGTTGCCATTCTTTCACATATAAGCAGGTTTTGGGTTTTTGTTTTTGTTATTTCACACAACTGGGGATTCACAGCCTCTGGGCAGCATATTTTGAGCACCTCTTCTCTGGGCTTCTAGAACAGCACCAGATAGCACCCCACTTTAATGGGACAATAAGTAAGTATTGGGCAGGGGAGTAGCACATTGTGTTTGGAAATCATTAGAATTTTAACCACTTTATGAATTTTGTCTCTGGGTTTCTGTTTCTTCATATGTTCATCTCATTTGCTTATTTTTTTTTTTTTCGAGATAGGGTTTCTCTGTGGCTTTGGAGCCTGCGCTGGAACTAGCTCTTATAGACCAGGCTGGGCTCGAACTCACAGAGATCTGCCTGCCTCTGCCTCCTGAGTGCTGGGATTAAAGGCGCGTGTCACCACTGCCCTGCTCATTTGCTTATTTTTAAATTGAGTTGTCTTTTTGTGAATTATTTGTCACATGTGCGTTTTTTCTTTTTACAAAAGAGAACTACATAGGCATTATTCCCCGTACAATAAATTTCCCTTTTTACTCTGCCATATTTGT
This sequence comes from Dicrostonyx torquatus, assembly GCA_028555095.1. Taxonomy (NCBI): domain Eukaryota; kingdom Metazoa; phylum Chordata; class Mammalia; order Rodentia; family Cricetidae; genus Dicrostonyx; species Dicrostonyx torquatus. The sequence goes on along the minus strand of JAQHUG010000510.1, from coordinate 156,450 downwards.
TGGTTTGTTTGTAGTTTTTAGCTCATTGACTGCCTTATCTTTTCCTGTCTAGATTTATATCTTTAAGTTTCCTCTTCTACATCACCTTAGCAGCACTACATACAAATATTCTACTTTCTCTTTGAATACTTCTTCCCCTTTACTGGCACACACTTAGGTTTTCTGACATCTTGTGCTGGATTTGAACTGTTGGATAGTGAGTTGATGCCACACCATTCCTAAACCCACTAGGCCTTGTACATGCCACATGACTGGAAGCTCGACTTTGTTGTTCCTGTGGATTCATGCATGTTTAGACCTAGTGCTAGGTTTATTCTCTTCCTGGGGTCTGCCTCTTCCTTTGTCAGGACACGCTTGTGACTTTCAGAACCAGAGCGGTGCTGAACCTAGACAAGAGGAAAGTTGCCTTTTAACCATCAGGGAAGGGGTCATCTCTCTAGCTTAGTCAGGACTTCCTCTCCCAGGAGGGGAGAAAAAAAGAAGGTCCTAGCTACTTGTAAAATAGTCTCCCTTTTATTTCAAATCAACCCTCTTCCAAGTTAGTGCCATGAGTTGAGATTGCTGGACTATGGCAGGAGCAGAGACATCCTTATACCTGCCTCCCTTAGTCCCTCCAAGAACAATACCAGCAGCCAGCCAGAGGTGAGGGACACCCGGCTGTAGGTCAGCCCAGATCCCTGCTCTGCCATCTCAGCAGTCCCTTGTGCTAAGGACAAATGGGAATGGGGGAATGTTGGGGCCAGAACAGAATGTCATCCTATGTGAGGTGTCCATGGCCAGCAGTGTTTGTGGTCAGAGCCCAGTCAGTGTCAGGTTAGTGGGGCCTTCTCCAGCAGTCAGGAAAGGAGCTAGAGAGAGGGAGAAATGGAGCTGACATAGGCAGGAGACATTCCCGTGGACACCCACCCAGCCTCAGAGTGCCATAATCAAGGCCCAGCAGAACACCAAGGTGTCATTAAAGCTTACCTAACAGGAAAGGCCACTCCAGGCTGGAGGGGAGGCTCAGATGGAAGACTGCCACTGCACAAAGCGCTTGGATTCCTAGCACAATAATGGGGAGAAGACATACAATGAGAATCTGTCACATACTGGGGGTCCCTCCCTCAGACCCAGGATCCCAGACCCCGGGCTCCTCCCTCAGTTCCAAGACTCATCTCTCCTCCCACATTATCCCAGGCCCATTCCTTCCTCACACCCAGGATCCTAGCCCCAGATCCCTTCTCCCTCAGACCCAGGAGCTGACACCCCGGCCTTCCTCCACAGACCAGGGGCTGTACCTGAGGGTTGAAAGGGTCATCATCATCTGTGTCATCGTAGTCATCACTGGAGTGTGATGTGGGGAGTGGCAGAGAAGCAGGATGGGAACCCATCAGGAGGCTGCACCATCCCCACCAGTGGCCCTGGGTGCTGCCTCCTGTCCCCTCCCTGGGGACCCTGCCCTCTCTCCCCTGCTGACCTGGGCGGGAAGAGGGCCCAGGCACGGGGCAGGCTGCAAAGGGTGGTGGCCAGGGCCCCCGCAGACAGGAGAGAGAAGAGCATCAGGAACAGCAGGCCCTCCAGGGCATCTTCACACAGGCCTCGGAGTGCTGAGCCATAGTCCTGAGGCAGAGGGTAAGCCTTAGAGTGTGCACACATGTACTCTGTACATAGGTCCAACCATCCATCTGCCTGGCTGAGAGGTATTGTGAGTCACCAAGACTCTGCCCAAGTGTAGTCTCCTGTCAGAGAGCTTGTTCTGAACATGGAAGGCCATCCATATGTTCATCTTGTGCCTTTGACTGAGCTGCAGCCCCACAGACCATTCCTATTTTATCTCATGCCTCTACCCCACATGCAAAATGGTCTACCATCTCCACTCAGCACCCAGAGAACTGCTCTCCCAGTATCCTAGGTGAAAGAGCCTCTACACTGCTGCCTCCCACCAGCACCAGCCCTGCCTATCCTTGTTCCAACCAGGTGTTATTGACAGATGAGGAGGCTGGGACCCTTTCCTGTAGCCGTGAAAATCATGTTACCACACACTGTCAGATGCCCCTTGGGTCCCACAAATCGCTGGCTTACATAACAACTTAGGATTGGACGTGGCACATGATACACATGCAGAAAAGACTGTCTACTGTGACTGATGCCCTGGAGGACAGCAGAACCACTGTGACCTCAATGCCCAGTGGCACAGCCAATATGCTGGTTCATTCTGTAAAAATGGACTAAGCCGCCTTTGCTCAGCACTGGCAACCTTCAGTACATGGAACCAAGGAGTCCACTTTGGAGGCTTGTGAGCTGGTAGGACAGTAAGATGTTAGGACGGTACCAGCAGAGGCCATTTGAGAAGGGCACAAGGAGCCAGACAGATGGTTAGTTCTAGACAGAGGCAGGTGACATGGAGGACAAGGATAGAATCACCAAGACTGAGGACACACGGCTTTTGCTAGGTCTGTCTATGCAGGCTCTTCTAGTTCAGTACTAGGAGCCCTGGCTTTAATCCATGTGCAGGGGGATTCAGGCAAGGTTTTTTTGAGGAAGACTCTGATCTGATTGTGTTTGAAAGGATCACCAGCTGTCTCTGGACAGATGGAACGAGCAAGATGGGCATGCCAGAGGCTGTGGTCTCGGCAGGAGGGGAGAGGGGCCAGGGTCTGAAGTCGCAGTGGCTGTGTGAGCAGCAGATGCAGTGGGAAGTGAGGATAGCGAGCGGAAAGAGCAGTTCTGACTTCCTGGCTCAAGTGCTGGGGTGAAGGAAGAGGCTCCTATTGTTGAGGAAGTGAAGTGTGTGGTGAGGAGCCCACCGGGATACTAACCAGTTAGGCGTGCATCAGGCACACGCATACAGTGCCCACACATCTTTGCAATAGCTCCATGCAATGCTGCCTTTGATGCTGTGGTAAGAAGCTGAGCCCAAAGTGGGCAGTCTGCTTTTACAGAGTCACAGCCTAGAAGGTACAAAGCTGAATCTGGAACCAAGTCTCTTAGGTTCCAGAGACACCTCCCTCTTGCCTCTCATTTAGACAGGGTCTCTCCCTATAGGCCTAGGTGGCCTGGGACTCACTTTGTAGACCAAGCTGGTCTAAAACTCCCAGAGATCCACCTGTCTTTGCATCTGCCTCTGGAAGGGCTGGGATGAAATGTGTGCACCACCACACCCAGTCTGTTCGTTCTTATCCTAGTGTCTCTTGTCCCCATTTTATTTATGTATATATTTGTGTCTACATGTGTCTGTGCACATGTGGAAGGGGTATTGTTGTATGCCTGTGCATGTGGGGTGGGGGCAAAGGTTAAAGTTCAAATACATTTTGGGTTTTGTTTTTCCAGACAGTTTCTCTGTATATCCATGGCTGTCCCAGAACTCATTCTATAGACCAGGCTGGCCTCCAACTCAGAGATCTGCCTGGTTCTGCCTCCCCAGTGCTGGGATTAAAGGTGTATTAAGCCACTGTCAGCAATGTTTTGTTTGTTTTTTAAGTAGGCTTTCTTACTGGGACCTAGTGTGCACTAACTGAGCTAGGCTGGATGGCCAGCAGGTCCCAGATATCCACCTGTCTCTGCCTCCTCGGTGCTGAGCACCATATGCCCTCCTTTTCACATGGTTTCTGGGGATCAAACTCAGGTCCTCAGGATTGTGTAGCAAGTACTCTATAGATGGAGCAAAGTCCTCAGTCCTGTCCCAATTTTATCATATGGTGGAAAAGGCCTAGATGGAAAACCAAGGCCCAGGGTCACATGGTTTCTCAATAGTTGGCACAGACTCTGACCCCTCATCTCTCCCTTCACAGTCATCTTGGAGCAGAATTAAAGCTCAGCATCTCAACAAGACCTAAAACAGGATTGGGGCCCAGCATGCCATTGTATAAAAAAAGCAAGGACCCCTACCAGGCCCTTCTCAGATACCTATTCAGTGACCCTTTGCTGACTTTTTGGTACCCTTCTGGGGCAGGGTACCACATTAATTTCAGACTTTGGATATCCAGCAATAGTGATTTGGGGCAAGGACTTCCAGGTGTTGCTTAGGTCTCCTTGTAGAGAGGAATTTGTCTGCTGAGTCTGTATCCTAATCCTAAGGTAGACCAGATGACCAGAGGTGGTGAAGAAGCATATGCCCTCCAGATCTGATCTGCAGTGGGCCCTTGGGTGGCAGATGGGTAAAAATGTTTCAAAAACAGAAAGGGACAGACTGGCCATGCTTAGCAGTTCACACCAGAAGTTCCTCAGTGCTCTTCCATGAATTCCTTGCCCTCTGGGGAAAATCACTCAATTGCCTTCTCCCAGCCTATGGGTTTGCAGAAGATGTAATAATATTCCCTGATGGGTCTGGAAAATCTTGTCAGCTAGTGGGGAGGCTGAAACCAGAAGATTAGGAAGCCAAGGTCTATCTGGGTAACTTAATGACACTCTGCCTCGAAATGAAAAATACTTTTTAAAAAGACTGGGGGTTGCGGACATAGCTCGGTTGGTAGAGTGCTTCCTTAAAATACATGAAGCCTTGGGTTCCATACCCAGTACTTCATACAAGTGTGCCATCCCACACTTGTAATCTCAGCACTCAGGAGGGAGGTGTGCACACAAAGATCAGAACTCAGGGTCATCCTCTGCTATGCAGCAAATTGGAAACAAGCCTGGGCTACATGAAACCTTAGACACACACACACACACCCAAACACACACACATGCTTGTGCGCACATGCACACACACACATCAATGGTAGAGTGCTCATCTAATAGGCTAGAGTATCAGAATTCAATCCTCCAGTACTATAAAAGAAAAAAGTCATCCTGGTCTGTTTATGGGAGTCAGTGACCTGTGACCCCATAGGATCATGGCAAAAGCTGTGTGCATGGAGAGTATCAGTGTGGGAGACTGTAACCAAGGAAAGCAGTTAGGCCTCTATTAGAACAACTCTTGATGTTGTAAGGGTGAGAGTCTTTGTGATGCTCATAATTTTTCCCTGAAAGGTGTAAAGGTGGGGAAACTGAGGCTCAGAAATGCTGGCCTACTCAGCTCACAGCTGAGCCTACAGTGGGGCTTGGACAGACTGCTGCCTTTTTCACCCTGCCTCTTTTACATCTAGAGATTCATGAACTAGCATTCAATCCAGGGAATTAGGAGCCTGCTCAGGCTCTCATTCCAGGGCTTAAGAGGCTGAATAGCTTTCACGGAGTAGAGGAGAAGGTAGAAGCTGAAAAACTCGGGAGGAGCGGAGAGAGAGAGAAGAGGAGAATAAGAGAGAGAAGCAGAGGGGAGGGAGAGGGAGACAGAGAGAGACAGAGGGGAAGAGAGAGGAGAGGAAGGAAAGAGAAAGAGAGGCCAGGCAAGCAAGCACACAGGAGCGCACCTTGTGCAGACTGCGGCAGTGCAACAGTGCCACCAACTGGTGGAAGCTTCCCTCTGTCACATTCATCGTCTCCTCCAGAGATAACAAGGGCTTCTGTTGTGGGAGGGAACAGTTACACAGTCATTATGCTACCCAGCAATGTCCTGCCCTCAACTCATGACCTCCACTTCCCAGAGGGACCAGACACTCCCTTTCACATAGGTTCAGCAGCACTTTAGATCCTCCCTCACCTGCATTTCCTCCCCAGCCCAAGAGACCAGTCTACCCAGACAGCTGCTTAGCTCTATTGCCCTGCTCCTTTCCATAGGCTCTGCACACAACATGAAATCATGTCTACTTAGAGAAGGGCCAGCTCTACAAGTCTATTGGACCCAGTCAACCTGCCCTTCCATATGAGTGGGGCCAGCATCCCACAGGTTCACCAGGCTCAGCCCCTCTTCCCCTCCCTAACTGGTGCAGTCTATTGACCTAACCTGTGCTGCAGGGAACTGAGGGACAGCTTCCCGCTCCAGGCCCTGCAGCTGGGAGTGGATGCTGGCTAGAGCTCGCTGGGACAGAGTCAGCCTCTGCAGGAAGATAAGAGAGAGGAGGACTCAGGTCAGGGTATCCACCATGCCGCCTGTCCACCAGAATACACAACTCAGGACCTTTGCCCCTCCACCTCCCAGGAGGACAACCCAGAATATGCCCTTGGGGCTCCACATTAGCCATCTCCTCATTTCCCATTTCTTTGCCCACAGTCCTAACCTGTTGGAAGGGGTTGGAGACCGCCTGGTTGCACAGGAAATAATAGTTGAGGATGTCTGAAGTGGAGGGAGAGAAAGGAGCAGGCTATGAGCCTGGGCCTAGACTCTCCCTGGGCAAATCTGGAGGGCCATAGCCCAGCAGACATTCTCCAGTTTGGAACTTTCTTGAGGTCACAAAGACCTGCCAGTCACTCTCCTATCCTTTCCTTCTCCTCCTCCCGTTCTCCCTTCTCTTCCCTTCCCTCTTCCTCTCCCTTCATCGCTTCCTTTCCTTCCCTCCCCTCCCCTGTACTACCTCATTCTGTTCCCTTCCCTTCTTCCCTCCTTTTCTCCTTCCTCCTTGTTTTGTTGTTCAGTTTGTTGCTGTTGTTTTGAGACAAAGTCATGTAGCACAGCCTTAAACTTGCTATGTAACTGAGGATCATCTTGAGCTTCTGATCTTTCTTCCTTCACATCATGAGTGCTGAAATTTTAGGCACAAGCCACTATGCCAAGTTTTATGTGTTGTTGGGAATCAAATTTATAGCTTTGGGCATGCAAGGCAATACCAAGGCAGCAACATCTCCAATTTCATTCTGTTTTTGTTTTTGTTTTAGAACACCGTGTGACAAGGTCTACATAGCCCAGGCTACCCTTGAATTCATGCCTCAGCCTCCCAATTGCTGTGATTATAGGTGGGCAATATCACACCACATATTTCCATCCCTTCTACTTCACCTGCACCTGGATTCAACTGACCTAATTATGCTTCCTTGTTCTCCCATAATCAATCAAATTCCTATCACTGAGGCCCATGACCCACTCCCCCACCCCCACCACTCACAGGCATTTTAATCCTGCCCTTTTACCATCCTGCCAGGATTGGTAGATGATTCTACACTCTACCCTACAATGAACTGGGCACTAGGGGGTGGCAGGGAGTGCTAAGGACCACAGGGATTTATGGGAATCACCTGAGCTGAGCCCTGTCTCCTCCTCGGTCAGGTTCAGCACATAGGTGTCTGGGTTGGAGCAGAAGTCACTGAGGCCCTGATGAAGGCAATAGGAAGGGATCAGACCAGAAATGTCCAATTTCGTATTTTCATAGAACTCAAAGGTCCAGGCTCCAACCTGCTCTCTCAGATCCAGGGGTCTTGACCCTAGCTCTCCTCAGACTGAGGAGTCTGGTCTAGGCCCCAGCTTCTGCTCTCTCAGGACCCAGCAAGTAAGTTTAAAACCTCAGAACTGTGATCATGTTTACCAAGCCTTAGGATTAATGGCAATAATTAGGTCACACCCACCTCAGGATTTAGAACACCCCAATCCAGAGCCCCATACTTACCACAGCTGTGGCAGCCTCTAGGCCCATAGAACCCCAGCTCAGGACAAGCACCAGGAGACTCATGGCGGTCATCCTAGAGGGGGAGGTGATTGGACTCAGATCTCTTAATCAGCCTTGCCTCTTTCTATACCCCACATCCAATCACAGCCCTCTCCAGTACCCACCAACCTCTATAGCCTAGAGGATTAGAGTCAGAGGCATGGGAGAAAAAGGTGGGGTAAGGCCCAGACTGACGTCAAATCGAACATCTGTTCAGTTGGAACAGGAGAAGGGAAGGTCTTGGCTGGCAGGTCAGCAGCCACTATCCTAGTTGTTCCTGGACCTTAGGGGGCAGCTGTCCACCATCAGCTGAATTTGCTGGGATTTCATTGTGCAGGGTCCTGTAGGTTCTAAGCTAGTTTCAGGCCCATCTACAGCCTATTTTATTTAGCTATCCTCTCTCCACTCCCTCCACCTCCAAGCTGTAAGGTGTGGAGAGTGTTTCAGAGTGAATTTCTGAAACTCAGAGCTTGATTTATTTAGGTCTTGACATATGTCCAGGGTTGTGAGGGGTAGAAGAATTCTGGGTCCTGGGGTAGTGGGGGAGGTTAACAGCTGTTGTGAACTGGGAGACCTGGCCCCCAGTCATATACTTGCTCAGCTCAGTGTGTTCTATGAGTCTCCAAGCCTTGATGAGAGCCTAGAAGCAGTAGTTGGACTTATCTCCCAGGGAGAGTCCACAGACAGTGGGCCGCAAGGGAGCAGGAGGATGCACTCTTCCAGTGATGGGCAGGCTGGACTTGAGCCCCACCACAGTACTTCATTGAGAGTCCCATGAAGTCCTAAGAATGATATCTCGTACACAGAGAACTACTCAATAAGGGCATAGGTCCTATGTGTTCCCACATTACCACAAGTCCCTCACCTGCCATACAGGATTCCTCCATGGATTTGTTGTGGTGACCAAGGGAGAAAGCATCTGTGGCATGTCAGAGTTTACCTGATCACCCCGCCCCCCTTTCCAGCAAACATAGCCTTTGTCTTTCCTAAGACTTTAGCAATGCTGCATGCTGGAAACCCGCGTGATTTTTCTCCCCTGTGCCATATACTCCACTCACACAACTACCAGCCACTTGCTCTGCTTCGCTAGGCCCAAGAGGGTGAAGAGGCAAACCAGCAGCACCAAGAGCAGCAGGAGGACGTAGGCCAGCCACCTATAGGAAGAAGGAACAAGGAAGTGGGCCTCTGGAGGCCAGCAGGACCTCAGATTCACGCTAAGCCAACCCGATTCTTCAGCCTCCCTACTATCCAGCAAAGTTCACTGGTGAAATGGTGCATGTGTTCACAAGACTCTGGAGCTAAAGCACCTGGGAACTTCCCTGAACGATTCACACAGTTCTATGTTTGTGGACACATGCATTGGCCTCTCTAAATAAATCCCTGAGCCAGTACTGTAGGTTGTCAGTCACCCAGCACCTTATTGCACACTTCAGAGGTATGATGTCTAGGTCTCAATTACTCAACTAGCCATGTAACCTAATTGCCTCAGTTTCCATACCAGGAACATGAGTGGCATATCAGGATCAAATTCAAAATCTGTTGCCAGGTGAATGAATGGACACATGTAAAGGTCTTAGGAGAATGGGCTTGTGGGCAAAGTTTGTGTTAGCTAAATCATCATCCAGGGGAGCTGTGAATGCAACATAATACATAAGTAAGTAATGCATCAGGACTGTAGAGGAAGATGCATAGAAGGCCCAAACTCAGCACGTGGCACACTGTGAATGCTCCATAAAGAGAGTCATTCTCAGTTGTCACCATGTAATTGTGGTTTGCACTCCCTGAGACCGTATCCCTGGCCATACCTCCACACTCACCTCCATGGCCCCAATGTATTTATTGAGGGCCTCTCTTTTACCAGACACTTTCCCAGAGCATCTGCCAAGCATCGTCACAGTCACCTCTACTTCCCCGATCAGGCTCCTGTGATCCTAGTTTTGACCATGACACAGAACCTGTGGCCCTTGGACCTAGACCTGCCTGCCTCCCACTGCCTCATCTCCAGCATGCATCCTCTGCTGGGATTGTTTCAGCCCCAGTGTGCTTGTACCGAGAAGCCTGGCCTCCTGCTTGGGAACAGAAGACTCAAGAGTGTCAGCTAAATGCAAGAACTAAGGAAATAACTATGTGGATAAAGCCTGGCCTTGCTGGCTGTTGAGATCGATGGTTGACTCAGAGGGCTTCACAGCTTGCCCTTTCCCCTCCAGTGCCACCTTTTAGTATGGCCCTTCTAAACACTTCCACATAAGCTGCCCTGCCTGTCCCCAGACAAACCCCTTCCTATTTTATACACTCTAAAGCTCTCATTCACCCACTTTACAGAAAACCTGCTTTCTAAAAATATTTATTTTATATTTATTATATATTTATTTATATATAAAGCACTATATCTAGTGTTTTACCTACATCTATGTACATCTACCAAATGCATACGTGGTGTCTGCAGAGGTCAGAAAGAGTGTTGGATCCTATGGAATTGGAGTTATAGATAGTTCTGAGCTACCATGAGGGCTGGAAACCAAACCTGGGTCTTCTATACAAGCAGCAAGTGCCCTTAAACCACTAACCCATCTCTCTAGTCCCTCTCTTCTCACCGCTTTTGATGCTTTGGTGAACACAGAGCCTCACACATGCCAGGTGGACAACTATAGCGGAATCATGTTTCCCAGCCCCTCAGTAGTAGATTCTAAGAAAGTCTCTACCAGAGCCACAGACCCAGCCTGTCACTGGGGGATTCCAGGCAGGCGCTCTACCACTGAGAATTACTCCCCAGATCTGCACTGGTGAATTCCAGGTACTCTGCCACTGAGCCACATCCCCTTCACTGGGAGATTCCAGGCAGGTGCTCTACTACTGAGTCATACCCGCTGGGGGATTCTAGGCAGAAGTTTTACCTCTAAGTCACATTTTCAGTCCCTCAGTAGTCAATTCTAGGCAAATATTCTTCCATTATCCAGATCCTCAGCCTTCTTTTTCCTCTTTGAGACAATGCCTTCCTGAGTTATTCAGACTGACCTTGAAATTACTCAGTAGGCCAAGCAGGCCTTGAGTTTTCAACCCTTTTGCCTCAGCCTCCAGAGGAGTTGAGATTACAGGCTATAATCTTGCTTGGCATATCTGTACTTTACTGGCATCGTTTCACCTGTCATTATGTATTCTTTGTTTCAGACACTTGAAGTTATTAACTCTCCACAAGGCATTTTGAGCTATGCATGACAGGCCTTACTTTAAGGTGGGAAAAACCAAAGCCAAGGAAACTTGTGTAAGTGTGCACACAGAGTAGTCTCCTGAAGCTAAGGTTCCTAACCACATGTGCTGTCTCTCACCAGATGCTAAGTAGTTGCACAGTGAACATAATTGCCTCCCAAATAGTCTGGTAGGTACTGGTTTGCTACTGGGTTAGTTCAAGAGAAACTGTGTAATGTGATTGATTTGCTGAATGAATGAGTCAAGGAAGGGCTGAGTAAGTGAATGAATGAGAGAGGAGACGGTGGAGAAGGTATGTAAATATGAGGACGGGCCCCCGATCTCTGGTCCAACCTTACAGCTCTGTTTGTCAGCCTGGTTTTATATTCACAACTGGGTAATTCTCTACAGTGGGGCTGGCCAGGAGGATGCTGACCAGCATCCCTGCTTCCACCAGGTGACAGTAGCTTTGCTTCCAACTAGTGGGGCAAATAAAACTGTCTCCAGGTACTACCTCACACCCCCCCAGGGACTAGTGTGAGACTACAATGCCTAAAGAAACAGAAAGGTCCTTTTCCCACCTGTACTCCTCCACAAAAGTCACATCTTCAGCCACCTGCACTGGGCTGAGGGACACTCCTTGCCAGAAGGCCAGTCCTTGTAGGTGCTGAGCCACAGCCTCAGCCTGCCTCCTGGCTCCCCGGGTGGCGGCCACCAGCTCCACACGTTCTGATAGTACTTCCTCCAGGGTGGTCAGCTCAGTCCTCACTGCCTCACCCAGCCTCTCCACTGTTTCCAGCACCTGGGGAGATGACATGATCTCAGGTCTGGGACAGCCTTTTCCAAAGCCTAGGGTTAGGGCTCAGGGGTGGGGTCGCGGGGGTGAAGCAGGGATGAGGAGTGTCAGTTGCCTGAGATCTGGAGTTCTGGGACATCTGGAGACTGGGGAAAAGGTGAGTCAAGGTGGGGCTCCCAGGTCCTGCCATCTGCTCTAGTTTAGTCAGGAGCTTGAGTCCAAGGTAAAGATTCTAACCCCAGCACTGAAATTAAGTCAAAATGGAAGGATGAGTCTTAAGTCTGAAGTTTGCATCAGTCCTTTTGAGTCTGGGATCTCAAATCTGATTCCTTGGCTCTACACAAGTAGGCACTGAAATATAACACCGGCATCCCAGTCCCAAGCCCTGAAATCCTGGGGTATAAGATTTCACAGTGGGGGTCCCTGAGCTTGTATTTGGTCCAAGGATAGGGTCTGTAGTCTTAGATTTGAAGTGCAGGCCTGGGCCTGGATATAAGTCTTCAGCCTGAGTCTGAATCTTCTAGATCCAGCTCCAGGTTGCAGGGTTGGGGCTGAACATATGATCTAATGTCAGCAGGTCTGAGTTTACAGTTCTGTATCTGGGGATTAGGTTTCTGGTCTGGGATTTCCTTTGATCTTGGCTTCTTTTGTTCCTCAGTGGGGGACCGCATTCCCATGTGGAGATCAATTGAGGTATGAGTTTGCAGTCTGGCTCTTTGCTGCCCCTCTCACCAAGTCATCAATGGTGCTGAGTGTGTGGTTGGCATGCAGCAGTGCTGAGCTGAGCTGGGACACCCCATCGCTGGTCTCGCTGTTGCCATAGAAACCAATGCCAATGCCCGCACTGAGAGAAGAAGGAAGAAGAAATACCAAACAGTCTCAGAATCTGGACGGCAGGATCATGCCTCCACACTTACCCGTCCTCCCCTTTGCTTCATTTGTCTGTCCAATCTCTGCATCCACCCTATTGGCTCATCCTCCGTGGGAAAAAGAACAGCCCAAGGTTGGTCTCCACCAGTTGCCAAGGTAACCTGAAGACCTCACTCCCCACCAAGCTGGAAAGACGTCATTGTGATGCTAATGGTGGGTGGAGTGGTGGAAAAGAAGGAGCCCCCAGATTTAACTCGCACCTCCCCAGAATGGAACCCTGGTTTTGCCTCCTAATTATCAACTCCTAAGGTTATCAACTCCTAATTATGATCAGCTCACGACCAACTCCTACATCCTTTGTCAAAACACTCCAGAATTCACAGCCTTGTCTTAGGAGTCATTAGGCACCAACACCTGTCTCTTCCTAGCCCGTGTTCTTTGCCCCAGCCTCCTAAAGGTTCTTAGGAGCACAAGGTCGCTAGCCCCTATTCTTTTGTAAAAGACATTGTGCCTGGAGCTCTCAGCCTTCCCCTATGCTGCCCAGGGATCCAGGCATCTGGCCAGCTGGAAGAGGAGTAAGAGAATGTGGGAGGGAGGGCTGAAGGCCAGGCCAGGAGCTGGGCCCCCGTCCCTGCCCAGCCAGCACACAGACTTCCATTGTGGAGCTTGAGTATGGGGACCCACTTTTCTCCCTGAGCCTGTGCCTCAGACGGAGGGGGCGAGAGCCTGATGCCCTCACAGTTCCCAGCCTTGGGCTACACCCCCCCCCCCGCAATCCCTTGGATGGGAGCCTACTGGTCCTGCCCCATTGTTCAGAACCCTACAAAGCTCCTCTTGTTCCCAGGCTCTGAGGGGGCTGGGGTTGTGACTCTCCCCCACTGGGCCTTTGTCAGCCTCCCTCATCCATCCCCATTCTGGAGAGCCTGATGAGAAAACATCTTGGATAGAGGGTGCCCAGCCCCCATATACTCCCAAACACACACCCTCTTCTTCCTACAATGAGGAAGAGTGGACCAGAGCCCAGATTGGAGTGACTACTCCAGGCCACACCCCCAGATGGCTGGAGGGGACACCACATTCTTCTAGGGCTCCTGCTAATCCTGTATGAGGTCCCCAGCAGGTCTCAGTCCCCTCAAGTCCTGAATACTCTCATATGTGACATAAGTCAGCTAACCATGACCTAGGAGAGGCTGGTCTCAGAGCCAGCAATCTTGGTGTCAAGTTCACTGAAGCTCCTGTGGAGTTCCTTTGAGGGTCCTGAGAAGGAAGGGGGCAGAGAGGGTTCTTTTTCCAAGAGTCTAAATCTCCACTTGCCTCTTAAACCATATGGGCTTGAAAAGTCATTTTCTCTCCCTCCCTGAGCTTCCCCCAATCATAGCCAGGTGTGGCCATCTTGAGCACAGCTCTTTGGAGAAAGACTCAGACCCAGCTTAGATGTGGGCTGAGCAGGTGCTACTGCTGGTAACCCTGTAAGGCCTGCTGTTTCCTTGACTGAAACTCTGGCTGAAGTCACAAAGTGCCTGGGCTGGCATGTTCCGTGTCTGGCACATGTAACATGGTAGTTATGCTCAGTTGTTGAACGGATGAGCTCAGTGAAGGAAGAACTCTTTGATGAGTGCTAACACAGAGGACACCCCCGGGACCCAGGTGCTGTGTAGTCTCTGGTCTTAGTGTAACTAACGAGGGTATGGGTAGTATTGCAAAACTCACTTTATGTGGACACCGAGGACTAGAGAGAGCATCTCAAACCACTGAAAACCCCAAACCTTTCCCAAGCTTTCAATTCTACTCTCAAGCTGGCTGCTTCATCCTCCTTAAGCCTCTAGCCTTCCACTCACCAAGCAGACATGTACTCTCTTGCCCATACCCCAAGGTAGCTTAAACAAGACTGACAGCAAGTGTAGGGAGCTTTATCCCCACTCCCCACCCATCCTGGGGCCCCATTACCAGCCCACGAGAAGAGCAGCCATGCAGCTCCAGGTAACACAGCCTCCTCCGGATGGGGGACTCTTGGCCCCAGGGGGTTCTGGGGGCCTGCAGCAGCAGAAGCGGATGAGGTAGACGGCGATGAAGATGAGGCTCAGACCCAAACCCAGCCCAGCCAAGGCTGCCACCAGCAGCAGAGCCTGAGGAAGAAGGGATGAGAAGCCTCAGAGAACACTATTATGTCCCAGTTCTTCCTCAGTTGCGGGGGGCAGGGGTCAGGGGCCAGATGCCCAGCTCCTGATGGCACCCAGGTTGTGGAAGAGTTGAGATGCCTATTCACTCTCATATTAGCAACTGAGGCCCATCCAGAATTTAGGGCTAGGTTGCTGGAGGCAGCATCTAAGTAAGGAGTCCAGGTTTTGGGTTCTGATCCTGCTCATTCTTCCCAGGTTTCGAGGTTGTATGGCCTCAAAAGGAACCTCATCTCTCTGAGTCTCGGTTTCTTCCTCACTGCAATCAGGCAATCGGAGTGCGGCATGTCTCAAGAACTTCCTGGAATGAAGGCGCAGGAAGGCTTCCGTTTCCATACTTCCGAAGAGCAGGAGAGACAGCCTTCTTTACCCCATCTTCCTCCTGCTGCTGAGCTCACACACCCACTGCAGTTGAGTCTGTCACCCCAGGGCTGGGGATGGGGACAGGGTGCTGTGACAGCTTGCATGTGTGTGTTGTGATACACACACACAAGGCTCAGAGATGGAGATAGGGAAGGAAGACAGATCAAGCCATAGAGAGGAATAGGCAGACAGAAGAGGCAGACAAGGAAAGAGACAAAGGCAAGAAGAAAGAGGAATGTAGAGATAAGACATACAAAACACCAGAGGGATCAAGCCAGAGATTGGGAGAGAGGGAAGAGCAAGAGAGACAGAGAGATGAAGGGACACACAGAGCAAGATCTATAGGGAAAAAAAAAGGGAGACTGACAGGATAGTAGTGAGACTCAAAAGCGGGAGTGAAGGAAAGGCAGGCAGAAAGGGTGTTAATAGCTGGGAACACCTTGCAGAACAGCATAGCTCTGAGCTAGGAAATGCAGTACACCCCTGAAATCCCAGCACTCTGGAGGCTGAGGCAGGAAGGTTGTCACAGTTTCAGGCCAGGCCAAGTTACATACATTCCAGCCAGCCTGGACTACAGAGTGAGGCCCTGCCTCAAATAAATTCTAGAACTGTGTGCTGTTCATGTGATAGGGTCTTTCAGGAGACCTGTGTCACCTGTCTTCTCAGAGGCCCAGAGCTGGACATGGTTTGCCTGGATATGGGCAGGATGAGATCTGGAATCACAGCCCTACATTCCCACTGTTGTCCCTAACCCATAGCATATCTGCCTGTCCTTCACATCACCTGTGTGAGTGACAAGTGTGAGCAGTGTTTATGTGGCTGTGAATTTGCCTTCCACCAGGTGAGGGCATATGGGCTGTGAGTATAAGGTGTTTGTGTAGATCATGCTGCATGTCTGTGTGCAAGGGAGCACTTGTGGGCATTGATGTTTTCTGAACATCAATCAGTGAGTGGTGTTGGGGGGACTGTGGAGTGTATGTACGTGTGACTTTGGTTGAGTTTGTGTGTGTGTGAGAGAGACGGGGGAGTAGATGTGTCACGTGTGCGGTGTTTGTGTGTGCCCATGTGTGTGATGGTATACACATGAGTGTGCTGGGTACATGTGCCTTGGCATGTGATCCTGAAGGTCCTGTCCCAGAGTCCCTCGTAGCATCTTTCTGTGTTCACAGTGGTCATTTTCATGAAGAAGAATGTCCCGGGGATGTGTGTGCCCTAGCTTTGACTCTGACTGCTGAAGATCAGGTTGAGTGTACTGTTCCTAGCGTCTGTGGTGGTGCTGGATGCCCACGGGGGATTCCTCGTGGCTGAGGCGCTCTCCAGAGCCATAAGCCCCGTGAGTCTGGCTGGGAGTAGGTGGACCCACCGTCTGGAGGCTGTGATTGTGTAAGTGGCTGTGGGCGAGGGGATGGCGGTCCCCGTTTGGAGGGGAGAGGGGGCGGGTGGAGTAGGCAGGGAGGAGCCGCTCAGGCTGTGCCAGCCATGACCCAAATAGCAAGCACACAGCACACGATCCCCCTTGCTGCTTTTCTGGGAACACTCCCCTCCCTGGAAGCGCTCCCAACCCTGTGCCCCTTTCCCAGAAGCCACCCTGAACAGCCGCAGAGATTCAGATTTGGGGGGAGGGAAGAACTGACTCCCAGCCCCCCTCCCCAGGCCCCCCAGCTCAGCTAAGCTTTTCTCATTAATCTCAAAGTCAAGGACTTGAATTAAACTGGGTCAGGGGACATTCACACCCCCTCACCCAGAGCTGCAGCTGGGCCCCTTTCCCTGGAGACCCAGCTTCTGTGAGGTTCCACTACTAGCCTCACCCTCCTGGGACCCAGGAGCCCCAAAACTAACCTCATCTGCATCCCATCCTCTCTGGCGCCCTGACAGCCCCTTCCGTCCTGGGACAGGCCAAAAACACCCTGAATCCTCATCTCACCTCACCTCATTCCCCAGCCCTGGCCCTAAAATCTCTCTTCCCTATTTGAGGATATCAATCCCTGGTCCCAGACCTCAGCTGCCTTCCCAGACTTCCCATCTGTCCTCTCTCTTAGGTACTCCCTTTTCTGGGACATATTTACTAGCTGGGATTCTGTAGGGACGGGGTCCTTCTCATCTAGGACCTCAAGTGCGGACCTTTCCTTAGATGACCCTGAAGACTGGCTTCCAAGTCAGGTCTCAGGAACCCAAACGCTGGGGCCTCATCTCCGCCCATTTAGGATCCTTGGGGGTCTAGGCTCTTGGCTTTCTCTTATTTAGGAAGAGAGGAGTCTGCATTCCCAGCGCATGTCCGAGGGGGGACCTCAAGGTATGAGCTCTCTACCTCTAATCATGCTCTTGTACCTCCAAACGCAGGCTGGATCCCCGACCCACAAGATGCAGGAACTGTGACCCAGACTCCTGTTCTAGGGGTACCTTGCCCCTGTTTGCCATCCCACCTGCTGGTACTCTTGGTCGCGGGGCGCAAAACCGCTGGGCACCGGTCGGAGCTGGAAGTCAGCGCGGGGCAGCTGGTGGAGGAGATGCACCCAGGCAGAGGGTCGGTAGCCCGGGGGTGCCCCCATGGCCCCGGGGAGGGGCAGCTGGGCGGACCGGGCCGGGAGCCTCGTTGCTGTGCGGGGCGCGGGCGGAGCGGGGTTTGCGGGGCTCCCGGGAGCAGGAGCCCGGAGGGCGGGGGGTGGAGATTGGGGAGGGGGAGGTGCGGCAGGCGCCTCGGTGCTGCCCCTGGCGGCCACCGGAGGCGATGCGGTGTGAGCAGTGGGCCCAGTTGCTCCGCCCTCTCCCGGGCTCCCACCTGCTGCCTGAGCAGGTGCAGGGTCTTTGCTCAAGTCGGTGGTATTCAGGGGCTGGGCTGTGCGGAGAACAAAATCGGTTAGCCTTCCTTCTTCCCTTACGTGCAAGAAGCAGGATACTATGATTTCTCTCTGAAGTACACAAGCTCTTTATCCTTATATAAAACCTCCACCTTGGTGTAAAGGTCATTAGTATTTGAGTAGCATTTTGTAGGTAATACCCAGGCGCGCCAATGAAAATCCCTAACTTTTATTCTAAGAGTGTTCTCTGTTGTAATGAGCGCTTCTGCTTGGATAAAAGTCCCAGCCCCGCCACCACCACCACTTTGTCCTAACCTGTATATGGACAGTTTCTAGACAGAAACCTTCCTGTGTGGACAGATACTTCTAGAGTGTGTTTAAAGACCTGCACATGCTGTAAGGACTAACCAACTTCTTATATGAGGACCCCCCCCACCTGCTTTGTGTAAGGGCTCCTGTTACCCACATAGGAACTCATCCCATGTGCATGAGGTGGCTTTCCAGGTCTTTGAGACTTTCTTCAAACTGCTTCAGTCTATACCATCCTCACCCCTCGCCATTCACCTTAAAGTTGGCAAGGTATCTTCTAGACAAAATACTTGTTTGGGATCTCCTAGGAAGCCACTAAAGTCACACAGATAGATGAGGAAGGGTATATAGGGACTCTGGCGGGTGTCCTGTCCACTGTGATATCATCACCTGGCCTTCACATTCCCAGGATGCTGCTCGGGGGTCTCTCTTGGTGTAGAAAAGAAATAGTCTTTAGTCTTTGCCCCTGAAATACCCAGGAATGGAGGAAGTAAAAGGTAATCCACCCATCTCAATTTTGGTCCAGGTTGATAGGAAAGGGCTAGCAAAAGGAGAGAGAGAGAGAGAGAGAGAGAGAGAGAACTTGGACTGCTCATTTCTGCATCTGTCCCTGTCTTTCTTTTTTCTCCATCTCTCTGCCTCTTGAATGTGTGGTTCGGTCCCAGAAGGCAGCCTCTTTGGGGAACTGCTTTAGCCTGTATTGGTTAAACTTAAGACACCTGTCCTATTATACCAGAGATTTGTAGTACATCCAATATAGGTCTGTTGGCTTGACCTCCACCTATCAATGTATCCTGTCTGTTTCTCCTGGAAGAGATATGGAGGGATTATTCTCAGATGGTCCTTGTGGGATTCTGGAGTTCCCAGATGGGGACACCATTCCCAAATGACCTCAGGCTCCACAGGCGTTAATTCAGGCTGGGTGTAGAGGAGCTGGCATTGACCACGTGGTCGGTGCCATTTAGTTTCAGCCAGTGCTGGCCATATGGGAAGAGGGGCCCAGCCTCACCAGATGTTCCAAATTTCCAAACGAAGACAGAAATCTGGATATTTTTAAAGCAAAATCCTTCAGCTTTTAAATGTTAAAATGCATTCAAATGAAAAATGTGACTGTGTGGGCCAAATAAAACCTGTCTGTGGGTTGGTGCTGGCTGGTCTGCAAGCTCTGGTCTAGCCAGACACTATGCCTCACTGGCATGCAAGGGGCAAGCAGAGGAAATGGGGCCATGGTAATGCTGAGTCAGAGAAGTGGGAGAGAAGCCCAGAAGAGGTAGTAATGTGCCTCCTCCTCCAGGGAGCCCTCCTGCCCAGCCCTTCCTGAGAGAAGGTGAGAACAGGCCTCAACTGGGAAATTCAACCTAGACTCTAAGAGCCTTGCTGGCTAACCAGGTTCCTGGAGATATCGCCAAGTTCTGTATCCTATTTCTAGCATATAGTATGTCCTCGCTAAATGGAATGAACTATGATTTATTTTCCTGTAGGCCTCATACACAGTACAGGGTGTCTGCTATGCTTCAGGCACTGATTTGTGTCCTGAAAGCAAATGACACAGCCTCCTATGGATGGTAGCTACCCAAGTTCATGTAGTGGGTAAGGCAAAGAAGAAACGGACTGTAAGTATAGTGTGAAACTGTAGGAAAAGGGAAATATTTAAGTCAGTGTGCCACAGGGATTTCTACACATCTGTGTTTACTGCAGCACCACATGCAGTTGTCCCTTGACAGACACAACCCAGCTGTCCATCAGCAGATGAAAAAATAGATAAATATAAAGCAAATATAAAATACACAAGATATAAAAAATAAAGAAAAAAAAGGATAAAGAAAATGTACTCTGTATGCACAATGGAATTTTATAAAGTTGTAAAGAAGAATGAATCATTATTTGAAAAAAATTAGATGGAATTGGAGATCATTTTTTTATTGAAATAAGCCAGGTGTACCAGGACAAATATTGCATTTCTCTGTCATCTGTGGACCTAGGTCATATTCATATATATGTATATATTTATGAATGAAAATATTATGAAACCCATTGCTGTGTACAATGAATAAATACTAACAACAGTTTCCATAGTCTATTTGAGTGTGTGGTGGGAAAAACAAGATTGCTTCTGGATACAAAAGACCATTGGGAAATGGCTCTTCCTGCATGTGGGTGACCTTCAAGCATAGACTCAAATGACTGACAGCTTGGATCAGACTGCCTCACAACTGAGCTACCTGGTGTGAGTCCAGATGGTAGAGTGGATGATTTTATGTGCTAACTTGACTGGGTTGGGAGATACACAAATAGCTGGTACAACCTTATTTCTTTATTTACAGTAGGTGTGTCTGAGAGAAGTTGTTGGAGATTAGATTTTAACCCATCACATTAGATGTAAGATTTGTGTACCCAAATCTATTGAAGGTTAGGACAGAATAAGTTCACTTTCTCCTCCATACCTGTAACGTTCTCTTCTGCTATAAGATACTTGAGCTCCTGATATTCTGGCCTTCAGACTCAAGGTGAAGTCAATCTCTGATGTCCCTGGGTCTCCAGGGAGGACTTCATATTGTGAGACTTCTCATTTGCATAGTTGTTTGAGCCAATTCTCATAGTAAATTTCCTTCAATCTATTTCTGTATGTATATATGTATGCATGCATGCATCCATCCATCCATGCATCCTTCCATCCTTCCATCCATCCACCCATCCTTCCATCCATCTATCCTCCCATCTGTCTAGTGTATCTGTCTGTGGTGCTTTGAGTGAGAAATGTCGTTCCATAGGTTCATGGACTTGAACACTTGGTCCCCAGTTAGCAGTCCTGTTTCAGGGAGGTTATGGCACCTTTCAGAGGTGGATCCTTGCTAGAGGAAGTACATCAGAGATGCCGGACTTTGGGAGTTCCAACCTTACGTAACTTTCAGTTTGCTATCTCTGTTTCCTGCTTGCAGTTGAAATGTCATTTCTCAGTTTCCTGCTCCAGCCTCCTGCTGCCATGCATTCCCACCCCCAGCATTACAGCTCTCCCTCTAGAATCCTGAGCACAAATTTTCTCTTCTGAAACTTGAGTTGGTCATGACATTTTATCACAACTACAAAGGTAACTAATACCTTGTTATATAACAAGGTGAACCCAAAGAAAAAACATATATAGATCCTCCTGGAAATTGGAAGCAGACAAGAATGCCAGGCTAAAGTTGGAAGCATGGGGGTGGGAGTAGGGGTGAGGGTGGGGATGGGGGAAGAGGAAAAGGGAAGGGTTGGGGAGAGCTTGGGGGAGTGGGAGGGCTGAGATGGAGGAAGGGCAGATATTGGAGCAGGGAAGAAGATATCTACATTAAGGGAGCCATTTTAGGGTTGGCAAGAGACTTGGCTCTAGAGGGGATCCCAGGTGTCCACGGGCATCAGAGCTAGGTCCTTGGGCATCAGAGGAGAGGGTGCCTGAACTGGCCTTTTCCCATAGTCACACTGATGAATATCTTGAATATCACCATACAAATTTCATCCGATGGATGGAGATAGAGACAGAGACCCACATCCACATCAGAGCAATGGACTGAGCTCCCAAGGTCCAGTTGAAGAGCAGAAGGAGGGAGAAGATGAGCAAGGAAGTCAGGACCGTGAGGGGTTGGTGCACCCACTGAGATCTAATGGGAGCTCACCAAATCCCGCTGGACTGGGACTGAACAAGCATGTGATCAAACCAGACTCTCTTAATGTGGCTGCCAATGGGGGCTGACTGAGAAGCCATTGATAAAGGCACTGGGACTTGTTTCTACTACATGTACTGGTTTTCTGGGATCCTAGTCTATTTGGATGCACAGCTTCCTAGGCCTGGATGGAGGGGGGGAGGGCCTTGGACATCCCACAGGGCAGGGTATCCTGCCCTCTGGTTAAGGCTGGAGGGTGAGTAGGGGAGCAGGAGGGGAATGGGAGGAGTGGCAGAAGTAGAAGTTTTTGAATGGAAAAATAAAAAGAAAAACAGAAACAAAGAAAAAAAAGTAACTAATACAGAAGTTGGTACCCAGAATGGAGTCTTCTTTCTCCTCTCTCTCTCTCTCCCCCTCTCTGTCTCTGTCTCTCTCCTCTCTTTTTCCTCTCTCTCGTCTCTCTGTCTCTCTCCTCTCTCTTTCCTCTCTCTCTCTGTCTGTCTTTCTCTTTAGTTCTTTGTCTACCTACCTACCTATCTATCACTCTGCCATCTCATTTGTGCTGTTTCTTTGCAGAACTCCTACTACAATGCCTACCCTTGGATCTGGCAAGTCTACACTTAAGTTTCCTTCAGGGAAAATGAAGACATCCATCTACCACAAGAACTATGAAAGAAGCCGGGCAGTGGTGGCGCACACCTTTAATCCCAGCACTTGGGAGGCAGAGGCAGGTAGATCTCTGTGAATTCAAGGCCAGCCTGGTCTACAAGAGCTAGTTCCAGGCCAGGCTCTAAAACTACAGTGAAACCATGTCTTGAAAAAACAAACAAACAAAAGAACTATGAAGAAGTGTACAAATCAGCTATAGTTGTAATAATCCAGGACTGGAAATAGTCGGTATATCTACCCACAGAGGATGACATGGATCCTATATCTAACACTATTAAAAGGGCCAAGAATCTGTGGCTAAATGGGTCATAGGCCGCAGGGGAGAATCCAATATTTTTCTATAAATGGACGTAATAGTAAGGGAATGGTTTATGACCATACCTATAGAACAGAGAATCTTTCTACTCTTATCAGAGAAGCTTCTTCTTGCAGTAGATAGCAACCAACACAGAAACCCTCATCTGGTCACTGTACAGAGAACAAAATGCTATGAATGTTCATATCACACACCCTTCCTTCAGAGGCTCAGGGGTCTTTTCAGAGGAGGCAGAAGGATTCATAAGAGCCACATTTGGTAAAAAGTGTTCTCCAGACACAACAGGTCAGATAAACTTATGAATTCATGGTGATTATGACATCATGTGTGAAACCTGTCTGAGCTCCAGCCAGACAAAATCCAGCATAGAGGAGGGAAAGTTGCCACTATTAACTGAGGAGCTACGGACATTTTATAGATGCTAGGAGAGGGGAAGTCCATTTTCTTTAATGAGGTAACCCCTGACAAAATGACCATACACTATGTAGCAAGCCTCCATCCAAAGACTAGATGGGCAGCACAAGCTCCTCAGTCCCAAAGGATGCTGAACCCATTGGCCCCTTTTTAAAGTATACAGATTTGGAAAGGAGAAATGAAAAAAAAAAATAACTTCGAAGTTGAGAAGCGTGACAGATGCGTCCTCGGACAGTGACCAGGGTCAATGTCATCAGTCATTAAGATGGTGGCTCCTTGTCTGTAGTTATCTAATGATAAATGTCTCCCCTAGTCTTGGGCATTTGAATACTCAGCTTCCAGTTGGTGGCACTGTTTTTGTTTGGGGGGGGTGCTTATATATCAGAGAAAATATGTCTGGTAAGCTATGGAAACGTTGTGGCCCATCTTTAATTCAAGGTCTTGGGAGGTAGAGACAGGGGATCTCTGGGACTAGGTGACTAACAAAGTCTTCAAAGTCTGCATTCAGTGAGAAACCCTGCACAATAAAGTGAAGAGAGATAGAGGAAGATAATTGTTGTCAGCCCTGACCTCCACATGTATGTACACATTCATGCACAAAACCCCTCACATGTGTGAACATGTGTACAGATGTTCATGCAACACACACACACACACACACACACAATTCCAACCGAAGAACATTTTATAAAATCCTTAACCAGAGTTCTCAAAGTTGTCAAGGTTAGTGAAAACAAAGAAAGCCTGTGCAACTGCCAAGGCCAAGAAGAGCCTAAGGAGATAGGAGGGACAAATGTAACAGGATCTGGGGACAGAAAAGTGACATGAAGTCAAAGCAAAGGGAATATTAGTACAGTGAAAACTACGGTTAGCAACAGTGTGACCATGTGGCTCATTCGCTGTGACAAAGTATCTTAGGAATGTGAGATGATAATAGGAGGAGAATCTGGGAAAGATGTATAGGAACTCTGTAGCTGGCAACTTGCCTTGCCATCTGAAATTCTAAAATAAAATATTATTTTAAAAAGCAGAATGAGTTTAAAAAAAACACAATAGACAAGTTTTAAGTATGAGGTCTGGGGACCAGTACACAGGTGCAGCTAATAAGGTACTTATCACCAAGTCTAATGACCTGACTTTGGTCCTTGGCACCCACATGGAGAAAGGAGAGAACTGACTTCTGCAAGCTGTCCCCTGACTTTCATGTCCCACGCACACACAGATGCACTATAAACAAATAAATGTATATTACAAACATCTTCCAAAATGAAGTCAGGGCTCCTTGTGTAAGCACAAAACAGCTTTATTTTTTCATTTGTCTTTATGTGTGATCTTCTTTTTTTGGCCTTTTTATTGTTTTAAATTATTTTATTAATGATTTAAGTGTATGAATGTTTTGTCTGTATGGATGTTGCACAACACGTATGCCTAGAGCCCTCGGAAGCTAGAGGAGAATGTCAGATCCCCCTGGCTCTGGAGTTACAGATAGTTGTGAACCACCATGTGTGTACTGGGAATTGAACCCATATTCTCTGGAAGAGCAGCCAGTGCACTTAACCACTGCGCCATTTCTCTACACCTCTCCCCCCCCACACACACACTTACTTTGACACTTTGACACAGGGACTTATTATTTACCCCTGGCTGACCAAGAACTTGCTATCTAGACCAATCTGTTCTTGAACTCATAGAGATCTGCTTGTCCCTGCCTCCTAAGTGCTGTAATTCAACAGGTGTGCCACTCTGTCCAGATAAGGCCCAATTTTTGTTTTGTTCCTTGGCCATAATCTAGAGAACGCCTTCAGTATTTTATCGTCATTTTGATGTTTTCCAATGGTCGGACTTCCAGGGCCCTATCATCCAGCCTAGCTTAATATTTAAGTGGCTAACAGTCTATCAGTTCAAAGTTGCTTCTCAACCTGGTGGGGGCCTGAGCTGAGACCCCCCCAGGACAAAGGAGGGGAGCAGAGCACAGACCACCCTGTTCTTTCTCCTTATCCTCTTCTTTTCTCCCCTGCTCCAATTTCTGGGGTCAAGTCCAGCACGACGGGGTGCTCTCACTGGCACTGTTTCACTCTGGCTATTCTCTCCCACATCTTGCCAGGAAAGTAGCTGGAATCCTTGTCTGGTGGAATCTCTTGCGAAGCCCTCTTCCCTTTTGACCAGTCTTTCAAGAATGGCTGTTTTCCTTACCTCCCACTATTTGGGTTAAGGATTGACCCCAGCCCCTGGCATCCATATACCCAAAGAGTCTGGAATGTTCCATCTCAAGCCCCCTCCCCTGGGAGCTGCCTCAGTCCAGACTCTACCCCCAAGAAAGCCCGCTAAATAGTGACCCCTCCTCTGAGATGCTCAGGACCACACCCACAGGGTATTTAAGCAACAACCCAGAGAACAAACACATGGTTTTCCAGTCTTCTGTGGGGCTGGAATGCTACCCAAGAGCGCTGGTATCCATTAAACCTGGGCTTTCTCTAATTCAGTTTGATTTGGTCTGATTCTGATTATTACATTGGTGGAGAGGTTTATCAGGACGCAAAAACTTTTCACTGGCTACTGTTGATGTCAAGGCAAAGCCACAGCCCTTATATCCAAAGCACCCTCCTTACCCCAAAGGGAAGCAGTGGAATCATGTATGGGTAGGCATAATCCAGGAACACATATTCAGGTCTGTCCCCGCCCCCCCCAAGACATGCTCTGCTGTGAAAATAGGTTCATGAGATTATATTAGTTACAGAAAAAATGTTATAAATCAAGTATTTGCCAAATATATTGGTAAGGGGTTATGGCATGGGGGGAATTTCCTGCTATGGTTTCAATTGCTGTATGATGTCATTCTTAGCTTTGGGCTTGGTGGAAGCTGATGGTATGCTAAGAATAAAATTTAAGGGTGTTCTTTTCATAATATCTTTTAATAGCCAGGCAGATCTCATTTCCCATATTGCCTCATGAAACCTTTTAATAATTTATTTCTTCCACCTGGGATCCTAGTTCTGATACCAGCTGGATATCCAGCAATTCAATTCAGTTCTGACAATAACATTTTAAGGTTTTGATAGTTACAGGCTGTTAGGTCAGGCACAGGGGTGGCCAGTGGATTGCTTTCAAAGGGAGTAAAAATAGCCCAAGATAATTGGGCTCTGGAGATCTGGTTGCAGCATTTTAATTCACACTTTCCAAGTTCTGTCCTTGGGCTTTATAGAATATCTAACACAAGAGAAATTCTTGTTTCTTCTTTTTTATTTTATTTAATTAACATTTTTCATTTATTTTACATACTAATCACAGTTTTCCCTCCTTCCTCTCTATCCATTCCCCTCTCTGGGACTACCATCCTTGCCCCTTCTATCCATACCTCCACACCTCCTCCATCTCCATTCAGAAAGGAGCAGAGCTCTCATGGGCTTGAACAAATCAAGTTGAGACAGGACCAAGCTCCTCCTCCTGCTAAAGGCTGGGCAAGATAATCCAGTATGGGGAACAGGTCCCCAAAAGCCAGTCAAGTGCAAAGGACTGATCCCTATCCCACTAGGAACTTTACAAACACACCAAGACACACAACTGCCACACACATGCAGAGGTCAGTCCCATGTAGGTTCCCCAACTTCCAGTCCACAGACACGTGCTCCCCGGAACTTAGATCAGCTATGTCTCTGAGTTGCCTGGTCGTGACCTTGATGTTCCTGGCTCCTACAATCCTTTCTATCTCTCTTTTACAGGACTCCTGGAGCTCAGCCCAGTGCTTGGCTGTGAATCTGCTTCCATCAGTTACTGGATGAAGGCTCTCTGATGACAATTAAGGTAGTCACCAATCTGATCACAGTAGATGGCCAGTTCAGGCACCCTCTCCACCATTGCCAGGAGTCTTAGTTGGGGTCATCTCTGTGGACTCCTGGGAGTCTTCTTGTCTTTTCCCTCCTCCCCATCCTCATCTTCTGCTCACATAATTTCCATGTCCTCCATTCAAAGATCATTGGATAAGCAGCTCCATTTTGTTATTTCACCCACAAAATGGGCAAGATTTTTCTTCTCACCCAGGCTAGGGATGGCAGAGTCAGGAAGGAGGAATAGTTCCATCCAAATACAGCCTGGTGAACCAGCAGACTTACTGGAACTATTCACAGGAACATGGGTGACTTGGGCAGCTCTGTCACTGCAAAGTCCATCCCAATAGGGGTGAGGCCTCATAAAACTGACATCCCTGAAGATTCCTGGTTGTCTTCAAGGCAGTTCCACTGACCAGCTTCCTCTTCTCCATCAATTGTTTATCTCTACTAGAACCTCAGAGGGAGGCCCCAAGAGTCTTTCTTCCAAGTTTTCTGTAGTTTGCATGAGTCTCCCCCACCACAAGAGAGATATTTCAGTGTGGAGCTTAACA
This sequence comes from Dicrostonyx torquatus, assembly GCA_028555095.1. Taxonomy (NCBI): domain Eukaryota; kingdom Metazoa; phylum Chordata; class Mammalia; order Rodentia; family Cricetidae; genus Dicrostonyx; species Dicrostonyx torquatus. Next base: position 129,103 of record JAQHUG010000510.1, on the reverse strand, counting down.
GCTAAATGACACTGAGGTTGATCAGGCGTCTTGCATTGCTCCAGGCACAAGGAGAACACACATTATAGGCTCAGAGGTCAGAGGTAATCCACACCAAGTAAAAGTATGTTCTGGACGATGTGTGTTCATCACCCAAAATCCCTTTATTGAAATCCTGGGCCCTTCGTATCTCAGATGTAGTTGTATCTTTAATGAGATGACAGAAGTAAAATGAGGCCCCAAGAGTGGACTGTGACGAACTGGAGTCCTATTGAAAAGAAGTTAGGACCAATGGCATGACTCATCATGTCAAACTGCTTGTCGACAAGCCTGACAACCTGAGCTCCGTCCTTGGGACCCACAAGGTTTAAGGACAAAACAGACTGAAGGGACTCTGGCCAGCTTGAGCATGGCAAGCATGGCTCTGGCAGGCCTTGCCATTTTCTCCTGTTCCCTCTGCCTTGCTAAACACATTTAGATTACATTCCAAAGCTAGCCACCAAGATCTATTCCCACCAAGAACTCTTCCTTCTCCTGATGTTGACTACCAAGATCCAGCTACTAAAGTTTTGAAGTTTAGCAATCACAAACTTCCTTTGGCTAACTAATTAACATGCCCAATTAAAATTAAATACCTTCCCTTAACATGGGATTTCCCATTTTACCTTTATAAACCACTTTTGTCCCCGGGGACAAACACTCCTGTCCCCTTTCCCTTGCTCCCTTTCCCTTCTCCCTGGTCATCTGTTTCCTGTTTTTTTTTTCTTTGTTTTGGTTTTGGTTTTTGGGGTTTTTTGAAACAATGTTTCTCTGTAGCTTTGGAGCCTGTCGAACTCACAGAGAGCTACCTGTCTCTGCCTCCCAAGGATTAAAGGTGTGCGCTACCACCAGCCCAGCCTGTCTCCTGTTTTTGTCTCTTATTCCCTGCCATCTATCCCTCTGGGGCAAGTAAATCTCCTCTAGGTTGAGAACTTGGTTTTGGGATTCCTGTCCTTTCACAGACTTTCACACACTATCTTCTGACCTCCACATACATGTTATGGCCTGTATACCTATGTGTGTGTATACACACACTCTCTCTCACACACAAATGAATAAATGCAAAAATAAATAGGGCCTAGAGAGATAGCTCAGCAATTTAAAAGTCTGACTTCCACAGGACCTGAGTTCAGGTCTCAGCACTCATATCAGGTGTCTTACATTCACCTGTATCTCCAGCTTCAAGGAATCTAACGATTTCTTCTGGTCAGGCACCAGCACACACACACACACACACACACACACACACACACAAATGTATACCCCACCACATCACATGCACACATAAACACACCACACACAACACCACACCACATGCACACACACACACAACATGCACCACACAACACCATATCATACACACACACACACATACACACACACACACACACATACACACACACACACACAAATGCAAATAGGGAGGGGATAAAGGTAAAAATCTTCAGTTGGAAGGAGGGGCCTTGATTGGAGCAAGAAAAGCCAGGGGAAAATGATGTAATGCATTTTAATATAAAATATAAACATATAAATAGGAGAAAGATAAGTCTGTGGTTAAGAGCATTTTTAGCTCTTGCAGAGGATCTGGGTTCAGTTCCCAACACCTATCTGGTAGTAGCTAACAGCCATCTGTAACTCCAGTCCCCAAGGGATCTGAAGCCCTCTTTTGACCCTTGAGGGTCGAAAGTGTACATATCTCACACACAAAGCTCCCAAATTTCCATGGCTGGGCATTAGTGCTAGCCTAGCATGCACAAGCCCTTGCATTCAACACCAAGCTCTTCATAAATCAGACATGTTGGTGTATGCCTAAAATGTGAGCAGAAGCAAGAGGATCAGAAATTCAAGGCCATTCTTGGCTACACAATCAATTCAAGGCTAATCCAGGCACTAGAAGACTCTGTCAGAAAGAAAACAAAACAAAAGCAGAAACAACAAACAAACAAAACAAAACAAAAAGCCAAAAACAAACAAACAACAAAGAAGGAAGGAAAAAAAGAAAGTCTCATGAGATTTGGATTTACTTGGTATGCTGGCTAGTTTCACGTTGACTTGACATGACCTAAAGTCATCTGAGAGGAGCGAAGCTTAGTTAAGAAAAATGCCCCCATAAGATGTAGCTGTAGGCAAGCCTGTAGGACATTTTCTTAGTAATTGATAGGGCAGGGTTCAGTCCATTGTGGGTGGTGCCATCCCTGGCTTGGTGGTCCTGGGTTCTATAAGAAAGCAGGCCAAGTAAGTAAGTCATGGGGAACAAGCTGGTAAGCAGCACCTCTCCATGGCCTCTACATTAGCTCCTGCCTCCAGGTTCCTGTCCTATTTGAGTTCTTGTCCTGACTTCCTTTGATGATGAACTGTGATGAGGAAGAGTAAGTCAAAAACCCCTTTCTTCCCCAAGTTCTTCTGGTCATGTTTTATCACAGCAATAGTAGCCCTGACTAAAACATTTGGGTTACTATTCTCTTATATTTATTAGCTTTATTATAAAACCTTACAAATACAAAAATATCACATCAAAATTAACCACACGCAGTCTATATATCTCAGTGTATTTCTATGTAAGTAATGTAGCCATTAGGAATGGAAGTTGTGGAGCTTCGTACTGTGTTGGGTCCCTTGAGGACAGGCCTTCACACCCCCACCTGATCTGTTTTGCACTCTTGAAGTTGGTTAAAAACAGGAATA
>JAQHUG010000510.1:56841-71942 GCA_028555095.1 Dicrostonyx torquatus | reverse complement strand
GTTATTTCATTTTATGCCACCAGATTCATTCTGATTGATACTGCCATCAACAGCAGCATTTCCTTTCTGAAGAATGACCACTATTCTAATATGTTTGGCATTACATTTTTTAAAATCTGTTTTTCTAATGACTGACAGCAGCATAGATTCTATTTCTTCTCTGCTTGGAATCATTCTGTGAAGAATTTGGGGAATGAGATATCTCTATGACAAGCTGTCTGCAAAGACAGTTTCATTCAGCATGACCAAGCCTACAGATGAGATATTTCTCCCCATAACCCAGATCTCTCTTAGGATCACCTTGGCAAGACATTGATAGTACTCAAAGGCAGAACGTGAGAATTCATACTTGATCTTTCCTCTTTATATAATGTGTCACCAGGTCCTGTTGGTTCCTTCCACTAAATCTGTAAGTCTGTTAGTTAATTTAATTAGTTTGTTTGTTTCAAGACAGATTCTCACTATGTATCCATGACTGACCTGGAACTCACTCTTTAGCCCAGGCTGGCATAGAACACACAGAGATATGCCTGTTTCTGCCTTCCAAGTGTAGATATTAAATGCATGCAACACCATACCCAGCCTCAAGCCTTTCTTCCTTTCTGCAAAAATGTCTGCTAACTTCTTTGATGAGGGTTGAGAGCCATATTTACTAGTCAGAGGCTAGAATACTGGACGAGCAAGTCAGGCTGTGTCTGTGGGTGGCATGTAGCTTGGGCTCCATAGCTTATTTTGACACAGAATCGGACCACAGTGTTTTTCAGAGTTTTTCCACAGTGTTTTTCAGAGTTTGGTGACTCCGACTTACCCCAGTTACAACCTGATCCCCTTTCCTATCAGGCTCACTTGTCTCTAGGTTCTTCAACATTCTTCCATTTTCATTAAACACTAACTCCAGGCTGTCTTACAGGATAAATTTTAATTTATTTTTAAAATGACAAAAATTTCATGTGTTTACCATATCTGACTTTGTATTTTGAAATAAATTGGTATTGGAGAATGACCAGATCAAACCAATTAGCATGAGATTTTTCCCACACGTATTTTTATTTCCCTTTTCAAACAGCACTTAAATTCAGTTTCAGTGACTCTGATGGACAGGAAGCTATGTATTAACTATCCTTGGCATATTCCACTTAAATTACTTGAACATAGGGTCTGTGTCCTCTAAGTGGCAATTTACACAGTTTGGTCAATGTTTGATTCTCCATATTCCTGTCTGCTAGGTGCAGAGAGTTTACTTCTGTCTCTTGGGTTTTGGTGCAAGTATCTCTTCTGTATCACCTCAGGGAGTACACCTCTGATCTCACCTGTCTCTTGAGATTCCTATACTCATCCCTTACATTCATCATAATATATTTCTGTCACTTTCTCAGACAATTATTCTCTCAAATCAGCCTTCCCTCACATAATTTGCCTTCGAATGGAAGACACTGTGTATCTCGTATGTGTAAAACCATAGAAACATGGAAGGCATTCATAGAAGATGAATAAGATATTAAAAATATGTGAAGAATAAGTGAAGAACGGAGACAGGATTAGGGACTGTTTGTCTAAGGGCACAAAATCTCATTACACATAGATAAGGGCAGAAAGTCAATTATGCAGCATGGCTAGCAACTATGCATTCATAAATTTGCCACAAAAAGGAAAGTTTGTGAGTTTATCCATATGGATTAATTTGATCCAGCTGTTCCACAAGACACAAGACATCACCTTGAAAATGGTAAGTGTGAGCATTTTGAATTTGTCTCTTGACATAAGTATAATTATCTGTGATTTTATGGGCATGCCCGTACATTCAGACAGTTTGAAGCAGGTGAGATTTTAAAGCCCCAATAACACCCTGGAGAGAAGGTGGAGATAAAGGCAGAAAAAGCATAGGTCCCTGGAATAAGGCAGTTCCCAGGGAGGCAGTGGGCTCTGTAGCAGACAAGTCTAGTTTGTGACGTTCTGAGATTTCTTTAGATGAATCGTTGCTAGACCCACCACATGCTCAGACTTAGGTTCCTTAATGTCATGTGGTGGGCATTCATATGCATGTAGAAAGTGGAGATGTTATAAAGCTTCACTTTGAACATAGAGAACTCTAAATTTGGTAAGAGTACAAAACGGTGTGTCTCAATTGGTTTTGTGTTATGACAATGTCTTCACCGTGTGTAGTGAGATTCCTGCTCTCTCTCTCTCTCTCTCCTAGAATCTCTACCGAGTCCTTCCATTTCGGCTGATCCAGGCCTTGTGATTCCCCAAGGACATTCTGTAAATTTTGTATGCACAAGCTCTAGTGAATATGATACATTCCGCCTGGAAAAGCGAGGCACAGCAATAATGGATAAGAAGAACGATTTGCCTTCTAAAAAACAGGCTATATTCCAGCTTGGCCCAGTAAATGAAGACACTGCTGGATCTTATCAGTGTCTCTATCAAAAAGGGTCTATGTGGTCCCTACGCAGTGAGACTCTGGAGCTGACAGTGACCAGTGAAGATGTCACCCACACTTCTGACCCAGTCCCAGGTGTGACCTTAGGTTTGTTTCTGGGTCTCTGAACTGTAATCCTAGCTTCTCTCCCCTGCCTCAACTTTCCCTGCTGTCTCCTGATCCTAATGCTCCCTTTTCCCACCTCCTTCAGCACAGATCCCATCTACCCCTAAACCCCAGATTTCAGGAGTTTTAGTCTTACCAGACACCATGAATGACTAGATACATCTTACTGGTAGACCACTGAGTTGTTCCTGATTACTGGGTACTGACTGAGCCCCATCAATGGTGGGAGTAGACTTCTCTCAAGGTGATGCACGTTTTTTAACTGGGCATGGTGATTTATCCTGGTTTCCCACTGAGTTCGAGCCTGTGGTGACTGCAGGAATTTATCTCCTCTGGAGCGATACCATCTCACTAGGCAGGTAATGTGGTCCAGAGAGGGCTGGTGGACAGGCCTGGATTATTCTTTTGTGGGTTCTTTCATATGGAATAGCCTATGTGAGGTCAGGTCCCAAAATATCTGGAGTCAGGGTACAGAAAAAAGTTCTAGTCCATATCCATGTCTTCCCACATCTTCCTAGGAGCTGCTCAGTGCTTATTCTGTGAGGTCAAGCAGAGCGAGTAAGGGAGAAACAGAAGGAAGGACCAATATCCAACAGGATGATTTAGAAGGGGCTCTGCTATGTTTTCTGTTTTCCCTGTCCTGTCATTTCAGGTCTTTCCCATGGTCTGTGGCTGAGTGATGGAGCCAATCACCCCTGTTGTATCAATACTTAGGATGGAGAAGGGGCCTACATAGCTCTCCTCATCAGCTCCCAATCCTTCACCCTGCCTCATTGCTGGTGTTATAGTCTATTACAGGTTATATGCTGGGTTGATGTTCTGATTTTGGAGCCAGCCATCAAGGTGTCACTAATAATATTTTTCCTTCCTTCCTTTCTTCCTTCTTTTGTTTTTTGTAGTTTTTTATTTTGAGATAAGAGCTCTCTATATAACCCTGGATGTCCTGAAACTTGTTACATAAACCAGGTTGGCCTTGAACTCAAAGAGATCCTCCTGCCTTTGCCTCCTGAATTCTGGGATTAAAGCAACTCCCACCATGCCCAGCAACCCTACTATTTTAAATATGGAGAAGATTAACGTTCTTGGTCAAGGATACCAAGATCTGAAGACTCCAGGAGAGAAGCAGTTCCAGCAGCAACACCCCAGACCTCAGTTTTCCACAGTCTATGCTGCCCTCTTGTGTTTTGAGCCTCATTACAATTTTAAAATTTAATTTTATCTTTAGAACAAAAACAATCTTTTTTTATTTTACATACCAATACCGGTTCCCACCCCCTACCCTAATCTCATTCTCTCCACCTTTCCCTCACCCTACCCCCATCCTCTCCTCAGAGAGTGTAAGGCATATTGCTTTGAGTAAGGACCAAGGCCTGCCCTGCTATATCTGGGCTGAGCAAGGTATGCAAAGAAAATGGGTTCCAAAAAGTCAGTATAAGCAGTAGGGATAATTTCTGGTCCCATAGCAAGTGACCTTGGAGTTTACCCCAGCCATACAACTGTCACCCACATTTAGAGGGCCTAGTTTGGTCCTAGTTAGAAGGACCCATTCTTCCCTATCCACCCAGAGTTGGTGAGCTTCCATTAGCTCTGGTAAGATGTCTCAGTGGGTGTCCCCATCATGGTCTTGACCTCTTTGCTCATATTCTCACTCCTCCCACTCTTGCCTGGACTTCGGGAGCTCAGCCTGGTGCTCCAATTTGGGTCTCTGCCTCTGCTTTTATCTCATCAGTTATGGTGATATTTAAGATAGTCATCAACCTGACTACAGGACAAGCCTAGTTTGGGCATCTTCTCCACTATTGCTTAAGGTCTTAACTGGGGTCATCCTTGTGATGATTCCTGGGAATTTCTCTAGTGCCAAGTTTCTTGCTAACCTCATAATGGATCCCTCAATTGAGATATCTCTTTCCTTGCTGTCTCTGTTCTTCCCCCATCTTGATTATCCCATTTCCTCAAGTTCTCCTTCCTTCTCCCCTCCTCCTTTTCTCCTCTCTTTTTTGGCGTTTCATGATCTAAGTTGATGAGGAAGACTGACCAGGAGCTAGATCTCATTACAGACAGTTGTGAACCACCATGTGGTTGCTGGGAATTGAACTAAGGACCTTTGAAAGAGCAGACAATGCTCTTAACCACAGCCCCCATTACTCTGTCCAGTCCTGCAGATGAGGTCTCTCCTTGTCAGCGCAGGCTCCATGACAGCTAAACAAACTTTTTCACTGTCTGTGCCTGACAACGATGGAAGGATCCCTGCGAGGAAAATGCCATGGGAAGGGTGTGGTTTGTGAAAGGCAATCAGTCTGAGTACTGTGGGATGTGAAATGAACTTTTTTCACTCCTTATGTCTCAAGCTGTCAGATTGTGCCTCTCCCTGAGTGCCATGGCCACAACCGTGTAGGGAGATGTGGCCCTGAGTCATCGTGGCCTCTCTGATCTAGGCTGTGCTGCTGAAGCCAAGCTCTGAGTTCAGGCAGCTGGGATGGTGGACAGGGACATAGAGTGGGAATATAGAGAGTAGCAAGGTGATTTTTCTGGCGGAGCCCTTTTCTGTGCTGTTGTGCTGGGACATGTCATGATGAGTTTCCCAGCTAAACATACTGGATCACCATCTTGTTTCTGACTTCTTTAACAAATATTCTTTTGTTTTAAACATACCAGTTGGAAATTGAGTCAAACTGGCCACTCACAGCAGGGGAAGAGAAATGGCCCTGCTGTTTTGGGCATAATGGAGAGATAATTATTAAAATGAATGACAGAAATACATTAAATTTCAGATCTAAAACTAAATTTATATTGAATTATGTAATTTTCTTATAATTAAAATGAACAATATTATTGATGTAACAATATAATGCAAGTTATTCAATTTTAAATTGTATCACATGCTATTTCATATTTATAATTTATAGCTTAACAGAAATCATTTGTTACTATAACACAATATATGTACACATCATTTATTAGGACAGCAATGTATAATTTATGTTTGGAAGAAAATATACATGTTATTTATATACTAATTTATATGATAGAAAGTAATATTTTATTTCAAATTTGCTTTCTGGCTTTTTTGTATAGGAATGCATGTAGTGTACTGCATGTTCTCATGTGTTGACACTCGGGTGGGTACAGGCTCACGTACATGCTTCTGTGTGTGTGTAGGTCCATGTCTGATGCCGAATGTCTTACTGGCGTGTTCTTCACCTTCCACATTGAGGTGTGATCTCTGAACCCCAAGGTTCACTGTTTCAGCTAGTCTGGCTAGCCAGATTGCTCAGCAGATTCCCTTTCTCTGTCTCCTGTGCACTGGGATTACATTCTGCCTGTCATGTCCACTTGACTTTTGCTGTAGGTTCTGGGAATCCAAACTCTGATCCTCACTCTTGCACACCAAATGCTTTACTCATTGATCGATTTCTACAGCACCTTAGCTGTGCTTATTTACTTTACATATGAATATACAGCCAACTGTCGCTTAAGAATGGTCCTTTGTTCTGGGATATATGTCCATAGGCCCCGTGGTTGTGTGACACCTGTGTTCTGAGAAATGCACCAATGGCAGCCCACTGTGTCATAGTGTGAACAGGATGTTATTTAAGCCAGCCTACATACATGACCTATGGTGTATAGAGCAAGCAACTTCTAGACTGCAGTCCTGCACAAACACTATTCTGAATGCTGCAGGCAACTAAAACTCAAGGGCAGGCACAATGCCGCAAGGGCACAGAAAGGTTTCAGCTCAGTTACGATCTTACCAAAAGTCCATGGTTAATTGTAACATCATGACACGGTACATGTGACTTTGTTTGCATACGGAATATATAACTATAAATATAGCATGGGCACATATACAATGTGTATAATTAAGTTTCAATAAGATACATGGTAAGGACAGAATAGCAGGTAGGGTCCTGAGTTGGACATGGGCAAGGTGTTAAGGGAAGAGCCTCTAAAGGGATATTTTCTGACTTTCTTTAAAGGACATTTAAGATTCTGCCTGAGGAGCAAGAAAGGGAAATGGGTACCATCTAAGAAGAGGGGACAGGTGGGCTCCACCTTGGGTGGTTGCCTGTGAGGTGGTACAAAGGTAAATGTTAAAGGAAAGGAAAGGGTGGACACTAAATGCTGCAAGGCAGCATTTCTGCAGGGAACCAGGCAATAAGACAACATTGGGACTAAGTTCCTTCCTATCAGTGGCTACCCTGAGGAACATATAGAGATGGGATTCTTGACCTCAGTGGGATCCCTGCTTCCTTTCTTTTTGGATGTCAGTCTCGGCAAAGCTCTACATAGTGTGGTGGACAATGTTCTCCTACATGACTTCAATCACGAAGTAAGGGCTCTTGTCTGTGGGAATGAGAGTGGATGTTATTAGCTACATATGGCTGCTGAGTCATTAAATGATTCTACCAGTGGCTAGTGTGTTCCAGAGCACAAGGAAGGTCAATATTTTTGATGGGTAACATGAGGATAATGATTAAATGTTTCCAGACTACTATGTATGTGAAATTTTACGTATTCACACATTCATGAACACCACCCAACATGTGTGTGCTATGCAGTGGACACAATAAATGCATGTTGCTGTTAACCTGGTTACCATCTTTCCTAGACGCATCTTGGCTGAAGACAGACCGCGTTTATATTCTCATTGGGGTCGCTGTGGTCTTCCTCCTTTGTCTTCTCCTCTTCCTTCTCTTCTGCTTCCAAAGCCACCGTCACAAAAAACAGGGTAGGTATCTGTTGTGACACTTGACTTTGGTGGGCTGGTGGGAGTACTGCAAGCAAGACCAACCTCCTAAATGTCTAAATGTGAACTACTAACTATTCTTAGGGATCCCAAACAGCAAGAGCCAGGAGTACAGGCCGCAAAAGAGGTGAGATCCCAGGAATGACTCCCATGTCCTTGCCCAGTCCTTTGCCTCCAACCAGTCTCCACTATTCATCTATCCTTTCCCCTTAGGCTCAGCCTAGTTACTAATGGCCTGGAGAGCACCCCAGGTAAGAAATATGAGGAGAAAGGAAGGGGTTATCTAGTTCACTGGGAAGCAACAAGGAAGGAAAACATCCAGGAACATGGTAGAGGGTTCTAGATGGGATGAGATACGTGGTCATATTGTCTTCTAGTGACCACCAAAGAGAACTTATCCTATGTTTTCTTTTCTATAGACATAGTCACAGATGACTTGCTTCCTGAGGACAAAAGAACAGAAACCTGGGTAGGTTTTTGTAGTCATCATCTAGTGCTAACTAACAAAATTCTCCCAAATTAGCAGTTTAGTAACAAGGCTTCAGACTCTTGTGTAATGAACCTTGAAGCAGAATTCAGAAAGATTCTGCTGCTACCTCAGTCCTTGACCCGATTGATATATTCTAGTGGCTACAGACAGGAGAGCTCTCCACAGCAGCTAACTTTCCCCAGAGAGAGCATCCAAGATAAGAAAAATTACTTCAGTCATGTCTATGAGTAATGTAATCCCACCTGAACAGCAATGGGAGGGAACCACAGGATATCATGACTTTAACTCATAGAGCCATTGCAGGTAACTTCCCACTCTTCAGCACCTCCACCCACACAGCTACTCTAATCTCTTGGGCCTCTCTCTCTCTTAGATCCCTGATGCAGGAGGCCTTCAGGAGGTGACATATGCCCAGCTGGACCATCATGCCCTCACACAGAGGACAGTTGGAGATGTGACCCAACAGAGCACAGAAACCATGACTGAGTCCCTCACATATGCAGCCATCATCAGACGCTGAGCCTGTGCACACCTGGAGACACACATAGTCACTATTGGAAAAACCCAAAGCAGCCATTCAAGGGCTCCTTTTGGAATCAACCTAGTGTGGAAATCTAGCCAACCAGTTCTGCTTGAGGCAGAAACTGGACCCTGGAAGCCCCTGTTCCCCATCTAGGAGATGTATTGTGTAGGTGGTAGTATCAGTCCTTGGAAAGACCATGTTGCAGTAAGCTTCAGAGACCCTTTACAATCACCTAGTTGTTTTCAGAGACACAGATAGAGCCCCTTACCTGTTTCTACAGACCCTTCCACAGCCCAGATTATTTAATGAACAGTACTATAACTGTCCAGCTCCTGCTACACCTCATTTTGCAATGAGCCCAGTGAGCCCTAAAGGCGTTTTTGGATTCCCTGCTGGCTCTGGCTGGGTTGTACTCATGCTGCTGAAAGCTAAGCTGCTTCTCTGCATCAGGCTTCATGGAATGCATCATGGGAAGTTTTGAAGATGAAACATCAAGGGTTCATCATGGGTGTTTCTGAAGATGGAACATCTACAACCTGTGCGGGTCTCAAACACACAGCCTATGAGGACCAAAATTCTGTCTTTTTTGGTTTCAGAAATGAGGGCTACGAAGTGTGCTTACAATTTTTTTTTGATTAAAATATATGTGTAGTTAACTAAGACTGTGCATACTCAAGTGTGTAGTATCAGGGATTTGTGTGCTGCTGTGTGTGTAGCCATCAACACAAATACTTATCACAGCTGCCGCCTCCCACTGGATGGCCTGACATAGTCACTGGTGATTGAACTTTAGGTCAGTGTTTGGAAGAGGAAAGAGAAATCAAAGGGGAGGGGAGACTAAGAGGGGACAGAATTAGTTCTACCTACATACACTTACACACAAGGTCACACAGGCAGAGTCTTACATGTAAATATGCACACATGCACATACTTGTACATGAGTGTATTCATGCACATGGGGCAGGAGAACACTGAATCACTATTAGATGCTATTTGTCAGTGTCTCTGCTGCATACAGGGTCAGGCTCAATACTCCCATACCCATGCACATATGGTCAGCACTAATTAGAGAGCTATTAACAGCAACAACAACCAACATTAGTAATTTAGAAAGAGGACATTGCAGGGCATGGTGGCACACACCTTTACTCTTGGTACTTTAGGACTCAGAGGCAGGCAGGTCTTTGTGAATTTTAGGCCATCCTGGTCTACATAGTGTGTTCCAGGCCAGCCCAGGCCACATAGTGAAAACTGTCTCTAAAAACAGCCCACTTCCCTGCAAAAGACATGAAGTCTGGAGTGAGACAAATAATAAATGGTAGAGCCCCTGAGGAGTTGGAGACATTGGAGAGGCAGATAAGACCCAAACACACTAAATTTTTTATATCTGTGACAATTTCAAAAATAAATTAAAATACTAACTTAAAAAAAGATACTCATATAAACTTACTGAGACTGAAGTAGCATGCACAGGGCCTGCAGAGGTCTGGACCAGGTCCTTTGCCTATTTATTATGGCTTTCAGTTTAGTGTTTTTATTGATCTACTGAGTATTTGAATGAGTGAATCTTTGGTTCTTGTGTCTTCTCTTGGGCTATTTTCCTTCTGTTGGTTTTTCTTGTCTAACTTCAATGTGATGTTTTTATCTTATTATATTTATTTTGTTAAGAAGAAAAGAAGAGAAAAGAAAAGTAAAACATTCAGAGGATCACTAGGGGATTATAGTGTCTCATCTTTTTTAAAATTATTATTATATTATATATTATTTCAACTTTCATTTTATCTTGATGGTGCATCTTCAAAGCACACACTGGGTTGAAAGAAAACAAAAGAAACAAAAACAACAAAAGAAACAATTTCAGTGTGCTTGTCAGATACCAGATGGAACCTTACCGGTAGGACACAACCACATGGCAATACACAGATTAATTGAAATGGGTTAATTCAAGATCTAAGAGCTAGCTAGAAATATGCATAAGCTAATAGACCAAGAAGTATTGTAATTAATACAATTTTAGTGTGATTATTTCAGGTCTGGGTGACTGGGAAGTAAACAAGCAGTCCCCACCAAGAGATTGGCATGCCAACGTGTGCCAGCTAAATCCACATAAAACCTGAGAGAGCTTGAAAAAGAATTTCTGACACAAAGAAAATACAAAGTTTAGCTGCATTTTTTTCAGATGGTCTCTGTTTGCTGGCAGTGAGCAGGGGTGCTGTAGCTCCTTTAAGAGAAGTTTTCCTGATTTAGCATTAGCAGCAAAAAAATTTGTGGTTTCAAAATGATGGCTTTCTGATTTGTGCTAATTGCCTGAACAGCTTTGGCCCTTTCAAGAGGCCATGCACTCAAATGGGGTCTGTGAGCAGCACGTTACAAATTGCTTAATGAAGGCACAGACCTGCTGCAACAATGGAGCTGGGGCAATATGCATGGCTCTCAGAGGCAATGAACATGCATGCCTCTGCCATGTTGAACTAGACAGAGCCAACAGGCAGTGCCAGGAAGTTGGTCCTAGCCATGCCCACTTAGCATTTAAAAAAAGTGATTCTGGTCAGAAAATAATTACAGATAAGCAATAATACAAGTTTCAGGTCAATTTTGTTATATGTATATTTCTGCTGTTGATTAAGGTATTGTATTTTCACAGCTCATTTAAAAATGTAATGCATAATTAAGAAATTCAGATTAATAGATAGTCAACTATAATAGTCAAGCTTGTAGTCGTGTTTTTGCTTGATAACTGTTTTGTTGTATGTAATCTTGCTATGTTAAAAGTTAAAAACCTTACTTTTTTAGACAAAAAAAGGAGAGGTGCATGCTGTGAATACCATTGGTTAATAAAGAAGCCTTGGTCAATGACTTACAGAATATACCCAGGCTGGAAGAGATACATATAGAGAGAATAGGTAGAGTCAGAGGGAAGTCAAATTACCACCGCAGGAGACAGACACTGGACAGAAATTTACTAGTAGACCACAATCACGTGGCAATACACAGATTAATAGAAATGGGTTAATTTAAAATCTAAGAGCACTTAGAAATATGCATAATCTAATAGGCCAAGCAGTATTGCAATTAATATAGTTTCAGTGTGATTATTTTGGGTCTGGGAGGCTGGAAAATGAACAAGCAGCTTCTGTCCACAAAATAAAAGAAAAAATAATCAAATAAAAGAACCGAGAAGAAACTAGAATACTAGCCATGCATGTGAAGAAACAATTTAAAAATAAAAGTGTGATGGTACACACCTTTAATCCCAGCACTTGGAAAGCAGTGCTCTGCCCACTTTCCCTCTCTCCTGCGTACTCTAACTCCACCAAGAAGCTCTAGCCCAGTATCACCTGCAGAGGGCACTCCAATGAGGGCACCAGGAATGTCCTCTCTAGGCTTGGGAGCTGCCTCTATTTTGGTTCAGCCTGGTCTACAAGGTGAGTTCCAGGACAGCTGGGACTACATAGAAAGAGCCTTCTCAAATTAAACAAACAAACAAACAAATAAGTATCTCACCCATTAGGTCATAATCTTCTGTGTCATTCTCCACACTGCACAGCCCTTCCTCTACTATGGGAAGACAAGGGATTGTGGTATGATCAGGTCACTAAACAAGGCAACTCTAAGGGTCCCCAGATGCAGGGTGTCAGGATGTCCCAAACCAGAGAGGCTCTGATTTTTTTTTTTCTGGGAGCCTCTGTTCAGATTCAGAGGCAGGTAACTAGCTCTAAACCATTTTATATATCCATGCTACTATTTTTTGACTTCATGATTAATTTCTCTGGGTAACTGCTTTTCAACCCTGCTCTCATATCTTCATGTTATTCTCTGATATCAGACTGTCTCATAACCTTTGCCTTCTTTCTGTGTCTGTTATTAATTTTCAATGTGTTCCCTGGGGTTCTGCCAAAGTCATGTGGGGAGAGGTGCCCAGATGTCAGAATTGTTATTAGCAGAGACAGCAGCATGGACAGAGAAGACCTGTGGAGCCCCACAAATGCTGAGTAGAACCTTGTCTCATTCAGCCAGTACAAGTAGCAAGGCTTCTGGGAAGGCAGAACAGAAATTGCATAGAAGGAGAACAATTTCCTTCTTTGAGAGAAGTAGGGAGAGATTGATGGAGGGATGGAGGGTGGGAGGGAAGAAAAGAGGAAGGGAAGGAGGCAAGGAAGCAAAGAGGGAATGAGTAGAGAGCAAGGGTGGGTTATAAAAGTGAAGCATGATTCGTTTTGACCTTTTCTTCTCCAACCTCTAGCCACTTGACACATGGACCAATTACAGGTGACTCCCAAGTCAAGAGAGGATATTCTTGGCACCCTCATTGGAGTGCCCTCTGCAGGTGGTGCTAGGCTAGAACACCTTGGTGTGGTTAGAGTAGGCAGGGGAGAGAAGCAGCCAACTGAAGCCCACTTCCAAATTCTCTAGAAGCATATAGCACAATTGGGCTCCTTGAATGAGAGATGCCATCTGCCTACATAGGCAGAAGCAGATGCTCATAGATCCCTGTACCTCTGGGACAAAGTGAAAGTTCACCCATTGAGATCTATCTCTAGGTTTGAGGAAAATGAGAAAGAAGGGACAGAAGACCGTTGGATAGACACCCAGTGCAAGACCCTGTAGACATCTTAGTGACAACCCTGAGACCTTAGACATCTCGAACATGAGGTCCACACGGAGAAAGCAGACAAAGTCTCTCAGAAAAGAAAAAAGGAAGAACTGATGGGTGAAAAAGTGGTTTGGGGTGAAACTACAAGGTTACCCCGCTGTATACGCTGAGCTCTTGTTCTGGGCCATAAATGGACCACAGTAGGTGCAGCATGGTTGTAAAAGAGAAGAAGTCATTTTATCAGATCTATCTTGGTGTTTTTAAACTGGGCAGTTCAAAAGCTCTTCCCGTCAGCACATGCCCAGTAGAGCTTCAGTGTATTTGGCTCTCCAGACAATGGCTCCCAGCTCATAATAGAGATATTTGAAGGTCACAACCTCTATCTTTGGTTAAAGGAGTGGGAAGCATGGAGGGTCAGTTTTTTAATACAGAGGGGACTCATCTTAGAGAACATAAACCAGGAATGAGTTCTCCATGTGTCTAAAATAACCCTGTGATATGGAAGTGTGTTAGATAAAACAATTCATTTAATTGCCATTTATTAATTATATAAATAAGGGATTTAATGGCACTTTTATCCACACATATAACACACTCTTATCATATTCACCCCACTGTTCTCATTATTTTCGCTCTCATCTGTTTCTCCACAATAATAAAAATATTTTTTACTTTTTCTTAATTACATAAATGATTAAAATCATGTGATATTTGTCTTTCAAGTTTCTTTCATTTACATGATAGCTATAATAATATATTCAGCCATAAGTAAAATATAAAATTTTCTCTTTGTATGATAGATAGAGAGAAAGATGTGTCACATGAGAACATGAGTTTTTTTAGAGTTAGTCAGGAAGGTTTTTGACCCTACTCTATCCCTACTATGTTACTAGCATCCATTTATATATCCACCCACCAATAAATCCACCCAGATATCCATCCATCCATCCATCCATCCATCCATCCATCCATCCATCCATCTATCCATCCATTCAACAAACTTCCATGCATCAATCATCTTCCATTCATCCATCCACATAACACTCAATCCACTGATCCATGCAAACCCCTTCAAATTATCCATGAAAATGCATGTTCATACATATATACACACATCATTTTTACCTATCCATTCATCATTCCTCTCTCCAATGACTCATCACTCACTTGTTATTAATTCTTTCTTATTTTGCCATCCATCAATATATCAAGATAGTTATTGATTATTTATGTAGCAGTGCACCATTTATATACTCTGTGTAGCTGTATTCAGCTATGACAAGTCAGCAGTATTTAAGTTTAATATAGATATTACTTCAACCTACTTGTGCATTATATCCATCTATGAAACCAAGAATTTATGTAACTCACTTGGGGAAATTCCAATGGATTCCAGAACCTCCCTTCCTGTGATATATAGGCCTGTATGCTTACTCTGCCTCCGTGAAGAGTCTGTTCTCCTACCATAGGGCAGACACAGAGCAGGCTGAGACATTGGACCATGCCCCCATTGCATCCCATCTACATCTTGGTCCTCAGTGAGTATGTGAATGAAGACATATCAGAGAAACAGGAAAGGTGGGAGACATAGGCCTAAGATCTCATTCACTCTCTAGCCCAGAAGTGCATTCAGACCCACAGGCATCCATCAGCCTAATGTCCCGAGCCAAACACGAGGACACCTGAGATCTCCAGTGTGTCATAAAAATTGGGGCAGAGTGAGACCAATGAGTTGGCTAAGAGGTCCCCTGGGCCTTGTCAGGACTCTACTACAGAGGAGTAGACTGCCTCATTGAGAGGCAACACCGATCAGAGAGTTTGGAAGTATCATGTCACCCTTATTCTCTGACCCATGATCACATTTGAAGGAACCTGAGCAGTGGATGTTTTTCTCACTGGGCTTTCTCTTTTAGTGTTCTTCCTGGGCCAGCCAACCCTCATGTAGGATGGTGAGTAATATCTACAAGATTTTAATCTCTCCCCATCAATGACATTTGATGGGAGTCATGCAGATTTGAGGAAGGATTATTTTATTTTTTCAGATTTATTTTCCTATATTATTTTCCTTTTTTGTGAATTTTTGTAATTTTTTTAATTGTTAAAAGAAAAATTTACATTTACTCCCCTTGTCACAGGCCCTCCCACTCCCCCACTACCCCACCGCCCTCCCCCTGCTTCCTTAGGAGAGGGCAGGATACCCTG
>JAQHUG010000510.1:4944-22478 GCA_028555095.1 Dicrostonyx torquatus | reverse complement strand
GGATCCATTCTTCCATTGATGGGCACCTAGGTTGTTTCCAAGTTCTGGCTATTACAAATAATGCTGCTATAAACATAGTTGCACAAATGCTTTTGTAGTAAGGTTGAGCATCTCTTGGGTATATTCCCACCCTTTTCCAAGGTCCCAGCCCTGTCGCAGGCCAATTCCCGCGGGGAACCGGTGCCCTGTCAAAGGGGAGCCTTGCCCAGGGACACTCTGGGGTGTGGGACACAGGAAAGCCGGGGCCAAGGTCCCAGCCCTGCCGCAGGCCAATTCTCGCGGGGAACCGGGGTCCCGTCAAAGGGCTTTTTATTTCTTTTTCTCTCATATGACACATCTCAACGACAGCCTCTGCTCTCTACATTTCTCTAAGATCCTCTCACTTCCTCTCTCCTCCAGATCCAATGCTCCTTGATTTCCTTTGAGAAAAGAACAAGCCTACCAGCTACTTCAACTGATTATGTCATAATAAGATGCAATAAGACTAGACACAAACTTCCATATCAAGTCTGCATGAGGCAACTCAGTAGGAGGAAAAGTGTCCTAAGAGCAGGGAAACAGGGAGAGACACCTCTACTCCCACCATTAGAAGGCCCAAAGTAACCCCAAGCTAAACAACCACAGTGCATATGCAGAGGGCCTGTTGTAGACCCATGCAGATTCCTTGATTGCTGCTTCAGTCTCCATGAGACCCTATGAACCCTGCTCAGTAGATTGTGTGAGCAATATTCTCCTGGTGTCCTCAACCCCTCTGGCTCCTATAATACTTTCTCCCCATCTTTCAAGGGGCTCCTGAGCTCCACTTAACATTTGGGTGTGAGTTCATGTATCTACTCTCATCAGGTGCCAGGGAAGTCTCTCTGATGATGATTGGGCTTTTTTATACACCCAGGCCACTCACTCATGGTTAGTACCATCCACAGCAGGGTGGATCCTCCAACATCGATCAGCATTTTAAAAAAAATGGCCCATAGACATTCCCACAGGCCAGTTTGATGAAGACAATACCCCAGTTGATATTACCTCTTCCCAGGTATGTCTAGGTTCCTGCCAAGTCAACAAAATTAATTATGGCAGCTAGTGAGGATCCTTACAAACCAGGAAAATAAAATGTTCTAAGTACAAGGAAGGAGGAGGCACTTATACCCCCCCCTTGCCGGCTGTGTCTTTTCCCAGAAAGAGACTCCTTCCTCATCTGCCTGATGAGTTACTAGGTTCTTGTTGGACAGCATGTGACTCTCCAGCATTAGTCACAGCTTAAGTGTGAAATTCTAAGTCATTTTAGGATCCACCCTCCAAATGCAGCACCTCAACTCACAACAGAGTTTTGCGATGGGCCATGTAACTACAGCACACATAGGGTCCTACAGATATCTAGGTTTTGACCCTAAATACCCTCATGAGTCATTAGCACTGAGTGACTCCTTGTTGATCATTGTGCCAGGTGAAGGAGCTTCTGTTATGAAAGGTTTTCAACGAACCAACATTTCTTATTTAGACTATCTAGGCAGCAGGTTTTTAGTATATCACAAGGAAAACAGGTACCTAAATGTTTTAGGTTATAGAGAATTCAATAGAAGGGATTGAATACTGAAGGCAGCCAGCCTTCAATGACAACCACATTCTAAATCTGGCCTGTATATAATTAGATCACATGATACAGTGTTAAGATGTAGTTTGCACCCTAAAGATGATACACTGAATGATTGCTTCCCAGTGTGAATATCTTGGAGCACAGGCAAGTTTAAGAGTTGAAGCCTAATGCACAATTGCAGGGTTGTTAGTGACGATGTCTCAATAAGTTACTAATGTAGTGTTTTTAGGGCATTGGTTTGTTCTTGCCATAGTTCCTTGTTAGACACTAAAGTCAATGATGTAGTAGGTACTTTGTCCATTAGAGAAATTGAGCATAACAAGATATTGGATTTAGAGGGGGACATAGACACTGAAAGGAACAGGAAGACACTAAGGAGAACAAATGAAGGGAGGGGAACCTCTATTTTTCTAGGTCACACTGAGCTAGGTGAGAAGGAACATCTTCTAAACTTATAATCTGTTAATGTCTAGAAGTCTACAGAATGTTTTCCCTCTTGGCCGTGTTAGCTCTCACACATTAGAATCTCCACATCTGTTCCTCACTATCTTTAAGACACAAATCAGGTGATCTAGACCATGGATGCCTAGGGAAGTTATAGGAATGATGACAAGTGGGTTTATTTGGGAAGAGTGACAGCTCTGGTGGATTTTTTTTTAATCAAGAAAAATATTGAAAAAGGAGACACAAGCACAGACCATTTGACATAACAAACATTGTAGTTACAAATAAAATACAAAGAAGTCATAAATGGGCTTAAGGAACATAGGGAGGCATGGTGATAGCACACATGTGCCAGCAAGTGGTATTCTTTTCTCTGTATGTGTGAAGATAACTCGAACAGTTTAGAAATGAGTTTCCCTTTTACATAACTCTCAGTTTTCTACTTGGACAATTGGACATGTCACATATTTAAATAGAATTATAGGATTGAGCTTTTCTTGTCTTGGGCTAATTCCTCAGGGTTCCTGAGATTTCTTTGCTAAATATTTCTAACTAAATATATGTAGTTAGTCGACTCTTCCTCCATTATTGTGATTTATGCATAATTAGTCCTTGTTGAATTTGATGTGCTGTATCTGTAAGATGTAGGTTCCGTCTTCTTTATCGTCCTTGTGAAAGTAGTCATACTGTCAATAATTAGAGTCAAATAAACAAACATAAAAAACCCTGCACAAACATAGACAGTGAATCAGAGGTTGAGAGAAAAAAAAGGCTCAGAACAACAGTGAGCTTAAAATTGGAGATGATAACTAGAATTGACAAGGAAAATACCTAAAACCAATAATCCATAACAAAAATACAAAGATGGATGCATATTCCAAAAGGGAGATAGAGAGTCTGAGAAGTAATAGAAAGACAGAAAATAGTGTTCATCATACTCCTCTATTGCTAGTGAGAGTGAAAACTTGTACAGTCACTTTGGAAATCAGTATGGTGGTTTCTCTGAAAATTGGGAATCAATCTACCTAGAGACTCAGCAACACCACTCTTGGGCATGTACCCAAAAATTGCACACTCATACGACAAGGACATTTGCTCAACTGTGTTTATAGCAACATTATTTGTAACCCACAGAACCAATCCAAATCTAAAGAATGGTTAAAGAGCCGGGCGGTGGTGGCACACAACTTTAATCCCAGCACTTGAAAGGCAAAGGCAGGCGGATCTCTGTGAGTTCGAGACCAGCCTGGTCTACAAGAGCTAGTTCCAGGACAGGCTCCAAAGCCACAGAGAAACCCTGTCTCGAAAAACCAAAAAAAAAAAAAAAAAGAATGGTTAAAGAAAATGTGGTACATTTGCACAATAGAGTCTTACTCAATGGAAAAAAATGACATCTTGAAATTTATAGACAAATGGATAGAACTAGAAAATGCCATCCTGAGTGAGGTAACCCAGACTCAGAAAGGCAAAGTATGTCCTCACTCATAAGAGAATATTAGACATAAAGCAAAGGATAACCAGCCTACAGTCCATAACCACAGAGAAGCCAGCAAACAAGGAGAACCCTAAGAAAGACATACATGGATCCCCACCGGAGGGGCAAATAGACAAGATCTCCTGAGTAAATTGAAAGCATGGGGAGAGGGAAAATGGTGGAAGTGGAGTGGGGAAAAGAGAAAGTGATGGGGAGGAGAACATGAGGGATCTTGTAGTGGCATTTCAATTGTAATTTAGTAAATAAAGCTTGCTTGAAGATCTGAGAGTAAAATAACCCCACCAGTCATCCTTACAGACCAGGAAATGGTAACACACACCTATAATCCTAGTAGTCGAACTAGTTTGCCAGAGAAACCAGGTGGTGCATGCCTTTAATCCCAGACCTAGAAAGGATTGTAAGATAGTAGGAAACAGCTCTCAACCACAGTTTCATTCTAAAATTCCTGGAGGCAGAATAGCCATTTTCAGACTGAGGTCTAGGTAACAGCCAGTGGCTGATTGCTTTGCTTTCTGAATCTTCAGATTGAACCCCAATTTCTCTCTCTGAGATTTTATTAATTGTGTATCATTTGGCACCCAGTTGCACTTGGGAGACAGTCACAGAGGCAGGTGGGTCTCTGTGAGTTCAAGGGCAACCTGGTCTACAGAATGAGTTCTGTATTACCAAAGATACACAGAGAATAGCTGCCTTAAAAAATCAAAATAAAAATAAAAGAAATAGAATAAAAAATTAAAGTCACATAAAGATGGAAAATACAGGGGATCTGGAACTTATGTTATTGTGTAGTCTTTTAATTGTTTGACTAAAAAGGAAGGAGCAACAGCTGCTAAAAGACATTTGATTATAAGTTCTGCTGGATTAATTCAACATATATATTTTGAAAATGCTTTGTTTTCAAAATTTATGTCAAAAGATATGCTACTTTGGAGAACAGGTTTTGCTTTTGTTTCCACAGAAAAAAAGAGGCTGTGGATTTATTCTAGGTTAAGAAAAATAAGGTTTGATCAACGAAGACCCCCCAAAAAAATCTTCAATGGGAACAGATGGCCCAGATGATCCAACATTTCAAAGCACCTCTGTTGCAGTTTCCTCTGAGTTCTCCATCCAGAACAGCCTTAAGACTGCTCACTGAGGTGATCCAGACTCACAGAGTACTTCAGCCAGAGCTTGACCATAATCCTAAACTTGCTTTAGGTCCCCATAAAATTATCAGCACTCCCAATCAGCAAGAAGTAGCCTAGACAACTGATCCCACATTCCCAAAAATGAATTATGGATGTTTGTCTTTGTTTAGAGTGTTGATTGGAAGTTGCTATTTATCATGTTTAGGAAAAAAGTTAAACAAAGGAGATTAGATTCAGAGTCCTTGTTTTGAAAAGAAAAAAGGGGAAGTGCTCTGGGATAATGCTTTGTACCCCATAAAGATTTGTTACTCGTATTGGCTTAATAAAACACTGATTAGCCAGTAGTCGGGCAGGAAGTATAAGTGGGGTGATCAGACTAGGAGAATTCTGTGAAGAGGGAAAACTTATTCTTCAGTTACCACCAAGACACAGAGGAAGCAAGATGAAATGCTGCACTGATAAAAGACACAGGCTAAACATAGATAAGAATTATGGCTTAATTTAAGTTGTAAGAGCTAGTTAATAATAATCCTGAGCCAATAGGCCAAACAATTTATAATTAATAAAAGCCTCTGTGTGTTTCTTTGGGACTGAACAACTGTGAGAGTGTGCAGGACAAAAACTTCTGTCAACAGGATTGGAAAGGCTGAGTTGGGTGAAGGACAGAAAGGAAGAGCAAGGAAAGAGGTATCTTGATAGAGAAAGCCATTTTGGGGTTAACAATTCACCTGTCACTAGGGAAATTCATGGGAACCCTTAAGGATGACCCTAGCTAAGAATCTAAACAATAGAGGGGAGGGTGCCTTAGGTGCCCTTCCCCTGTAATCAGACTGTTGATTACCTTAATTGTCATCATAGACCTACATTCAGTAACTGATGGAAGAAGCTGCAGAAATCCACAGCTAAGCACTAGGCCGAGCTCTTGATGTCTAGTTGTAGAGAAGGAGGAGCAATAATATGAGCAATGGAGTAAAGACCATGTTGGGGAAACCCTAAGAAACAGTTGACCTGAGCAAGTGGGAGCTCACTGACTCCAGACTGACAGACAGGTGGGGAACCTTCATATGAATGAACTAGGCCCTCTGAATGTAGGTGACAGTTGTGTGGCTTGGACAGTTTGTGGGGCCACTATCAGTGCATGAACTAATATAACTAATGCATGAACTTGGTTTTTTTTAGAGCCCATTCCCTATGGAGGGATTCTTTGATCAGCCTAGATACAGGGTGGAGGGCCATGCTTCTGCCTCAAGTGATGTGACAGACTTTGTTGACTCCCAATGGGAGGCTTCACCCTCTCTAAGGAGTCCATAAGGGGCAGTTAGGGAAGGTGGAGAGAGCAGAAGGAGGGAACTCGGATTGGTATGTAAAAAAGATTGTTCTAAAAATAAAAAAGAGCTTAGTGTTCATCAGTGTTAAATAAGAGCAACACACAGATAAGTGTAGCTTGTGTGCAGAGAAAACACAATCAAGAATAGAGGCTTGGAATATCGTTTGTTAGTTAAGCATTTATCTGGTAGATGCCCTATGGTTGATCTTCAACGTTTTAAAGATAAATAAAACAAATAATAATCAATTACATTGAGCCCAAATATACCCAGAGATATTTAAATAATTAGAATATATATAAATAGGTTTTCCAGTTAAAAATGTTACTAAATGAAGGTTATAAAAATGGGCAGGTAAACAATCAGAAATTATAACTTCAAAATAGCTGTTCATGCTTCTACAAATGAATCAATGAATAAACACATAGGACACTGCAAATATTCCATATATAATTTGATTGTCAATCTACAAAGAAAGGTGGGTAAAATAGGAATAAAATTTCATGCTGATGATCCTTTAGTTTTGAAGAAAATACATCATCCTCAATACTAAGAGGTTGCTGCTAGGTACAATCATTGGTTTGCTTCCTTTCCCAGGAGCCTGCACAGCACTTTCCAGCACTACAAAAGCAAGCCAGGAGGAAGGAAGCTTTCAGTTCATCCCAGCTTGGTCTTTTCAGCTAAAAGTGCATGAATCTTCATCCATAGTGTCTTACCATCTACTTCTGGTGGTCAGTCAAGAGCAATGGCAACAAATGATGCTGTTTTCTGAACCTTGGTAGCCCCAGGAGCCTCTGTGATCAACAACTGGAGTGAAAGTACCTTATGCTTGGCACTGAGGTTGCCATTTAACTATTTTTGACTTCTGGGAGTAACATTATTTACTGGCATTATCATGCAAGCTATTCCATTCCATCTAGCTTTCAATATTTTAATTAGTTTACAAAGTTTCATGTGGATTTCTTATGTACTAGTATTTTTATTTACTTTCTATTTATTAGTCTGAGAATTGCAATCTAGATTTAAAGCCTTCCAAGTTTAGTGCCTGACTGATCCTCACACCATTCCTGTGAGAAAGTACATTACCTTCACAATATCCTAAGGGAGGCCATTACTTGTTTGAGACTGAATATTTGTAAATGTTATTCCTCATATATTATATGGAAATAAATATATTTCCTCCAGTGAGTATTATTGTCCTGAGCGTTGAGACAGAATCTACAATGTGAGTGACCAGTGTCTCCCACGGTCAAGAGAGAAAAGGTACTGCAAAGATCATGAGGAAGTTTACATAGAGAAGGTTGAGAAGTCACTGTCCTTACAGAAATGAAGAAGTAGGAAGAAAATTACCAGAAAACAAACACAAGAGTGGTTAGGGAAAAAAGTTAACTTCTCTCTGCAAGGAAATTATTAGGTCTTGTTTACACCATCCCAAACCTCCTGGTAACATCTGTGGGGACCATGTTCAATTCTCTGATCAAGCCAGACAGAGGGTAGACTCAGTTCTCCCATGTTTCTCTTTTCATTTTAACATGAACTTTAAAAAGTACCATCCTAAACTGTTCGTGTTGCTGTCCCCCAGGTAGTGATACTGTTTGGTGAGACTCAAGAGGACATGTTTGTACCATTACTCTATTCACCTCCTGCGCTCATCTAGGCTCCTGTCATCACACTAGCTCATTTCTCTTACCCCTAAAGAACTTCTAAGAACCTTTGTCTGTTACCATGCCTAATCCTTCCACAGGATTCTGTATGCCTGAAATATCACAGTGCCTCTCTTTTTGCTATTAATGGTCAGTCAAGTTTGTCTTCTCCCTACAAAATCCTCTCAATTTTAGAGGAACAAATCAGCAGACATTGCCATGTGTTCCTGATAGACAGACATGTTCATTCATTAACACACTTGTGTCTTTAAAGTCAGCTCCCTGAGCCAGTAAGAGACTATAAAACACCTTTCTAACTTCCTTGGTGTGATAAGAGCAGAGAACTCTTATCTTTTTTACTCATTCAACTGTAAGTATATTCATTATTTAAAATTTGTATTAGGAATACATAGGAACCCTACATCACTTAGAGTACTGATGGACTCACCGTGGTGATTCAGATCATTATGGATTTTTATCACAGTTTTCTGTTTATAATTCTTTTACATCCACTACCCACCTAATGGTGATCTTTTTTATAAAGTCTTTTTGTAATGGTAATCTTAAAACAGCAACATGTCTATATATTTCTTTGCTTAAAGATTTGCAATAATTTCAATTTAACATATAGTTTTACTGGGTAGAATAATTGCAATTGATTGTTGTAGTCTTTCAGGACTTGGAGTATATTTCTCCAGGCACTTCTGATTTAAATATTTCTGCCAAGTAATCCAGTTCCTAATGACTTTTCTTTGTAAGTTACTTGCCATTTCTGATGGTTTTTCTTGGTTGCCAATTTGACTTTATCTAAATCTTTTGAGGTAGTAACATCCACGTTTGATCTAGGCACTTTTTTGTTGGCAGTCTGTATAAAAGACATGGAAGAAGAAAGCTACCTCTCTTTGCCTGCTTGCCTTCACTAGCTGTGATGTCTATTCCTTCACTGGCATTAGAATCTACTTCTTTGGGATTCCAGAGTATGCTGAAGATCAGCTGAGACCGCCAACCTCACAGACTGAACAACTTTTAACTAATACAAGCTTTCTAGTTTGCAGGTTGTGTTTTTAACATTTTAACTATGATATGCCATGGGTAATTTCTTTTCTGATTTTCTGTTTGGTGTTCTTATAGGCCTCTACTGACCTTCAGAAAAGTCATAGGAAGCCCACAACTGTAAAAGTTTCCAGATAGACAGACAGAATAATTTACAATGGAGTTACACTATAATAGTAAAACATTGTTATTACTAGACACCACACAATAACAAATAAAAAGTCCAATGCTGGGATGGGTTACTTCTTTGTAGTTGTTGACCAGTGAGATTCCATAGTCCCCAAACAGTTATTCTCCAGTATTTTTGTTTGCTCTCTATAACTTAATAATAAGACCCTATTGTTGAATACACCATACACCTGAGTCATAGAACACTGAGAAATTTGTTATCAACCCTGAAGATTTATCTCTATTTCCTAACTATCATAGGTATGTAAAGCACTATGCTTATTAATGAAGGAGAAAAGCAATAATCAGTCTTACCCAGTAAACTACAATAATGAAGCTCCTGGAAAGACATGCCCACTGGTACAATATCTGCACAAATACCATGGGTGTAATCAATCACTTTCTGATTGGATTTATGTCCTGTTTTACAATATGAAACTTATACTTAGGATTATTACTGAGGCTAAGTACCTGTGGTTAAACAATAGGTCATTGACCCTAAGGGAAAAATATTGCTATTCTTCTTCTAAATGGACATTCTATTAAGCTGACTTTTTTTTCTTTGTTTTAATTGAGCTATACATTTTTTTCTGCTTCTATCCCTCCCTCCCTTTTTCCTTACCCTCTTCTGTGACACCCACACTCCCTATTTACGCAGGAAATCTTGTCTTTTATTCCTTCCTATGTAGATCCATGTATGTCTCTGTTAGGGTCCTCTGTTGTCTAGGTTGTCTGGAGTTGTGGACTGTAGGTTGTTTTTTTCTTTGCTTTATGTCTAGAAGTCACTTATGAGTGAGTACACATTACATTTGCCTTTCTGGATCTTGGTTACCTCTCTAGTTGGTAGTTGGGAGGGGTGGATAAAATCAAAACATTGTATGAAATTATTAAGGAACTCATAAAAACTTTCATATTTCCTTAACTATGAAACTTCATGTACATTTTGCAAGAGTGAGACGGGGCCCCTAAACCCTGTATAAGTTTCACTTCTCTAAACAATTGATGCTCCTCTTTACTGAGTAATCATACTGAAGTTATCCCTGATATCTGTTCATGTCTGGGTTCTTCCCTTTTCCAATGGTGTAGCAGCCCAAGGACTAACTTCATTTAAATATTTACTAAGTGTTAACTTCTCTTTTTTTCTGTCTTCTTATATTATAAAAAGCTATAGAAGATTTTTATAGAAGACATTTACAGTGCCTATCTAAATCTTTGTGAGATCCGTGAGTCCAAGGAAGGAACTTGTAGGTATCAGCAAGGAATCTCATATCTGGTTCTGACACTTATATAATGAGGGCGAAGGGGAAAGTGGTTGATTGTATGGATAGTGGAAAAACAATTGTTATATTTACAAGGCATATGGGAGAGATAACATAATCTAGCATGTAAAAATCCTATAGTAATCTCAAAATCAGTTCCACGTGAGGTGTTTGGTATCCTGCTTTGAACTCACCCTGAAACATCAGTTTGCACATTCCACAAACACATCTTCAGAGTTAGAAATATGAATGAGGAGAGTAAAGGTTTCATGATATTGTAGATATGGACAGGATGGAGAGAAAACCCCATGGAGGCTCTTCGTCCTCAGTCACAATTACCTGGGAGTTATTTCTGAGGAAGAGATGAGGTATATTTGAAACTATTTACTGGAATTAGAGAGGAAAAGAAGTGGAGCTGGTTAAGGCCCTGTTACTCTCTCCAGTGTCATCAATAGACATTTTGCCCAGCTTAGCCATAGTCTTGTGAAAATAGCATACTCACTCTTGAGGAGGGCACTTCCTCTTATTTTTATTTCCAATGCTATATTAGCAATTCAGGGCTTTCCTCTTGCTAGGCAAGCATTACACCAGTGAGCCTGTTGCATAGGACTTCCTCTTCTTGATGTGACAGCCCATTATCCAGAGCACAGTGTCTTAGTGGCCACCCTCTGTGTTGATCTGTCCTGACAGTCACCACAGTCTCATTCGTCTGCACAGCTGGGAAGGAGACATCATGATCTTCATTTTTACAGTGTTGTTTTATCTTGGTGAGATTTGAAGAATGGAGGGAGCACCCAAGTCTGGGAGGGACTTCAGGCCATAACCAAGCTCTGATTTATCAGGAGATATAATGGTCTAGAGTGGCTTTGAAGAGGAGAGGATTTCCTCAAACTCCAGGGAGAAAATCTCACAGAGAAATCTCTTTCAGGGCTGAGTCTGGAACCCAGGAGCACGGTGGTGGCAGGTGAGTCATTCTCCCCACCTTGTCAGATGCTGTTTCCACATAGAAATCAGTTGACTAGTCCTGTGTACTGGATATGGACAACAACAAATGTAGGTTGATTTGGGGGATGCTTCAAGGATAGTGGAGGTCAGAGGTAGAATATAGGAAAGGAATCCTTTGAGATACAGCATTTCATTTTCTTACAGAAAAATTCCAAAAAGCCACCATCTGGGCTGAACCAGACTCTGTGGTCACCAAAGGACTTTCTGTTGCTATCTTCTGTTTGGGAACACAGGAAGTCCAAAAGTACTATCTATATAAAAAGGAGCATTTACAACCCTTGAAGATACAGACCTTACTGGAGCCTGGGAACAAGGCCAACTTTTCCATTCCATTTATCACAGAATATCATGCAGGACTATACTACTGCTGCTATTACAGCTCTCCTGGCTTGTCAGAATGCAGTGACATCCTAGAACTTGTGGTAACAGGTAAGAACACTCTGAAGGGTCCCAAATTGAGGTTATGCCCTGAGTAAGGGATTTTGCTCTCAGGGAATTTTCTCACAGCCCGGTCTTTAGACAATGTTGAAGGCATTTCCCAGTCAACATGCTTGTCTTCTCTTTTAGGATTCTACAGCAAACCCAACATCTCAGTCCTGCCAAGCTCCCTGGTGACCTCAGGAGGGAATGTCACCCTCCAGTGTAGCTCACATCAGGGATATGGAAGATACATCCTTACCAAGGAAGGAGAACAGAAAGTGTCCTGGACTCAGGATTCCCAGAAACAACTCAATGGACATTTTATGGCCTTGTTTCCTGTGGGGCCAGTGACTTCCAAACACAGATGGGCCTTCAGATGCTATGGCTACTATAAGAGAACCTCCCAGATGTGGTCAGTGCCCAGTGAGACCCTGCAACTCCTCTTTGCAGGTAAAGCAATCCCATCTTTGACCTTTATTTGAAGCCCACAAATTCTTTTCATGAGCTCTTTTCTAGAGGACTACAATGTAGCTGAGAAACAGTTGAGGGATGCTTAGGTGTCTTGATGTAGAGAAACAGCAAGACCTGCAAGAAAACATGGATGAGAGTGTAAGGTGTTTGGCATGAGCTATGCCATTAATACCTGGCCCATGCTTTCTCTGAGACCATCTAGGAACTCCTCTGTTTTAATCCAGCAGGACCATGTCTAGGTACTTAGAGAGACCATGACCCTCCAATGTCATGGTGACACTCACTATAATAGATTTGTTGTATACATTCCATCCTGACATGCCTGCAAACCAGGCTTAACTCTCTCAGGCTGATGTCACAATGGTCCCCTGTAAGCCGCTCCTACATTTGTCAGTATACAAGCTATGGATATACTGTGTCACCTAGTATACAAGCTATGGATGTACTGTATCCCCTAGTATACAAGCTATGGATGTACTGTGTCCCCCATGTCTCCATTTACAAATGGCCTTTGGGTATCCTAAACACAAGTGAGGATTCTTGATCCTATAAGAGACTCATGTTCTGCAAAGACCATGCTGGGGAGCCCGAATGGTCATCACAAGGTTGAAGGGTGTGGTCCCAGGAAAGATGAGAGGCTGAAAGACAAGAGCTTTATAAGTGTAAATGAGTAAGAACATCAGGCAGAGGCATGTTTAGTGTGGAGTTATATAAAAACAACAGAAAAATACACCTGGGTTTTAAAGAC
This sequence comes from Dicrostonyx torquatus, assembly GCA_028555095.1. NCBI lineage: Eukaryota > Metazoa > Chordata > Mammalia > Rodentia > Cricetidae > Dicrostonyx > Dicrostonyx torquatus. The sequence goes on along the minus strand of JAQHUG010000510.1, from coordinate 9,726 downwards.
AGGGACTCACCCATATGTGAAACATGCTGAGTAGACAGGACTAGTTAGCCAGTAACTGCCAGGGATCAGACTGTCTCTCCTTCCCTATTCCTTTTAATTTCATATCCTCTTTAAAAATTTATTATTAATCTCCCATATGTGTATGTATGTGGGTCATCCACTAGGGTTTGGTCAATCTATCAGTGGTCACATCTACAAAGGATATTGACTCTCTCACCCCAGGAGCCACAGATGCTCACAATGCCCACAGGTCCTCAGATAGGGGTGAAGCTTTGAGGGTACCTTCCCCTTATAGGCTGGATTTTTAACTGGATTAAGTTTGTACAGGTCTTATGTAGGGAACTACAATTTCTCTGAGTTGATATGTCCAACAGTTCATGAAATACCAGAATCAACATTTCACAGCTATCTTCCATGTCTTCTGGTTCTTATATTCCTTCCACCCCCTCTTCCATGATGCTCCCTGAGTGTTGGCTGTGAGAAGTTGACATGAATGTCCAATCCAGAGCTGAGCACTCACAGTCAAAATAGACACTTTGAACAGTTAGGAATCTCTACATTTATCACTACCCACTGAAGAAAGATGTGTTTCTCACCAGAGTTGAGAGCAACACAAATATGTGCATATGAATATATACACTTAGAATGTATTTGACAGTATGACCAGTTAGCTAAACAAGCGTGAGTTCCCCACACCTAGGGCCTATCTCCCATGAGCCTTTGTCCATGTTTACAGAATAATACATAGAATCCTTATTTTGGATAAGGCCTTATGTCAATACCAGAAAACAATCTTACCAAAGATGACTATTATAATATGCAGGATTCAGAGCTAGATAAAACAGACCATTCATGTCATTTCTCACCCTGAAGCCTGCATAACACTTTATGGAAGTATCTAAGGGAGAGAACTTCATAGTCACTTTGAGGTTGCATTCTATTTGTACTGCTACACAAATTAGTGGTATCTTTAGCAAGAGGCAAATATAATCTAGTTATAATAGACATCTAAGAGCAATGGTTCTTGCATTGTTTTGGGTACTTCTTGGGTGTGATGAATAACACATAAGGAAGTATTCTGTACCTGGAAATATTTTTCACTTATTAACCAATACTTTCTGGAAGCAACATTGTCAACCCATACAGGATGCTTATGTTTCAACTCTCTTTTAAATATATGCAAACTAGTGGATTTCATTAGGATTTCAAAATATATCTTTAGTTTTGATTAACTTCTTTGCCAACTGTTCACTCTAATTAAATCTTCTTTGCCAACTGCTCTCTCTACTTAAACCTTGAACCACAAGTAGCCTACTTTTCATGACTGTGCAGTAATCACTTTCATGACTGAACTATTCTCAGTCTATGCTGCATATTACTAATAAATATACTATATATTAATAATGTATAAAATATTTTACACTCTTGATAAAAGTTGGATATAATCATGGAAATTTCAATGAATTATTCAATTAATTTAATAACTGAAACATAAGTGTATTCATGGCATTATATTTACTAAATAATAAATATATATTAAAAGCTATTGACTTCTGTATATTATTTTCTCTTATTGATATAGGTATTTATTTCACTTGCTTTTCAATTTGGAACTTTACTGATTTTATTGTCCTATTTGTCCAAATTCCCAGATTCACACTCACAAGATCATACAGTGGAGAATATCATCAGGATGGCTGTGGCTGGCTTGGTTCTGGTGGTTCTTGGGATTCTACTGTTTGAGGCACAAAACAGTTAGGGAAGTCATCAAGATTCAGGATGGAGGTGAACCAGAGAGAGTGATGCATCTTTTAATGTGGTAGAGACTTGAAGATGAATCTAACAAGTAGAGGAAATCATGGAAGTAAATTTGTGGTACAAGTGTTTGAGCACTGTTGCAAACCCTGAAGAGAACAACATATTTGGGTGCAGGGAAAATGTCAAAGAGATCTGTGAAGAGGACTATACACCCATTAAGTTAGAACAGCATGGGGGCTTGAATGAGATGGCCTTCAAAGTCTCAGGCATTTGAATGCTTGGTCCTCATCTGGTGATGCTGTTTGGAGAGACTTAGGACATGTGGTCTTGTCAAAAGAATTGTGTGACTGGGCTAGGATTTGAAGGTTTAAAGACTCACCATTTCTAGATCACTCTTGTGTGTTCATTTTCTACAAGACTGAAATATTCCACTCTTCAGGGAATCTTCTTAAGCCAGAAGGCAAACAACTCAACCCCAGAAAGGCTCTGAAACTGGCAAGATTCACTAGGTCCTTTTTTCTAATAGTTAACAAGAAGAGCTGCTGTGAGTTACGCTTAGACAAGGTAAGTTGCAAAGGAGAATATGAAACCAGATCTACTTCCTGGAAGAATAAAGAAACAACTGAGCTGCCTAGAAGAGGTTTAGACTGAAATCACCTGGAAAAGACACACTCCAATATGTTTAGCTTGCCTGAAAGCTCTGAAATGTTTGCAAGTTGTCATCCATGGTGGAGTCATTTGTGCTCTTGTAAATAACCTTAATAAAACTCATTGTTTCATCAAATTGGACTTTAATGGTATCTCTTTTTTGGTCTGTCATGGACTCCCTATTGAAAGCAAGTATACATGTATGCTGTATCTCCCAGGACAAGTCTTGCCACAAAACAACTCTTTCCTCTTGTTCAAGATGTAAGCTGTCAGCTTTTCTTTTCCTGCTACCATGCCTTCACTCTGCAATCATGAACTAATCCTCTAGAACTTTAAATGCAAATAAACTACTTATTCTATAACGTACCTTAGTTATTGTGTTTTGTCATAGCAATAGAAAAGTAAATTATATGGAAGTCAGTACCAGGAGTGGGATATTGCTGTGACAAGCCTGATCATGCTGCCTTTTTAGAGGAATGTGGAAGATTTCATGATTTTGGGACAGAAAAAAAAGTTGAAAGCTATACGCAGGGCTTAATTGGCTATCCTAGTGGGAAACCTGGAAGACAGTGCTAAAAGCAAGCAAAACTATAGAGACCTTGCTGGAGATGTTTCAGGGGGAAGCAAGGACTTTAACAGCAACCCAGTTAGAGGCCATTCCTGTGATATTTTGGCAAATGATATGTCTGTCTTCTGCTCTTGCCCTAAGAACTTATCTGAAACTAAATTAAAAGTTAATGGACAGTATCCCTGTGAACACACCAGTTAAGCTGTCCAGGGAAACAGTCAAGTCAACTGAAGACCACTCTCTACTCTCCTCCAAATGTAATCCCTCAGCCTCATCCCTGGCTTTGCAATAGAGTATTGGTTTTAGCATTCCTCACTCTCTGCCTACATCTCCTGTGAATCCCACATGTTTTTCCCCAACTTCCAGTTTCTAACTATAACATGTACCCCTGTTAGTCTAGAAGCCATGCCTGTGAAAAAATCAGGTGAGCTGCCTGAAGATCTTCTCTCCTCCTTTTGTTTTCCTAGATACAATTCCTACTCTCATTCCCAGTTCTACTGCAGAACACCTGTGGCAGACTTCACTGTCTCCTGCTTCTATCTCCAGTGAATCCTACAGAACTTCCCCTTCTAACTACCTTTCCTCCACTCATTGATTTGTCCCAACCCCAACAGGCACTCCCTATTAATCCAAGGACATTTCCTGCCATGACAACAAATATGCTGAAGGCTGATTCATACCTATCTTTCTACCCCTCCAGATCAATTTCTTCCAGTCTCATCCCCACCTCTGTAGCAGAACCTCTGTGGTGAGTGCCCTCCAATGTCTTCTCATATTCCAAGGAGATAAGCAGGTCCTAGTTGAACACTCTTCTCAGATTCATCATGTGACCACTTTCAAACACCTAGCCTATCCCCATTCCTAAGCATCAACCTAATTGCAGGAGGGACGTGCTTATTTGTCCCGACCACCCAGAACCTAAATAACTACGTGGAAACTATATTCATTAAATCACTGCTTGGCTCTTTAGCTCTAGCTTTTCATTGGCTAACTTTTACATATTAATTTAACCCATTTCCATTAATCTCTGTATCACCACAAGATTGTGGCCTACCAGCAAAGTTTTATCATATCTCTGGCGGTGGATCCACGGCATTTCTCTGACTCTTTCCTTCTCCCAGCATTCAGTTCCATCTTCCCTGCCTACCTATGTTCTGCCCTATCAAAAGGCCAAAGCAGTTTCTTTTTTCATTAATGGTAATTACAGCACACAGAGGGAAATCCCACATCACCTCTCCTTTTCTGTTTAAATAAAAAGGAAGGCTTTAAATTTAACATAGTAAAATTACATATAATAAAACAGTTATTAAGCAAGAATTACAGTTTCAATATTTATCATAACTAAGGAAAACTATCTATTCTTCAACTCCATCAAAGACTCCAAAAAGATATAATATTACTTAAGTAAACTGGAAGTACACTGTAAGCAACTTCCAAAACTCCAGAATTGACGAGACATTTTGCTGCTGGGACAGTCACCCAAAGTTTTTGTTTTTTGGTGTTTTTTTGTATCATTGGGGCATCCATCTTCAGCCTAAGCCCATAGTATCTAGCATATTTTTCCATGAAACAGGAAATTTGCCAGTCTCTTTCTTCTGTATCTTGCAGAATGTCTCACAGACTCTTTCATGAAGCAGAAACCCCAAAGGATTGTCTCATCTTTAGGCAAGTTCAGCAGTCATTTCTCTGTGGATCCTGCATGTCCAATTCATGTAACAAACTCTATAATGAGCCTCTTGATGCCCATCTTCCTCTTGAAGTAGATTGGTGTTGCCAAGAGCATATGTGTCTCACTGTCATTAAGTGTC
>JAQHUG010000509.1:855496-889514 GCA_028555095.1 Dicrostonyx torquatus | reverse complement strand
CTGTCTTCTATTTATAAACATTTCCATTTTCTAAAAAAGAATTCCTGCTTACCCGTGTGTGTGTGTGTGTGTGTGTGTGTGTGTGTGTGTGTGTGTGAGAGAGAGAGAGAGAGAGAGAGAGAGAGAGAGAGAGAGAGAGAGAGTGTGTATTTTGCCATTTGTTTTAGTGATAAGAAAGTTCCAAGTCAAAATGGTTTCTACTTTCTTAACTTTCTTAACATGTTCATAAAAATGTACAAAGACAGCCTTTAATTTCCTACTCTGAATCAGCAAAACACAAAACTTTAAACACTCAGTAAATATTCTTTTCAAATGATACTCTTAGGATGGAATCTTATTAGGATACATTTAATAAAAACACAAATTTATTTCAAAACTGTTAAAATCATATGAATAAGTGCACAATGTGAACGTTAGTTTTAAGCACTGTGACATGACACCTGGACACTACATTTTCTCGTAAAAACCATTTCATGGGGGCATACATTAAATACAGAAAAGTTAAATTATTGCTTCAGACTTTATAACATCAGCCTTCTAATAACTACTGGAATTCATAATATTTCACTAATAGCAAAGATATATTCATTGCATAACTTTATGTGAAGGACCTACGGACAACAGCTTTCACTACTACCTTCAGTACTTAGATATCATTCCTGCCACGGTAGAAATATTTTATCTATCTAGTAAAAATATGTGAGTCTCTTTGTAATACAATTTCTTTGTCAGCATCAAATGGAAAACGTTTTTCCAACATATTTTTTGTTCAAATTGTCTCTAGAGATGTGTCAAAAAAAACAAAACAGTGAGAATTCACAGTACTGCTCTTGGCTCCTCAAAATATAGCCACTTTGTAAAGATGCTGTTTCATTCATAATGTGTAGCTAATAGTTAATAAAGTGTAAAATGTATGAGGTTAACGATTCAACCTCACACTTCTCACTGGTGTAGGACCATGGTGGGGGGCAAAGTACTTTCTTTTGTTTTCTACTAACTAGCTCATTCACAGTTAATAACAGTTGTATGAAAGGAATCTCATCAGCACTGTTATCCTAAGAAAAGCAACTTCAAAAATCCAGAAACGTAAATTAATTCAAAACACCAAAAGCACATGCTGAAACAAATCTAACAGAGAGTAGTTTAAAAATGGAGATTCTGTTATCCCTCCACCCAGTAATACATACCCCACTCACTTTCTACTATGCAAACCACCTGTTATAAAAAATTAAAAACCCTCAGAACTCACCAGTGGTTGCCTGCAGCACACCTTTAATCCCTGTGGTCTAGAAGGCGGGTCCTAATACTTGTTAAGAAACTGGGAGGAAAGTTAATCTCAAGAGGTTACGCAGAGTAAGAAATCTAAGGTCCAAGTACAAAAAACAGAAATCCGGAAGCTTTCAGTGACTGACCAACAGCGTGCCTAGCTTCTGGCACTGGCCTGCGGTTTACAAAAGCTGAAAGCTGGTGCTGGAATGTCTCAGGGAGCTATTGCCCCAGGGAAATTTTCTTAGCGGTCCCTGAGTCTGTATGGGTGATTTAAAAAATCGCTTTGCAAATCAGGTGGGTAGCAGCGTAGCAGCGCGAATCCTGAGAGGCATGGAGCTTTAGCCAAGCTGTCGCTGCAGCTGAGGCTGAATTTACAGTTAACCTTTGCTTCCTTCAGCAAATCCTACCGGCCTGCGCCACCAGAACCGGCTGGGTTGGTGGAGAGGGGGGGTTCTCTCCATTTTAAGCCCTCTCCGGTTTTTAAGTGGATTTAGCCAATCACGTTGGACGCCAAAATATTGTCGCAGGACAATATTACACCAATTTGATTAAAAAAGGGGTATTTTATTGGCGGGGATAAAACTTACAGATCAATGTCCCAAACCACGTTCCTCTGGTTGCAAACAGGAAACCGAGTCTAGCAGTCAGCATGAAAGCTGGAAGCAAGTTAGCTTGGAGACTGGCTGCGGCTTTTTAAAATGAAAACCACGCCCCACATTGGGTGGGTATCTTAGAAGCCATTGGCTGAAAGCAAGAGGGCTTAATCTCCCGCAGCAACCCTCTTTTTTTTTTTTCCTTTCCTTTTTTTGGTTTTTCAAGGCAGGGTTTCTCTGTAGCTTTGGAGCCTGTCCTGGAACTTGCTCTGTAGACCAGGCTGGTCTTGAGCTTGCAGAGATCTGCCTGGCTCTGCTCCAGAGTGCTGGGACTAAAGGTGTGCACCACCACCGCCTAGTCCAGAATGTACTCTTAATTGCTGAACTACCTCTTCAGCCCAGGCTCCCTCTTCTTTTAACTAAATAGGGCTTAGAAGACAAGAGAACACATGATTGTCTTTATGCTTACAGTGAAAGACAATTCAGGGGTCTTCTGGCTCTCCCTATCTCAGAGATCTAGTGTAAACTCTGATGTGTACAACTCCCATTCACCTTGCTGGAGTTTTAGAAGTCCAGCTTGTCCAAGTCTAGTTTAGAATTAAAATGAAGGGCGATCCAGTGTCAGACCACATCTGTTCCTTGAGTTTTTTCTTTTGGTGGCGTGAGCTCTTAGTAATGGAGAGGAAGGATTTGTGAACGCCCCTTTTCTACTCATCCTGAGAACCATTACAAAGGCCTATGAAACACATGACCATGTTTTCCATAGTCACAACCCCACTCTTGGTACCAATTTTACTGTGACAAACTATCATACAAAAGTAACTTTTAAAGAAGAGTTTACTTGTGCTCATAGTTTGAAAGGATATAGTTGACCATGGCTTAAAAGGCACAATGCTGGGGGCTGGAGAGATGGCTCAGTGGTTAAGAGCATTGTCTGCTCTTCCAAAGGTCCTGAGTTCAATTCCTGGCAATCACATGGTGGCTCACAACCATCTGTAATGAGGTCTGGTGCCCTCTTCTGGCCTGCAGACATACACACAGACAGAATATTGTATACATAATAAATAAATAAATATAAAAGAAAAAAATAAATAATTTTTAAAAAGGCACAATGCTTGAAGCTTGTGATTTGTGTATTGCATCTTTAGTCAGGAAGTAGAAAGAGATGAATGCTAGCACATAGCATGTCTTCAATATTTTCTTTTATTTGAAAATAAACTGAATGTTTAGAATCCCAGTTCATGGGATGGCGCCTTCACATTCAAGGGTTGTCTTACAATTTCTTGTAATCATTTCTAAAAATATCATTACAGACATACCTGAAGGTGCCTCATCCAATACCCTCAGTGCTTCTTAATTCAAGTTGCAATTAAATTCTACCCTGACAAATACTGAATAATTTTTTCATAATTTTTGCTGGTTGAATTTCTTCTCTTGATCAATAACTATGTATACAGTTTACCCACTTTTAATTGAATAATTTGTTCTGTTTTCTGTTAAACTTTTAAAGTTTAAAATACTTCATACATTTTATATACAAATCCTTTGATAGATGAATATATTACAAGTATCTCCCCAACTTTTTGTAGGTTATCGTTTTACTCTATTCTTACGTTTTGGTGTAAAAATGGGTGCATGGACCACTGAGCAGAACAGAGATGCTAGAATTCTATCTACCATCCCTCAGACAACTGACATTCAATAAAAGCACCCACATATGCACTGGAGAAAGAATGGGATTTTCAATAAATGGTACTGGAGAACTCAGGCTCCATGTCGAGAAGAGAATAAGTTGGCCCAGTATTCTCACTCTGTATAGAAATCAATTAGAAAAATGATCAAATACATAAAAGCAAGACAGACCTAAAATTTTGTAAGTACTAGAAAAAAGAAGCATTTCAAAACAAAGCATAGATAATTTTTTGCTTTTAAAATAAGATCCAACACTCATGCAACAAATACATAGAAACCTGGGATTGGGATGGACTAGAAAGAGGAATGAGAAGGCTTTGTCATGCAGCAGAAGAAAGAAATGAAGAATAAAAAAAAAGTTGTGCATCAAGAATTCATGGAAGTCTATCAATATGAGGGGCCTCAGAGCTACCAATATAGTCTGCATTAATGTCAGACAGTTGTATGAAAAGTGGCTGCAAGACAGTTAGAACAGGATGACTGTTCTGGCAAAAAGGATTTGGTTTACTTAATTAACGGTTGCTAATATACAATGCTGGAGCCACAATTCCAAAGAAACAGGCTCGTTTATTTTGTGTTGTTCAAATTGATTTATTTCTTGTAAGTCAGGGTCTTGATGTCTGTCTCAGTCCATCTTCAAACTTGCCATCCTCTTGCCTCAGCCTCTTGAGTGCTGGAATTACAAAATCACACCATTTTACCAGCTTGTTCTTTAAATTTCAATCTCATTTCTATTTTCTGGAAAGCCATTCTTAGACCCCTTGTCAACTTAGCACTCAAGAAGTCCTATTAAGCCGCACCTTTCCTTTCTTATTCATCCCCAAGATCTCACACTAAAAATACAAATAGCTTTAAAAGTCCCACAGTGTTTACAAATTCAAACACATTAAAATTCCCATATCTTTAAAATATCTAATCTCTCTAAAAGTTCAAAATCTCTTTTAAAATTTCTAAGTCTCCGTTTGGGCTCCTGGAAAAATCAAAATTAAATTGAATATTTTCTTACTTCAAGAGGGATGAACCAGGGCACAGTCATAATCAAGTTAAAGAAAAACCAGATACCAGATACCAGCTGTGTAAACAATACAATGTCCAATGTCTGGGATGTACTCACAGTTTTTTGGGCTCCTCCAAGGGGTCTGGGTTGTTTCATCTGCTCTACCCTCTGCAATACACATATCTTGTCTTCTAGTTTCTGGATGGTTCCACTCTACTACTGTTGCTGTCCTTGGTAGCTGTCCCAAGGTACCAGCATCCCCAAAACTGCTGGGGTCCTCTGCCACAACTGGGATGCACTTTCACCAATAGTCACGGCTCTCTAGAGCCACAGAACTTATAGAATAATTCTCTCTCTCTCCCTCCCTCCTTCCCTCCTTCCTTCCTTCCCTTTCTCCCTCCTTCCTTCCCCCTCCCTCTCCCTTCTCTCTATCTGTCTCTCTCTCTCTCATATGGAATGACTTATAGGCTACAGTCCATCAATGGTTAATTGTGAATGGAAACCCCAGGAATCCAGTAGCTGTTCAGTCCCACAAGGTTGGATGTCTGAACTAATCTTCTGTATTGCTGGAATCCTGAAGAAGTAAGCCCCAGTGTCAAAAAAGGAATGGACGGATGTGCTGGCGAGGCCAGGGCAAGCAGGTGAGGAAGGAACATACTCCATTCCTTCTTCCCTTGTTCTTTTTTGTAAAATTGTTTTTATTGAGCTATATCTTTTTCTCCACTCCCCCCCTTCCTCTTCCCTCTCCTTTACTCAATTAACTCAGGAGATCTTGTCTTTTTCTACTTCCCATGTAGATTAGATCCATGTAAGTCTCTCTTAGGGTCCTCTTTGTTGTCTAGGTTCTCTGGGATTGTGAATTGCAGACTGGTTTTTATTTGCTTTGAGTGAGTAAATATTATATTTGTTCTTTTAGGTCTGGGTTACCTCACTCAATATGATGTTTTCTAGATCTATCCATTTGCCCTGCTAATTTCAAGGTGTCATTATTTTTTCCTCTGTGTAATACTCCATTGTGTAAATGTGTCACATTTTCTTTATCCATTATTTAGGAGCATCTAGGTTGTTTACAGGTTCTGGCTATGACAAACAATGCTGCTATGAACATGTCCTTGTGGTATGATTGAGTATCCTTTGGGTATATACCCCAAAAGTGGTATTTCTCTGTCTTGAGGCAGGTTGTTTCCCAATTTTCTAAGAAATTGCCATACTGATATCCAAAGCAGCTGTGCCAGTTTGCACTCCCACCAGCAATGGAGAGTATTCCTTTTACCCCACATCCTCTCCAGCATAAGTTCTCATCAATGTTTTTGATCTTGGTTATTCTTACAGGTGTAAGATGGAATCTTAGAGTTCCAGCAGAAGGTGTGGCTCATATTAAAGGTGTGCCTTCTGGCCTCAAGGTTTGGATTAAAGATGTGCACCATCTAGCATCAAAATCCAGATCACAAGTATGCCCTCAATTCCTGGGTTATAGTTCATTCCAGATATCGCCAAGTTGACGATCAAGATCAGCCACCACAAGCCTCTCCTAAGGTCTCTTCATGGCCAGACCTCAACTTCTCTGCATGATCCTTTCAGTCCTGGGCCTTCAACTGCCACTGAGCCTGCACTTTCACCACCAGCCTCTGCTGGCTTTTCACAGTTCCAAGCTCCACCTGCTCTCCACAATCCCTTCATGCCTTCAAAACCAGTACCACTTGGACGACTCTCAAACTACCAAGTTTGACTGCCAACTTGAGGTACAACCTTGGTAGCTTTTGAAACACCGCTTCTATGTTCTGACTCTCAAGAAATATTTCTCATGGCCTTGGGTGATAGCACAGGCCACTCAGATCTGTATGACCCCAGTGGAGTCTCAGCACTCAGACACTAGCATGGCCCTAGGTGATTACCTAGGCTCTTGACATCTGTGTGGCCCTTGGTGGCATATAGGCTATGAATATCAACACGTATCCCAGCTGCAGTTAGAACATGGAATCAGGCACGGTCCTTGATTTCAATCTGGCCCAGCTGCTACCCTAGCTTCAGCTGGCAGTACTGGTCACTTAGGTCAGCATGGACCCAGCTGCAGCATGGCTCTTGAACACCCACAAGGCTGATGGCAGGGACCATGTAATGGCCTGCTTCAGCCATGGTCAGTGTTGATGTCCATGACTTCTGTTACCACTGTACACAGTGAGGATAGGGATGCATGGAGTTAGTCCCTCCCCTCACTAACTGTACTGCTTGGAAGAACAGGCCCTGCACCTCACTTGGGCACTGCAATTGAACTGTCCTTGCTGGAGGGGTGAGGGTGCACTGTCTCTGGATGCTTGAGAGGAGGAGAACTGATCTTACCTCTCACCAGCAGCAGCACTTGGGAGGGCGGGACCTGTACCTCTCCGGGGCAGCACAGTAGAGCTGATCATACTGATGGGAGCACAGATGATCTGGTCCTGAGAACACGCTTGGGAGATCTGGTCCCACCCCTCATCGGCCATAAGGTGAAATGGGTGAGGGAGAGGTGACCTTTGCCCCTTGCTGCCTGTTGTGGATGCGTCACGAGAGTGGGAGAATTGTCACTGCCCCATTGGAGCGGCAGCACTTGGGAGAGCAGGTCCACCTGGGCAGCACAATAGAGCTGACCCTGTTGGCCGGGGGCACAGGTCAGTCAGTCCTGAAGGCATGAGAGCGGAGAGCTGACCTCTTCTGCCATGTGAGGGAGAGGTACTTCCCCCCTGCCCCCTGCCTCCTGTGGTGGTTGGGAGGGCTGGTCCCACCCCTCATCAGCTGCAGCACAGAGAAGACTGGGGAGAACATTAGAGCTGACCATGTTGGCAGGGTGGTGGTGGTGGTGGTTCAGGTGAGCCATTCGTGCGGGTGTGAGAGCTGCCCCTGCCCTCTTCCTTCCATGCATGGGTGAGAGAAATATACCCTCCCCCATCCCAACTCCACGCCTCCTGAAGTGGGTGGGAGAGCTGACTTCAGGGCCATGAGCTGGCCCTGCCCTTCACCAACTGCAGTAATCATGAGAGCAAACCCTGCACCTCACCTGGACAAAACAGTAGAACTGGCTATGGGGGTATGAGTGAGGGTAAGCTGGACCCAACGGCATGACAGTAGATGGCATGCCATATTGGGTGATTTAACCAAAGCAGTGCTGGCATTACCTTCTTGGTGGTGATAATGAGAGAAAGCTGGCAGCCTGAGCAACCCAGCTACTACTCAGGCTCAGAATCAGGGTTATCAGTTAACCCACTCCAACATCCACCTCATTTCTAACTGATGGAGCATGAGAGAGGCTGGACCTGCAAAGCTACGGGATCTCCATGATGCAAGGCAACAACAGGATATTCAAGTAGAGTCCCAACAAGGGCCCGGTATCGATAATATAGCAGACACCAGATGTGTCGAACCACGTGAACGAATCCTACAAGGAAAGATGTTTGGACTAAAGAGTATATACTGTGTGACCCACTGTGTCACACTACAGCTTCCATTCCAAGAGCTTTGACATTTTATTTGTCTGGTTTTTTTTTGTTTTGTTTTTTAAATTTTGTTTTGTCTTTGGGTGGAGGTTACAAGAGCATAGGGCAGAAATGAGGGGATGGGGAGGTGAATGGGATTGGGATTCATGATGTGAAATCCACAAAGAATCAATAAGAAGTTAAAAAGGAAAAAAAAAAGGAATTCTTCCCAGAAGATTTCACCTCAAGAATGCTGGTGTCTTCTCAATCACCGGGAAGCTTTCAGGTCTGGTTGACCAGCATCAAATATCCCGACAAAGGAAAGGTTTCTCTTTTGTAGTTCTAGTATTTTGCTAACCACAGCTGATTCTTTAGTCCCAGCTAACCAGAACCACGGAACCTTAAACCAAAATAGTAAATGTCTTGATAGAGCCTTTAAGCTTCCCTCCGAAATGTCACAAGCCGTATTCTGCACTGCTCTCAACATTCGGATCTGCTAAGTTCCCACGGAACATCCCACACAGCTCTTAACACTCAATGGCTCCCCCACCGACGTTCCGAAGTCCTTCCACAGTCCTCCCCCAAACACGGTCGGGTCTGTCCCAGCAATGCCCACTATGCTGGTACCAACTTTCCCTAGTTAGGGATTCTGTTGTGATGAAACACTAAACAACAACAAAACAAAACAAAAAAAAATGGTTGGGGAGGAAAGGGTTTACTTGACTTCCACTTCCACAGCACTGTCCATCGCTGAAGGACATCGGAACAGGAACTGAACAGGGCAGGATTTTGGAGGCAGGAGCTGATGCAGAGGCCACAGAGGGATACTGCTTCCTGACTTCCTTCCCCTGGATTGCAGCCTGCTTTCTTATAGAACCCAGGACTTCTAGCACCTAGGGATGGTATCGCCCACAATAGGCTGGATTCTTCCTGATTAATCATGAATTAAGAAAATACCTTACAACTGGGTCTTACGGAGACAAGCTTCTTCTCAATTAAGGTTCCCTCCTTTCAGATAACTCCAGTTTGTGTGTCAAGTTGACGTTAAGACCTGCCAGCACAATGTGCATTTCATGTAATCTAAGAAAGTACAATTTAAACACATCAGAGGAATATAAGTTCCTATTAGATCTTGACAGGGCATATTTTTAATTGAAAATAAATTTTCACACAATATATTTTGACTACATTTTCCCCTCCTCCAGCTCCTCCAAAACCATTCCTCCCAGCTCCATGCCCTTTCTTTCTCTCTCTCCTTAGAAAGCAAACAGGAAAGGAAACACAAACAAACCAGAGTTAAAAATAATAATCAGAAAAACACAAGAAATACACACAAAAATGGAACCCATAAAAACATAAATTCAGAAATTATAATATTTAGGCAAAAGACCAGTAAAAAAAAAATCTTAAACAAAGGCATATGAGACAAGAAGTCTACAAGAATACCACTAAGCTCCTTTTCTGTGGACCATCCACTACTGGGCACGGTGCCTACCCTTAAGTGTGATTAACACACCCATGGAAAGTCCATTGAGAATTTTTTTTTTCCTTTGGAAGCAGAGGTCAATTGGAGATAGTTTCTCAGGGATGGGAGCCCATGTACCCTTCCCCCTCCATCTGACATGAACCTGTGCAGGTCCCGTGCACGCTGCCACAGTCTCCGTGAGTTCACATGTGCGTCAGTTCTGCTGGGTCTGGAAGACATTGTTTCCATGGAGTCATCCCGCTCCTCTGGTTCTTACAATCTTTTCACCTCCTCTTGACATGGCTCACCGAGTCCTGAGGGGAGGAGATTGAGGAAGACCATGACAGGATGTATTTCTGATAAATGGATAACATGGTGCGGCATATTCTTACTCTGGAATATGATTCCACCATAAAATGGAATTAAGTTCTTGTAGATACTACACTATGCACGTGCTACAGTGTAAATTAATTCTGCAAGTGGAAAGAAGCTCCTCACCAAAACCCACATATTTTGTAATTCCAGTTTACATGGAGAGTCCAGGCCAGGGAGATTAATAGGAGATTAAACAGATTTGTGATTGTCTATGAGATATTATGAATTTTACCTAATTTTTTTTACAATTTAGTATTTCTTTATATTGGATGCTTATGATAATATGTATTCTATCTACTAAACACAAATATAAAAAGTATACATAAGGACAACTGATAAAAATAACTGGCTTTTGCTGGGCCTGGTGATGTATGCTTGTAGTGTAACCACTAGGTAGGCTGCGCGAGAAGGGTTTCTAATATGAGATAGCCTGAGCTATATAGTGAGATGCTGTCCCATAAACAAAATCAACAAATACATAGTTGACCTTGTTTGTGGCACTAAGGACATTTAATTATCTCCTTTCTGCATATCTAAATGATCTATAATGAATTTGTCCACTGGTATAGTCACATCACAAAAGTATTTTAAATTTATTTGCATTATCTATACCACAATCAAAATTTCCAAACAATGCACCTAAAACATTTTGTCTTGAAAATATTTTAATACAGTTTTATGTTAGAATTTCATAAGTTTCAATGACAGGCTCCTAGGGTCTGTATCTTCGAACAATGTAATGTAGTACACCTCCAGCTCTAGTGGCTGGGAAGTGGGTGGGGAGTTGACTAAATAGGTCAACAGTCTGGAAGCTCATTAGGCTTTCACTGACATTCCTGAGAAGCGCAGCATTGGGCTGAAGTAGTTCACCTCTTCACCGCTCACACTCTCCTTTTTAAGAAGGTCATTCCCGATTGGAGCTAATGGAATCTGGTTTCTCATACTCCCATATTCTCCTTCTTAAAAAGGAGAGCATGAGAAAAGAAGGAGCTGTTGGGATCCAGTATTTTCATGAAGTGGAGGGAAACACTTAGCTCCTCTCCTTTCTGATCGATAATGCTGGCTAGAGTGGTATGGGAGGAATGTGGTTAGTTCAGCCAAAAATGCCATTAAGTCTTCAAACTGGGGGGGAAAACCTGGTTACTGCTGTACTATCAATAAAAATAAGCTGTGTGTGTGAGAAACATGTGATAGAACATAGATGCTTATAGGACAGATTTATGTATAGCCTCTAACGTGAATGTTGCCTTCTTCAAATATGATATACCATTTTGTGACTATGGTTTCATGTTGTTGGGTTTTTAAACTCCTTGTTCCAAACACAGGAAACCATTAAGAGTCTGTAGCTGAATCACGTGAGTATAAGATTCCCTCCTTTTATCTACATTTGTAAAATGGTTTATATATTCACTCCTTTGCATATTTGTGTCTTTCCAAAATTTGATTTTATGGTATATGGGAGTGGAGGGCTCTTTACGAGACAATGGGTGGGACTGAGAAGAGGCTGCAAGTAGCTGTCCTTTCCATCCGGTATGCTCAGATGCCCTGGGAAGCACCACTAAGGCTGAGAAGCAGCCTTCATCATGTACTGGTGTGTGCAGTCTTGGTCTTCCTAGAGCTCAGAACTTGAGAAATACATTTCTGTTGTTTATAAGATATCCCCATTGTGATATTTTGTTACAGTCTCCTGGATAAACTAAATCAGCCTAACCATGGGGTATTACTTAGCACTAATAGTTGAAAACACAATAATATGAATGGATTTTAAATTAATTTAGCTATGTCTCTGTATATATACTTAATAAAGACATTCTTATTAAAATCATGGCCTTCTGTTCCTGGTGTATATAAGAGGGTTTGGACGGAAGAAACACAAGAGACAAATGTTGTAATTATATTATAATCTTAAAAATAAAAAAATTAAAGAAAAGTAAAATAAGATGAATACTTTATTTAGACATCCCATACATGATTGCTTGATCATGTATGTTCCCACTAGGCATGTTTCTTAGTATTCATGCCACCCTATAACCCTCGCTACTGCTTCACCTCTGAAAATCAGAATATAGCAGATTGGCATTTTATTTTGTTATTTTACTTTATTTTATTTTTTCAGGTTGATATTTTATACCAGTTGGAAAACTGGTATAAATCTTGGAGAAGACAAGTTTTCCAACAGAATCCCAATGACTGCATTTTCAAGTCAAGGGACCAATTAAAAACTTTCATTAGGCAAAAATTATGGCTTATCCATTTTTTTTGTATCAGATTAGAATTATTTATTGCATGAATGTTTGCTAGAATTTGCCACTGAAGAGATCTTGGTCTGTAGTTTTCTCTTTCAAAAGAAATTTAATTCAAGTTGTAAAGTACCTATAAGACTGTTTTCTGTACTTTATCCTGAAAATTTCTGCATTTTGTACTCTTCTCAGATCATGGTCATGTCAGCTAAAATGTACACATCGGGAAGCTTACACTTATTCATGACAGCTTCTAGGCAGGAAGCCTTACTCGGGGTGCTCACTTTACTTGCTGTCTAAACTCATAAGAACAGTGTCAGGAAGCGTATCTCTCTCCCTCAGTATATCTGCAAAGGTTTGAGGAAAGAAAATTAAACCCGTACATATCCATTTGGAATAGCCACAGTCCACCATAGCGGACTGAAGTTTCTTTTGGGAAGGCAAAGTTGCTTTCACATTAGATTGTCTATCGCGTTGAAAATTATATTAGCATAAGAAAGACAAGAGATGCATAAACAGCGTTGTAGGTGTCAAAGCGGCAGCTGATATTATTCATTCTGTCATCATAATTTCAAAATCACGCCCGGGAAACACAGGAAGGAATTTCCTTAATCTGACACAGGTGTCTCAAAATTCAACCAAGCAGGGGCCATCGCTGACGGAAAAACTTTTAGAAAGTTCTCCATTAAATTTAGAGGTGAGGGACTTGGCTTCTGTTCACATGGCACACAGAGGACTTCTCAGTGGAGGGTCTAGCTGGTTCATGCTACGTGTTTGTCAGCTTCCTGTTACTGGTAGAGAGATGTTACCTGAGAGATGACTGGAAGGTTTACTCTCAGAGCTTTGGAAATTTCATTCAGTGATTAATTGGCATGTTACTCTGGAGATCTTGGGGAGGCTGCACCTCGAACAAAGGCACTAGGGAAGGTCGGAAGGACAGCAGGCTTCCACCACCTTGGCAGGACAAGCCCTGGAGGATCTGAGTCCCTCCCACTAGGCTCAAATTTTATGCTCACTAATAGTGATGAGATGGGCCTCAAGCCTTTAACACATGGACCTTTGCGGAAAATTCTAGATTCAAGCTACAGAATCACAGTGAATACATACATGGAAAAAAAGTATGATGGACAGAAAGACTTGAATCAGTCGTCATTGGGCAATAATGATAGCATACTGATTTTCCTAGAGAAATTATTAGAATTAATTAATGTACATAATATTTAGCTAGATTATTAATGCCCAGAAATCAATCATACTTCTATATATCCTGTATAATCAGTAAGAAAATGAAAAAATATAAGTTGCCATTTATCCTAAGGCTAAAGAAAATCTGAGATCTTAAAGGGAGCTACAACAGAGACAGCTGTAACCTGGTAGCATGGGAGCATTTAACCTAACAGAGTGGAGAAATACATCACGAGCATACATGGGAATGTGCCTCTGTAAAGGTAGCAATTCTGTCCAAGCTGGTCTACAGATTCAGTGTAATCCAAGTTAATGCAATATTTTTATTTTTAAATGAAACTACACATACTGCTTATAATCTTGGTTTGAAAGCATGAAACACTAGCTCAGTCACTAGTTTTCCTTTGGAAAACTCAAGATGGATGACCAAGCCTTACTCTCAAGGTCTCATGATATGGACATGCATAACCACAGATTAGTGCAATCAGACAGAGACTTTGGAAGCAAATCTCCTCTGCATTTAAAGTTCTGTATAAAAATGAAGATACTGAATGACTGGGAAGAGGATCCTTGTTTTCATACTGATTGTTGGTGAAGAACTCACTAACTCACACCACCAGTAACATGAATTCCGGGTGGATTACAATCATAGAGATGAAAGGCAAAATTAGTAATTATGAGAGTATAAAGTTTAGATAATGGTACAAGAGGATGTCTTCATGTTGATGGGTTGGTAGTTTGAATGTAATTGAGTCCCATAAGCTCATAGGGAGTGGCACTCTTGGGGGTGTGGCTTTGTTGGAGTAGGTATGGTCTTGCTGGAGGAAGTGTGTCACTGTAGGGGTGGACTTTGAGGTCTCATATATGCTCAAGTCACTCTCAGTATCTCAGTTCACTTCCTGTTGCCTGCAAACCAAGATGTAGGGCTCTCAGCTCCTCCTCCAGGATCATGTCTGCATGTGTGCAGCCATGTCCTACCATCATGATAATGGACTAAATCTCCGAAACTGTAAGCCACCCCATCAAATGTTTTTCTTTGTAAGAGTTTCCATGGTCATGGTGTCTCTTTGCAGAAATAAGACAGTAGGGTTTCTTAAAATGATGTGAACCACCAATCCTAAAGCAGGGTTACAGACTCGACTTCAATGAAATTAGTACATTGCATTCATCAGAACACTGAGTGACTAGAAAGGCAAGGCAGAGAGTGGGAGATACCTGTAGCAACCATTGACAGGTGACAAAGATCATGTCTAGATTGTAGAAGCATCTCCTGAGACCTATATGGGACACACAGCACATCAGAAAGTAGTCTCTTTTAAAAACACAAATTGGGTCTTGAGACATAGGAACATATGCTAAACTTCATTGGTGGATTAGTCGGATTTCTCTAGTGTAACAGAATTCATAGAAAGAAAGTTTGTTAGAATGACTTACAGGCTACATGGCAGCTAAGCCAACAATGGCGGGCTGTGAATGGAAAGTCCAAGAACCCAGTAGTTGCTCAGTCTGCGAGGCTGGATGTCTCAGCTGATCTTCAGCATTAGCTGGAATCCTGAAGGAAAGGACTTGCTAGCAATGTGAGGGTAAGCAGGCAAGGAGAGGGAACCACTGAGCCTGGCTGGCTTAGGTTCTGAAACCTCCAAACCCCCAGTGACACACTTTCTCCAAGGCCACACCTCCTAATCTCTCTAATGTCCAAACATGCAAACATTTGAGCCACTGGGGACCATTCCTTTCAAACCATCACAGTTGGTGTCTGAAATGCAAATGGAAATAAAAAGGAAACATCAGCGCTAATAGAGTGTGGAAAATAACTGAAGGAAAAATGCTTGCATATAGTCTTTTTCTGGAAAGAAAGTCCTCCATGACCAAGACAGTAGCTATTTTAAATCAATCAGATGATATAAAAGCATCTTAAATGTAATGAATAAATTTTCAATTGAGCCTTCCATTATCCAATATTATGTTTATTGAGAATGTGTAGCAATATTTTTTTCTATTAACATTTCAAAATAAATATGTTCTTTTATAGAAAAAATAAATGAAGAAAGCCAGCAATACCAATATGGCAAGAAATGGCCTTATAGGGGCTTGCACACCGCTGATAGGAAGTGTGAACTTACACACTACTAGCATTCGCTGGAAAAATTGGAAGCATATGTCCCTTGACAACTTCTTACTCTTTTATACCCACTTAAAATATCTGCGCTAAGTAGCACAGTGTCACGTGTCTGAAGACATTCTCAGCAGCACTGTTGGAAACACGCCCACACTGGCAGTACCTAAGCACCAACTCGCACGGAATAAATAGTCATTCCTGCAAGGGAAGGTTGTATAGCAATAAAGCAATCTTGTAAAAGTTGCATTCTCCAGTGTAGATGAGCCTCAGGATTCTCTGGTTGACCAGGAGGAAGCAGACACAAAACCCGCAGTCTCACAATGCCAACGCAGAGGACATGCGCCTGGTGGGTGGCTCCGTTTACGGAAACCTAACGCATTTTATTTACATAAGAATTCTCAGGTGAACTTTACGTTGTGAACAAAGAGAAGAGGGTCACTGCCTTTTGAGGTCCCGAGAGTGTCGTGCTTCAAAAAGCAGGGATTAGCATTATCAGTGCTTTATAATTCTATATTTATTTACCCAAAAAGGGAATATGACATTCCATCAGCCTTTTGAGGGCAAATAATAATTTTGTAATCTCAAGAAATGTTTAATAAAGTCTGCTGTGCACTTACTATTCACAAAAGCACAGGACTGGGCCCTCCTGAACGTTCAGTCATGTTTTCATTGCGAGTGTTGAAGACAGAATGATTTCTAATAGAATTTGTTGACAAAGACAATCTGCTTCATCAAACTTTGCAGAAAATGTGAGCCAATTTCTTTTATTGTTACCATATGGAACGTGAAACCAATAGTCAAGATTTTCCTGAATTTATGCCATTTTCAGTATATGCCTCTAGGCAGTTAAAGGGGGAACCAAAATGTCTACAAAGTAAAGCTAAAAAAAAAAAAAAAAAAAAAAACCTCCCAAGAGCAACTTCTCATTGACTCCACTTGGTGGCGCTAAGCTAACGTGGAATGCAGGTCTTTCTGCGACCTGTCATCATTAGGTTTTCCATTTCTACAATCCTAGGTCTTGTTATGTTTTAGGGCTTTGGACACATAAAATAGGCAGAGCAATTCAAAACTCTTAAATTTCACTCTTAAACCTGTGAAAATTACAAAGAACGTCCTTAAACTCTAGGACAAGCCAAGCTTTCATGTTTTCTTGCCTCGTGGTTTTTTGTTTTTTTTTTTGTTTTTTTTTTTTTTGGTGACTCTAGATTACGAGCCAGAGGGAGATAAAATAATTTTGTCTGTAAGGTATTGGAGGCTTGGTGGAAACAGAAATCACAAATCTGAAATGGAATTATAGTGTGTGAGAGATGGGGAGGAACGTTTTGCTGCTCAAACTTCCTAGCAGATGGGGGAAGGGGCGGGGTTCATTGCTCCTGATGTCTAACCAGGATGCGGCTCAGCCGGCCAGGACTAGGGGTGAAGGAGGCATAGATGCTGCTTTCCTTCTTGGAGAAGCCCCTTTGCTTGCTATATCCCGGACGGTCTCGAACCCGATCTGGAACTCGAGATTTCCTGTTCCAGGCTCTCAAGATCGGGGTGAGCCTGTCTTTGCTTACTTCTCACAGCCAAATGAGGTCTTTTTCTATGGCTTGGTAGCCATGAGTGAAGGCAAGAGGTTGCAGGCTGGGAAGAGTTGGGGAGGATCGTGGACTGCGGAGGAGTCTTTAGGATCCCTTTGCTGACAACGGGAGGCATCAAAGTTTCCCTGTTTCACAATACTCGACTTGTTTCTTCTACATAGATATTACTATGTTGTCTACCCGCAAATGAATCAATATCATCTTGCCCCCTTCTTTTAAAATGTTATTTAAAAATTACGAATATGTGCCTCTGTCTATATGGGGCATTAGCACGCCTCTGTAGTTCCTCTGGGGGCCAGGTGTCAGATGCCCTAGAGCCGGTCTTACGCTGTTGCGAGCTCACCACGCGGGGTGAAACTGAACTCAGGTCCTCCTAAAGCACGCTGGTGCTATTTACTCACTGAGCCATCTCCCCGGATCATCACATCTTAAAGTAGACAATTTTGAGCAAGGCACATGCCTTTAATCCCAGCATTTAGGGGCAGAGGCAGGAGGATGTCTGTGAGTTCGAGTCCAGTCTGGTTTATACAGCAAGTTCCAGGACAGCCAGGCCAGCATAGAGAGACCTTGTGTGGTGGTTTGGATGAAATGGCCCTCACAGACCCAGAGGGGTAGCGTTATTGGAGGCGTGACCTTGTTGAACGAAGTGTGTTGATGGGGTGCCGGCTTTGATTTCAGAAACTCAAGCCAGGCTCATTGTCACTTTCTTTTCCTGCAACCTGCCAATCGGGTTGTAGAACTCTCTGCTCCCTCTCCAGCACCATGTCTGCCTTCTTCCTAATTCAGACGGAACCTCTGAATTCTCAGCCAGCGCCAGTTAAATGATTTCCTTTGGAAGAGTTGCTGCGGTCTTCACGGCAATAGAACCCTAACTAAGACACCTTGTCTCGAAAAAATAAAATAAGGTAAAATTTGATGGCAAGTGAAACAGGCCACATACATGATTTTCAGTGCCAATGCTACTTCCATGCGCCACCCTGTGCTTTCTACTCCCTTCCTGCTGTGGAGGCCGGCCTTGTGGGCTTCAGACGGTAGTTGCTTCCCTCAAGAATGGGGTAAAAAAAAAAATTAAAAATTTTAAGCAGTGCTGAACCATCTTAAACAATTTCAGTTGTCTGTCTGTTTTTATGTTATCCATAAGAAACAAAAAGGAAATACAGCGTGGTGATGAGAATTTGAGAAACAAATCGATATAGACAAAAATCATCACATCAAACATGATCCTTTTTATAGGCTCATCCTTGTGTTTCTTGAACCACCAGACATTGCTGAATCCTGAAATCGCTATTAAATCTAACCTTATTCACCCAGAGAGAAGTCTGTGGGCTAAATCTGTATTCCATGTAAATTTTATGAAATATAATAATAGGAAATCCTCATTGTGTATTTCTTAAAATTCAACAAAATGCAATTGAAGAGTTACGACTCAAAGACCTTCCGTTTCTAATGAGGCTCTCCTAATGTAGAATCACGTCTTTGCAGAGAAAAATGGAAGATCGTCTTTATAATATGCTGCTTCTGCACACCTAAAATCCAGAACAATTTTATTAGACTAGAAAAGGGAAGAGTTGCTTGTGTTTCGTGTGGACCTTTTTTGACCATGTCTAAAGAGGAAAATACTTTTGTATTTGACTCAAAATGTTTTATTCTGCCTACATTTTTTTTTAAAGAACACAGGAGAAAAGTCAGTCACTGACTGTGTCTATAACCTGAAATTGGAATTTGTGTGCCAAAATTGAAAGATAAACTATATTGTTAAGACTGAATTTTGTCTACAAAACAGCCTCTTGATTTGGATGTACATGCCTATCACGGTGCTCAGATGATGATAGATGCTCAGAGAAGCTGGGCGGGATGAGAAGGCCACTGGATGATGCTTTCTCTGGAGTATTATCCCTCTTCCTCCTCTCAGCCAAATCTTCGGGCTGGTCCCCATTATCTCTGGCCACCTGGAAACCAAGCAATCAAATATATGAGCCTATTGGGGGGCAATTCTCTTTCAAGCCACTGCTTTCCACTCCCTCGCCCCCATAAACTTGTGACATTTAGTCCAACTTCAAAAGTCCCCATAGTCTGTAAAAGTATCAACCTTGTTTAAAAGTCTAAAGTCCAAAGTCTCTTCTGAGACTCAAGACAGTCTCTCATGTGTACCCCTGTAATACCAAATTCAAAAGGCAGATCAGGTACTTCCAGCATACAATGGCAGAGAGTACGCTCTACCATCCCAAAAGGGAGGGAAGGGAGCGTTGTGAGAAAACGCTGGACCAAAAGCGAGACTGAAACCCAGCAGGCGAAACTCCAGATCTGCAGCTTCATGTCAGAAGTCCACCGCTGGCCTCAGCTCTCCTGAGTGCAGCACGCTGCCCTCTCTCTGCCTTCAGCACCCTGCTGCATGCAGCTCTCCTTGGCAGGTGTCTCACTGGCCTCCCCAGCACATGGGGTCTCCAGCAGAATCCAGGTTTCACCTTTACAGCTTCACACCATGGTCTCTCTTTTCCTGATGGTTTCTTTTGCTGACCAAGGTTTCCTTCTATTCATTTTCACTAGCTTAGCTGGGTCATGCTCTGAGGTCAAAACTCCCTTTACTCCGTTTAGCCTCAGGCTTTTCTTTACATTTTTTTTTTATGCCCTTGAGCACAGGACTTGGCCCCAGCATTGCATTTCCTGGGCCTCATTTTTTTCCTCAAGCTGTGCACTTGTATTTCCATTTACGTTGCTGGCTCCTTGTCATTGTGGGTCTGCATAAGAGTCATTCCCTAACAACCACAGGACACAGTCACTACCCAGCTCTTGTGAAACCTCCTTTGCCAATGACGTGGACTGAAAACTCTTCAATTTAGTCTTAGGCAGACTCTTAGGACAACAGCAAAAAGCAGCCACATTTTTTTTTTGACAAAATATAAGAATTGGGTTAGCCAATAACATTTATCCCCTGTGAAAACTTAAGCTGAGCTCCTACAGTAGTCCACATTGCCCTCAGTACTACTGTCTTCCATGCTCCTATTAGAATGGCCCATTAGACACCTCTGACGTTTTCAACTACTTTTCTAGTCCAATGTCCCAATGTCATATTTTTCCAACAAACAACATGGTCAGGCTTGTCATGGCAACACCCTAGTCTGTGGTATCAACTTCTGTCTTAGTCTTCTATTGCTCTGAAAAGTCACCATGACCAATGTAGCTTTTATAAAAGAAGTCATTTAATCAGGGGACTCTATTAGTTAAGGTGTTTTATTTTTCTATGAAAAGATACCATGACTATGGCAACTCTTATAAAGAAAGCATTTAATTGGGGTGGTTCACTTATATTTTTCAGAGGTTCAGTCCATTATCATTATGATGAGGAGCATGGTGGCATGCAGGCAGACATGGTGCTGGAGTATCTGAGAGCCCTATGTCTTGCAGGAAACAGGAAGTCAACTGAATGTCACACTGAGGGAAGCTTGAGTAAAAGAGGCCCCAAAGCCCACCCCCACAGTGACACACTTCCTTCAACAAGGTCAAACCTCCCAATAGTGCTGCTTCCATTGGGGGCCATTTTCTTTCAAACCACCACAGGGATTGATAACAGTTTGAGAGGGTTAGTCCAAGATCATCCTGGCGGGGAGCAGACAGGCATGGTGCTGATCCACAGGCAGCAGACAGTGAGGGGTAGGGGTGTGGAAGCAACGGAGTGGCCCAGGCTTTTGAAACCTCAAAACCTTGCCACAGTAACATATTTTTTTTTCCAACAAGACCACAACTCCTAATCCTTCTCAAACAGTTCCACTCCCTGGTCACTAAACTCACATATGTGAGCCTATGGGGGCATTCTCATCAAACTACCATGCCGGATGATGCGTTAGGATCATGGTCTCAGTTTTCCTGGGATGGTCTTAGTTAGCACAGAAACTCTGGTGTCAAAGGCAAACCTTCAGTTCCCAGTAAACTGGAATGGGTTGTCATCATATGTTTACTAGGAAAAACTTAAAATACTATGGAATCATGCATTAGGCATCATATTGGCCAATGAATAACTACGTAGACAATGGTGGTCCTATAAGATACTCCTAGTGACATCAGAGACATCACTGTGTACATCAGTCCACGATGGTCACACTGTAGTAGGAACAACTAGTGGCACGTGTCTCAAAACTCAACATCATTGACAACTGACTCAAGCTCCAGCTTCTTCATGTAGGTGCTTAGCTGTAGTAGCAGTGTTTCGTTGGAACCACCAGCCTGCAAACTGTGACACAGAAACTTACCAGTTATGAAAGCTCGGTCTTAGCTCAGGCTTGTTCCCAACTAATTCTTACAACTTAAATTAACCCATATCTTTTAATCTATGTTCTTTTACGTGGTTCAATTACCTTTACTCTGTACTGCCCATCCTGCTTCCTCTGAGTCTGGCTGGTGACTCTGCCTTTCCTCTTCCCAGCATTCTTTCTCTGCCTGGAAGTCCTGCCTCTCTCTTCTGACTAGCTATTGGCCATGCAGTTTTTATTACGTCACTCACAGCAGTGCATCTTCATAGTGTACAACTATCCCACAACACCTGATGCTATGAACTTGCCTCTTGCCACCACCTTCAGGGTGTCCCAAAGGTTTGGGTATGCTATGTTTATATTTTCATTCACGGCTAAAGTGTTTTAATTTTTCTTCTTGATTTCTTTCTTGGTCCAATTTTTATTTAGTAGTGACTTGTTTGGTTTTCATGAACTTGTATAATTTCTTTTGTTGATAGCTTTAATCCATGGGATTTGGATAGGATGCAGGTACTAGTTCAAAGTCCGAAAGTATCTGTTGAAACTGCCTTTGTGGCCTAATATGTAGTCAGTTTTGGAGAATGTTCCCTGAGGTGCTGAGGAGACAGCATTTTTTTTTAGTGTTTGTTTGGAATGTTCTGCAGTTGTCTATTAATCACATTTGATTTATGACATTATTTAGCTCCAGCATTTGCCTGATTTATTTTTGTCCAGATGACCTGTCTATTGGCAAGAGTGGGGTGTTCTGTCTCCCACTATCAGTGTGTGAGCATCACTATGTGATTTAAGCTGTAGCAGTGTTTTCTTAAGAACTTTGGGTGCCCATGTGTTTGGTGCATGAATGTTTAGAATTGCAATATCCCTTTGGCGGATTTTTTCTTTTAAAGATTTTCTTGTGTTCTTTCCTGTGATTAGCTTTGACTTGCATATTCTTTGTTAGATATTAAAGTGGCTGCCCATCTTACCTTAAATCCATTTGTTTGGAGTACCCTTTCCCATCCTTTCACTCTGAGGTGATATCTATCTTTAGTGATGACGTGTGTTTCTGGATGCAGCCGATAGATGAATCCTATTTTCTAATACAATCTGTCAGTTTGTCTTTTTCAAAAAAAATATAATTCTTTATTGATTCTTTGGGGATTTCACATCATGTGCCCCAATCCTTCTTACCTCCCAATCTTCCTTACCCCTGCAGCATGCCCCCAAATTAATTAAAAACAAAATAAAACAAACAAGCAAACAACAACAACAGCAACGAAAACCCACCTCTCTTCCCTGACTTTCCAGAACGTCTTCATTTATCCTAGTGGCGTTGGGAGCTGTGGTGTGTCACGCAATATACCCCTTTGTCCAGTCAGCCCCTCCCACAAAATGTCTATTGCCATGAGTCATTGGTCTGATTCAAGGCCTCTGGTACACCATTATCACTGGACCCTCACTGAAACTCCTGGGTATCCTGCTGTTGCCCCAAGTTATGGAGATCTTGTGGCTATTGTACTGAAGGACCAGTCCCTTCATGTGCTCCAGCAGTTACAGATGGGGTAGATGTTAGAATGAACCAACCCAAGGCCTGGGATGTAGGTCTGGGTGGTAGCTGAGCTGGTCAGTCCAGGCTACTGGGACTGCCCCTCTCAGGCAAGGGACAGAGTCAGTTTCCCTAGGCCCATGCTATTAGGGCCAACTCTCTCACACCTGTGGTAAGAGATGGGGTCATCTTTCCTGTGTGGGAGCCAGTTCTCCCATGGGAGACAGGGCCAGATCTCCTGCTGAAGTGACCAGCAAGGGGCAGGGCCAGTTATCCCAGGGCCAAGGATGGGTGGGGCCAGCTCAGCACAGTCCTTGGATTTCAACATGCATGGTTTCTATGACCATCTGTGGGAACAGGGCCCATGGGCATCATCACAGACCTTAGCTGCAGCAGGAACATGGACCCAGACATGGCCCATGGCAGCAGATTTGATCTGGTCATCATCATGGTTCTGGTGGCAGCAAGGTCACCCATATCGTTATGGCCAAGGCGTAACCCTCAGTGACCAACATGTTCTTCAATGTCCAGACCCCAGACATCTGCACAGCCCACAGTACCACAGGAGCCTGGCTGCTCCTGGGCCATAGATCTAGACCCTTGGCAGCAACCTGAGCCAGGATGATACCATGGTCCTGTGGGCTAGCACAGGACACCAGATATGGTCCTGATCAGCAATCAGGACTTGGATGTCACCTTGGTCCCAGGTGGCAACACAGTCCACTCAAATCATCATGGCTCCAGTGACAGTGTGGTTCTTGGACACCAACATGGCACCAGGTGGTCAGTCTTTGTCTTTTTATTAGAGAACTGAGAGTACTAATTTGGCAGTTATTAATGAGCAATGTTTATTAATAGGTATTATTCTATAGTTGCAATGTTTGGTATTTTCCCTACTCTTTTAACTAACTTTTCTAGGATTATTTATTTCTTTTTTCCTCTTGTGTATAGTTGATCTTCTTTTCAGATTGAAGTCTTCCTTCTAGTGTATTCTGTAGAATTGAATTGGTGGACAGAAAGTGTTTTAAATTTGCTTTTGTTGTGAAATGTTTTTCTTTCCTTTTCAAAGGTGATTGATAGCTTTGCTGGGTATAGTAATCTGAGCTGGCACCTGTGGTCTCTCTGTATAACATCAGTCCAAGTCCTTCTGGATTTCATTGAAAAATCAGATATTAGTTTATTGGGCCTACCTTTATACATCTTTATATGGTCTTTTTATTTTGAAGCTCTTAATATCCCTTCTTTATCCTGTACATAGAGTGTTTTGTTTATTATATGTTGTGGGAAGTTTCTTTTATGGTTATATATAGGTGTTCTGTAAGTCTCTCATACCTTGATAGGCATCCATTTCTTTAGACTGATGGAATTTTGTTCTATAATTTTGTTAAGAATGCTTTCTATGCCTTTGACTTGGGTTCTTTCCCTCCCTCTATACCTATTGTTCATAGTTTGGTATTTTCATGCTGTCCCAGATTTTTTTGTATATTTATGCCTGGATTGTAAAAGATTTAACATTTTCTTTGACTGAGCTATTCTTTTCTCTTACTTTATCTTTAAGAGTTGAAAGTTTCAGGCTGGAGAGATGGCTCAGAGGTTAAGAGCACTGACTACTCTTCCTGATTCCCAGCAACCACAGGGTGGCTCTCAACCGTCTGTGATGAGATCTGTTGCCCTCTCTGGCATGAAGGTATACAGGCAGTAAGAACATTATATACACAATAAATGAAATTTTTAAAAAAAAATTTAAAAAAAGATTTGAAATTCTCTCTTCCATGTGTTTGATTCTGTATGCAAGGCTTACATCTGAGGTTTCTGTTTGGCATACTGACTTTTTCATTTCCAGTTTTATTTCATTGTGGATTTCTTTAGTGATTCTATTTCTTGGTTAAATTCTACTCTCATGTAGTGAACTATTTTCAGTGTGTCATTCCACTGTGAGTTTGTTTTCACAGTATTTATTAAGACATTTATTAAAATCTTTTTTAAGGTCTTTGCACATATGTGTAATTGATATTTTGAAGTCCTTGTCATGTGCTTTGACTGCATTGCTTTCTCAGGGCCTAGCAGGGTAGAGCTCCGGCTTCCGGAGGAGGTGCCTTGCTTAGATTGTTTATGTTTGTGTTTTTGAGCTGGAATCTGAACACCTTTGAGGCATTTTTTACTGTTCTTTTGTTGCTGTTGCTTAATGTGGGTCCTCGCCATGTGCTGTGGTTGTATGGTCCCTGAATTCCAGCCAAGTGTGGTGGCTGTGGAGCCCCTGGTAGGCAGTGCTTCTGCAGGTCAGCAGAGAGTCACACAAGACTGGGGATGGGATGGAAAGACTGAAATGGGCTACAGGTAAGAACTAGGGGGACCCAAGGTCAGCACCACAAAGCCGCGTCCCCATGTGATGGGGCTAGGCTGTGAAGAGGTGGTGCTCATCATTTCTTTTGAGATTCTTTCCCTTACTTTCCTCTATTCCAGGAAGTCTGTCTTATAGCTCACTGAAGCTAGTTACAGTTTTTTTTAAAAAAAATCTTTTTCTGTGGTCCATTTTTGGTAATTTCATCACTGTTTTCAAATTTCCAAAACTCCACTTGTATAATTACATCCAAATCATTTCACCTTGAGCATTTTTTTTAAAGTCAGGCAATTTTTTTTAATCTTCAAAAGTTTTATTTTGACTTTTCCAAAAGCTGTCTCCATATAACTTTCTGAGCATCCAGAAAGCAGTTATGATGATTTGCTAATGTCATGTCTACTGATTCCAATATTTCCACCCATTCACCGAACTTCTCTTGGTGTTATGAGTCACACGTTTGGATACTTTTGTATTCCTAGTAATTTTATTTATTAGACCCATGGCACTGAAAATTCTGTATTGTTGGTGACTGTTGTATTTCTACTCTTATGAATGTTCTTGAACTTTTTTCACAGTGAAGTTAATTAGGAGCATGGATCCTCTGATGTCTTGATTTTAACATTTGTTGGGGAAGCTGTGTCTGGTCAGCGATAATTTCCACAGTGTCCACAGGATGCCTTGGGTACTCTACTCGGTGTCTCATGATCATGGCTTTCCAGTTGGACTGGTAGGAATAAGTGCTATTCCTGGCCCCTGTGAAAGCCATGAACATGGTTATTTGTGTTGCTTTTTGAGCCACTCCCTTTATCTGCACACCCAGATCTGCAGTCTGCTGAATGCTCTTGAGATCCCCGCAGAGCTCTCTTTTCCAGGACTCTGTGCACACTGGTTGCCTTTGGCCTTCAGGACTTTCAACCTCGTCTCGCAACCCGAAAGTCTGGCTCCTTTGCTTCCCTCTCACCTTTCCCACCATGTGCCACTCGGTCAAGTCTCCCAAATAGAGCAATCATGGGCTGAAGTCATTTTCTGCCAGTTTCTCATAGATAATTCTTTGTTACCTGACTCATGTGCATTTCATTTTCTTGTCTATTCTTGGCTATTTCAGGTGAAGGGTAAATTCTGTCTCTGTTTTCCTTTTGGTACCAAGTTCCAAATATACTGACTAAATGATAATGAAACATTTGTGTGCCTTTCTGTCACATATCATATTAGCACAGAAATTCAGTGTGACTGCTTACATGTTTCTGAACTTAATCCAATTTTCCCTGTTTAGTCATGTTACTGCACTTGTGTTTATATTTATAAAGACAACATTGCTGGTTATATTCAATGTGGCAAGCTCTGAGTCTTGTCTAGTAAAAGAAACAAAGAACAAAGAATCACCCTTGAGAGAGTCTCAGAGAAAGTCAGGAACTCAGGTAAGCTGGCAGTGTGATGAAAACAACTAACCTGATTATAAGTTGCTATGGTAATTGAGGTGTGATGCTGTCCACATCTCATGGGAGCAGAAGCTCGGGTCGAAAGGGTGTAACTCGTGCCCATGTTTGTTTTCTTTTTGCACAAATGACATGACTTAATGATGAGAGTCAGTTTTCTCCCATACGAATGCTTGGGAGTCTGATCAAGGACTACACCATCATTGTTGTGGTCAATGATTTGTTCAGCTGTGAGTCCAGTAGGTAACATGGAGAAAGGAGATGTTACAGTACTCTGCAGTTGGTCTCAGGGCAAGCTTTGCTCTGCTAAAAGGAGATACTCTCTCTGATGGTCTTGATCACACCTGCGTGCCAAAGCGTGTGTATGGTATTCTCCTTGCAGTCCTCCAAGGTCAAGACCAAAGACAATCCCTAACATCTCAAGGATGGAAGGCCAGGGAAGAGAAGCTGCTGGTCTTATTGCCCTCATAATGTTGATAAATTGCAAGTCTGGAATCACCCATCTTCTTCTCTGTTGTTGTTACTGCTATGTTAGATTGTAAAGCTTTAATTTTGTAGCCAGTTATTCTGTTTTATGTGGTCAGAAGTTCTTAACGGATAAAAAATGCTTCCCATAGAAGTTAAGTTTGCTTCATACCTTAAAGGGATGAGGATACTCATAGCGTATTCATCTTGGGGAAGAACAGAAGGGGAACATCCCAGGAAAGGGAGGAGCTTATGCAACAATTTTGAAAGCTAGTAGTATGGAGTTTGAGAATCCATCTCTGTATTGGGTTCATATCTCAAGCAGAGAGAATGTCTTTTGTACATAATGGTTATCAATTACTCGCTGTTACCTGATTGCTTTTAGGTTTTCTTTATATTAAATTCAGTACATGTCTATGAAATGCATATGCTATACACTTCATTGGTTCATATGGTATCTCTATGTGTTGCTCATCACAGCTTCTAAAATGCAGAAAACATTTCCCTGACTGTCTTAAGAGTTGCCATAGATTGAATGTTTATGCCCCTTCAAAATGTGTATACTGAAACCCTAATTTCAAATTTGATGGGATCTGAAGGTGAGATCATGAAGTTACACCCATAATGTCCTTGCTAGACACTCTATGCTCTTGTATGAAGAGAATAACATGCAAAAGCATGTTATCCTGCTTCTGTGAAAGATAACATCGGAAAACCTGTAAGAGTGAAACAGAATCTACAAATTGTTTTGGGTTCAGTATTAAGTTTTCTAATAAATGAACTGAGGTACCTCAGCATTTGCTTCAATTACTATTGCATGCACCAGGCTTTTTCTTTTGGGCCACCAACCAGCTCTAATCACGACCCAGAAGCTTATTATTAGTTTTGAATGATTGGCCTGCCTTAGACACATTTTTGGCTCGCTCTTTTAAGTTGAACGAATCTTTTTCTCTTTATCTACCCTTTGCGTCTGGGCTTATTACCTTTTTTACTTCTGTATATTTTACTTCACTGCTTCTCTGTGTCTGGCAGACTGACATCTGTCTTGCTTCTTGTTCTGGGCATGTCCCTCATTCTCTCCTGTTGTCCAACTTTTGAGCCTAGATTTCTCCTACTTCTTCTCTCTGTCTGCTAGCATCACCTACCCCTCTCCTGCCTAGCTAGTGACCTTTCAGCTCTTTATTAGACCAGTCAGGTGCCTTAGGCAGGCAAGGTGGAATGCATGCAACACAACTTTACATAATTGAACAAATGCAGCATAAATAAAAGTAGCACATCTTTGCCTAGATAAAATAATATTCTACAACATTTCCCCCTTTTGTCTAAATAAAAAGAAAGGGTTTTAACTTTGCCATAGTAAAATTATATACAACAAGAACAATTTTCAAGTAAGGATTATATTTACAATATCCAGTCCATTTGTATTTGGAAAATTCAGAGAAAACATTTCATTATTTATCCTGTCTTGGTGAGTTCAAAAGTTTGCACATAATTTGCCTTCTTTATAACTAAGGACAACTATACCTATAATTATCTAGTTTTCAACTTCCTCAAAAAGCCCAAAACTTCTAGAACTTACAGAGACATCTGTCTGCCTGTATAGTCACCCAAAATTCTTCTGTAATTGGGGCTTCTGTAGATAGAGGCTGCTTGTTCGCTTTCTGGTCACTCAATGCTTGACCTATTAGCTTAGACTTCTTATTAACTCACTTTTACATCTTAAATTAATCCATTCCTACCATTTTATATCTTATCATGAGGCTCATGGTTTACTGGTAAGGTTTCAGGGCAGGTGTCTTTCTCCTTTGGCAGCTATATGTTGTCACCCTGACTCTGATTTCTTTTCTCCTTTATCTCTGTTTGGAACTTTCCTTGTTCTATTCTGCCCTTCCATAGGCACAAGTAGCTTCTTTATTCACTAGCCAATAAAAAACAATGTATATATAGAAGACTTTCCAATACTGTCTTAAAATATTGGGAAGAATTTTCTATAAAGCAGGAATTTTGAAGGACTGTTCTACCTTGTTTTGGCAAAGTTCAGCATTTTTTTTCCTTCATGCCCCGCTTGTCCAGTTAGTACAACATACTGTCATTAGTCAAGAAAAGAGCATTTTTTTTGTCCAAATGAAAACAAAGTCCATTGTAATTTATTCAATGCCCATAATCCTTTTATGAAGCAGATGGATGCTTCCAGGAACAGATGCTTCTCACTATCATGAAAAAGCCTCAGGTTATTAAACATATTAAATGTCATATTCTGTAGGTCTTTATCTAAAATATATCTGTTTAACCTTGAAAATATACCTAATATGACTACAAGTTTGATATTATAGATAACTAGCTACTAACCTGCATTTCTTAATTATACATTGCACAAAAAATGAGCTGCATAAGCACAGTACCTTAAACAAGAGTAGAAACATGCATACAGCTTAACAAAAATAACCTTAAATTTTTATCAATATATCAAACCCCATTCCAATGCAAACTATTTGAGGTTAATAGCTGTCTTTTAACCTATATTTCTATATCCCCACTAAATGATGACAAATATCCATAACCCACAAAATGCCCCCAGACCACACACCCCACCTCTTGGGAATGTGAAGACCATATTATCTAGACTATTTCCCACTGTCTGTAGATGAAGGCATCTTTTTAGGGAACCTGAGAAAATTGAAATAATGGTTAAGTACTGAGAAAACTTCTATCATATTTGTTGGTCAGTCTCTGTGCAATGGGAAAGGATAAAGCTTACCTGTAGTCCTGTATAGAAGTATCTGTGAGGCTGGACCATTTCATCCAGCAGCCTTGAAGCTATTCTGGATGCAGAACTCTGAGGAAACTGCAACAGAGGCACTCTGAGAAGCTGGATCGCCTGGGCCACCCATTTTTATTGGTGTCTGGTCTCCTTGCTCTGAAAACACTCAAACTTTCAAAGGTAACATATATATCTGCATTAACACAATGTGGACTGTGAATTGTACACAAACCAGTCAAATATGATTTTTTAAAAAAATTTTTTTGAGCAGGTGAAATATATTTCACCTGTCTTGTAGTTTTCACAGGTTTATTTCTTTATGTCTGAAGCCAGGATTTTCAAGAGGTCTTCCCTAATCAAACCTGATTGTAAGCAGAAACTGTTCTTTTGTTTTCTGTTCACTGAGACCCTATTAATCACACAAAATTTTATTAATTATAATGCTGCTTGGCCAATAGCTTTGGCATATTCCTAGTTAGCTCTTATATCTTAAATTAATCCATTTTTATTATTTTTTTTATTTTACCAGGAAGCTTGTGATTTGTTACCTCATGCTTTGTGGGCAGCTAAATGGTGTCTGCCTGATTCTACCTTCTTTCTCCCTGTATTCAGCTTAGTTTTACTACCTACCTATATTCTTCCTTGCCATAGGCTGAAGAATTTTCTTTATTAACCAATAGTAATAAAACATTTTCATGTATGCAGAGGGGAATCCCATATCACCCGGTCTATATCAACCTTGAATGAATTCATAGCCTTTCATTTCTGGTGTAAACAAAAGCATAATCTCTTCTCCAAAGCGATACATTTTTTTATTTTTCCATTTTAAAGTTAAAGCATTATTAAAGTTTCTAGGCTGGCTTATTTCAGGAGTCCCTTTCACAATCCCATGTCTCCCATGCTGTCTTTAGTTCATCAGCAATCAAAAGCTTCAAAGATAATACAATTCCATACAGGATCCAGACTCCCTCTGTATTTCTCATCTCTATGTAAGTTATTCTTCTTTTCAATATTATTTTACATCTCTTTTTAAAGATTTGATTATTTTTAGACTGTTTTCCACCCTCTGGGTCACTAAACCTTTTTTGCTTTTCTTTCCTAAGCCTAGGTGCATTTTTAAGTGCACAAACTGATTTAGAGTTTTTTTCCCCATCTGAATCTGCCCTATTGTTTATCTACAGCCTTCTTTATTTCTGCATGAGCAAGCCCTCAGACTAAGGGACTTTGTTCTGGTGACTCCAGCAACTGGTTCCACCCTGCTCAGTCTCTGAAAGCTGAGCTTTATACTCCTGGGTCTGGCCTAGAACTGTGGTTTTTTAACTGGGAAACACATTCATCTGCCCCAGCTCTGGGATGCCAGTGCCTACTGTGGCAGGTGTTCCTACCCAGCAAGCTGTTTCTGCTTAATGTATTGACTGCTCAAGGGATCGCTGTATGGCAGAGATTTTGAAAGAAGCCATATCCATTGTTTTTAAACTTTCTTAGGCCCTATGTGGAAATATGAGTCTCATGCTAGAATGGCAAGATATATGAGGGTTTTTCTTTTGGGCCACCAACCAGCTCCTGAATCATGACAAAGAGACCTATTGTTAGGAATGAATGATTGACCTA
This sequence comes from Dicrostonyx torquatus, assembly GCA_028555095.1. Classification (NCBI taxonomy): domain Eukaryota; kingdom Metazoa; phylum Chordata; class Mammalia; order Rodentia; family Cricetidae; genus Dicrostonyx; species Dicrostonyx torquatus. The sequence goes on along the minus strand of JAQHUG010000509.1, from coordinate 858,164 downwards.
GTGTAGGCATGTTTCTGGCTAGTTCTTTTAAATTAAATTAAATTAACTTCTCTTTATCTACCCTTTCCTTTTGGGCTTATTACTTTTCTTACTTCTGTGTATCTTACTTTCACTGCTTCTCTGTGTCTGACTGTCTTCTTGCCCTGGGTGTATCACTCATTCTCTCTCCTCCTTCTTCTCTCCTATCTATTCTCTTTACCTGCCACCCTTGCCTGTCCTTCTTCTGTCTAGATATTGACTGTTCAGCTCTTTATTAGAACAATCATGTAGTTAGGCAGACAAGGGGAAATAAATGCAACAAATTTAAACAAATTTTCAAAGTTAAACAAATGCAGTAGAGACAAAAGTAGCACACCTCTACACAGTCAAAATAATACTCTATAGCATAAATAAATGTAGTACATCTTTGCCTAGTTAAAATAATATTCTAAAACAATTGTCAATGTTTCCTAAGTCTCAGTAGCATGGAAGTTTCATTTTTAGTTTAATTAATCCTAAGTTCTTAATAAATAAGATTGTTTTTCATTTTTTTTATTGTTAAAAGAAAAATTTACATTTACTCCCCTTGTCCCAGGCCCTCCCGCTCCCCCACTACCCCACCACCCTATAAGATTGTTTTTCTAATCTATTTTGGTATTTTGTTTTTTATATATAAACATTCTACTGATTTTTATCTTAATCAAATTTACTGAATTTTTAACAATTTTGAGGTGAAATCTGAAAGATTTTCTCTATATAAGGTTTTAGTATTAATCAATGAGAAAGTTTCACTTCCTGTTTTTCCATTTATTTCTTTTTTTCTGTCTAATTGCTCTGGCTAGGCTTTCCAGCACTTGTATTAATAGGGGTCAACATGCGAAGCCTTGTTTTGCCCTGGTCTAGGACGAAAGGCATCCAGATTCTCACTGTTGATTTGACTTTAGGTCACCTGGGCTTCATCATCTAGAGGGATGTTTTGTTGATATTTAGTTATTTCCTTGTATGATGAGAGTTGAATTTAATCAAATTCCCTTTCTTTTATTTGTCCTTAGTGTAGTAAATCACATTTATTTATTTATGCAAGAACTTGAATTATAAAAACAACTAGAAAAGACAGAGTAAAAGTTATAGACCATTGATCTGAACAATGTAAAAATTACTATAAAAGAAGGAAACATCAGAGTGAAGACACAACCATCAGGAGGGGAGGAAATATTTATTAACTGATAAAGGGGTAACTTTCAAAGTATGTGGGGAACAGACTCAACAGTAAGGAAAAAATTTAAGTAGATAAAGTTTGCATTTATTTTTTTTTACCCAAGAATTGCGAGAGTAGCTAACTTTTTGGTCCTATTCGGGTTCCTTTAAGTTCTATAGAAACCTTTGGGTAATTTTCTTATGTAAAGGACATTGGAACAATAACAGGGAGGACATATTGCATAGATAATGTATATATCTAAATAGACATTTCTCAAAAGAAGACATGTAAATGGCCAGGAAGAACATGAAAAGACATAGAACATCTTTAATCAAGGAAATACAAACTGAAGTATCATCAGGTATCATGCCACAATTTTTAGGATACCTATTATTAAAAAGATGAATGACAGCAAGTGCTGGTGGGGTGTGAAGGAAAGGGAATTTGTGTATACTGCTATTGGACTATAAATTAGCAGATCCACTTGTAACATAATGAAGTTTCCTCAAAAAAAATAGGTTAGGATGTATTTCTGGGTATATTACACACACACACACACACACACACACACACACGCACACTCACCAAGGAAATCATCTGCTTTTTCATGTTCATGGTAGTGTTAGTCACGAAAGGAAGATATACAAGCAAAAGATTAATGATCAAGGAAATGTGGCATTTATAAACAACAGAATGCTATTTGGCCATTAAAAAGAAGAAAATTGTGTCATCTGCAAAAAATAAACCTGGATACTTTATGCTAAGTAAGATAATCTAGGCACAGAAAGGCAAATAATACCACATGGTCCCACTAAATCTGTGGAGTCTATTAAAGTCATACTGAAGGAAGCAGAAGGCAGAATGACAGTCAGCAGGTGCTGATGGGTTTGGGATGGGAGCAGAGGCAGACATTTTGGTCACAGGATACAGAGTTTCAGTTAGATAGGAATTGATTTGAGATCTGTAATACTTCAAGGCAATCACAGTTGCTATAAAAGCATTGCACATAGCAAACTACTAAGAGAACTCAACTGTTCTCAGCAAAACATGCAAGTATGAGATGACAGGTATGTTAATTAAAGAGATTTGATGGTGTAAATTTCAATATCACATTCATAAATAAAATGTAACATACACTTATGAAGTCAGAATGAAAAAGAAAAAGGAAAGAAATAAATAGAAGTCCCAGTGAGATGGAGAATGCAAAGTATTTCTCTTTAGTGTGTGACTGTCTCAGAGGTGATAGGTCACCCGAAGAAAGAAATAGAAGAGGATTCCAGAAAATGGAAGAATCTCCCATGCTCCTGGATCGGTAGGATCAATATAGTAAAAATGGCAATTCTTCCAAAGGCAATTTATAGATTCAATGCAGTCCCCATTAAAATCCCAACAAAATTCTTCATAGACCTTGAGAGAATAATAATTAACTTTATATGGAAGAATAGAAAGTCCAGGATAGCCAAAACAATCCTATACAACAAAGGAACTTCC
>JAQHUG010000509.1:807860-822296 GCA_028555095.1 Dicrostonyx torquatus | reverse complement strand
TAAGTTACTCAGTAAGATGATAAAGGCCTTTGGACTTGAAGAGTTAGAGTTATAATGACACAAAACAAATGGGTGTTAAAAAAAAAAAGCAGGCCACTAGCGCTGGGATATAAATCAGTACTGGGAAGAAGGCTTTCATGACATGTGTGAGGCCTTGAGTTCAGAGTTAAGTTCAACACACACACACACACACACACACACACACACACACACACGAGAAAGAGGAGTGGGAGAGAGGAGAAGGAAACACATAGAGACAGAGAGAAAGAGAGAGAGACAGAGAGAGAGTCAAATGTCAGGAGTATTGGCAGCACACACTTTATAATCCCAGCACTGGGAAGACAGTGACAGGTAGAGCTCTTTAAGTTCAAGTCCAGCACAATCAACTTCTAGTCCAGTCGGGATCACACGATGAGATCTTGTTTCAGAAAGAAAAGATCATGCTGCCACACGAACAGAAACTTTTGCTCTGTCGCAGCTGCCGTGCTTGTAGCCCAGACACACTTATTTAAGGCAGTTTCAGTGGGACATTGACATGTTCCTTTAGACAGTCCCTCTACATTTTAACTATAGACAGAGACTCGTGGACCTGAGAAAGACAACAGTTAGATTAACCAACTGGCTATCAACTACAGCTGTGAGTAGGGAAGGGAAAATGATAAAGAGACTTCAAAATACCAAGGTGGAAGCTACTTTAGCAACTCAGAAGTTAAGTTACCTGTGAGCATGGCCGTCAAAGACTCAGCCCTTTCTGACATTGCTGGGTGCCTGTTGAATGCCCCTAGAAGACTCAGCCCTTTTTTTTTTTTTTTTTTTTTTTTTGGTTTTTCGAGACAGGGTTTCTCTGTAGCTTTGGAGTCTGTCCTGGAACTAGCTCTTGTAGACACAAAGATCCACCTGCCTCTGCCTCCCGAGTGCTGGGATTAAAGGCGTGTGCCACCACTGCCTGGCAACTCAGCCCTTTCTGACATCGCTGGGTACCTGTTGAATGCCTCTAGAAGACTTAGCCCTTCCTGACATCGCTGGGTACCTGTTGAATGCCCCTAGAAGACTCAGGCCTTCCTGACATCAGTGGGTATCTGTTGAGTGCCCCTGAGAGATGAAGCCCTCTTTGACATCCCTGGGTACCTGTTAAAGGCCCCTGAAAACTTGGAGTTTTATGAGAAATTCCAGACATAGCTAGAACTTTCCAAACTCTGTTTCTCATTATGCCCCCAATTTAATACTAATTAACCTGATAATATAAAAAAAAGTGTCCATGAATTTTAAAGCTCTTTTTATACATAAAATGATTTTTAAAATTACAATAAATTTAATCAGTACTTCATTCTCACTTTATCTGAAAAAATACTTATTTTCTTGCATAGAACATGCTTAAACACTAATGTATTTAAAACCTTTCACAGATAGTTAGAAATGAATTCTTTGCAATCACAGATGAAAACAGTGATGTAAAACTGTGAAATAGTTTGTAAAAGTAAATTGATTATATTTCAATTTGATTTTCAAGTGTGGAGTGATTGGTTATTCTTGGTTGTCAACTTGACTACATCTGGACTCAACAGAAAGCCAAATGACTGGGCACAACTGTGACAGATTACTTTTAAATTAAATCATTTGAAGTGGGAAGATCCACTTCTAATTCAGATCTCTGAGAAGGGAAGGTCCACCTTTAATCTGGACCACACCTTCTGCTGGCAACCTATTTAAAGTCCATGGAAGAAGGAATCTCTCTAGCTTTCTCTCCCTTTGCCTGCTTGTTCTTGCTCTTGCTAACAAGTTTATTCCTTCGCTGGCATTAGAGCCTACTTTTTCAAGATTCTGGTGAATACTGAAAACCCACTGAGATGTTCAGGCCTGAAGACAGAACAACTACTGAGTCCTTGGACCTTCCGTTAGTAGGCTGCCAGAGTTGGACTAGCTTTACCACAGCCTGCAAGCCATTCTTGTAAGTCCCATTTACATATATATTCATTATATAATGAACTGGTGACTTAATTAAATGTTCTGGACCATAGAATTATATTATTTTGACTGACAGATTTTTTTTAAATAGAAAATGATAAAGGTCTTACATCAACTTTTAATGTTGTTTTTTCATTAAAAATATTTTGGGAGTTGGAAGTATAGTTCCAGGAAGCAAGCTCCAGGGAGCTGCCCATTCCTTGCCTACAACCACACTGCTGTCACATACATGTGTTGCCATCCCTGGCTTTCTCACGGAAGTAGGATCTATACTCAGGTCCTAGGTATATATGTGGCTCAGTTTACCAACTGAGCCATCTTCTCAGCCCCTAAAAATCTTTCGTACGTTAAATAGGAGTCATTGAACAGACAGAGGGTAAAACAATGGAATATAAAATGTTCATCTTGATAATTTTGCTTCATTTACTAAGGAGATGATGGTTCCAGTTGGTCTTCTTGACCTTAAAGTTCATCTAGTTTGAAGTTTTCATGTATGACACAGCACGATAAACACACGTCTTGCCTACTCTCTGGGAGACAGTACTTGTGCAGGATGGAGTAGCCTTCACCCAGAGATTAACTGAAAACTCAGAGTGAGAAACTTTGTAGGTTTCTAGCATGTGAATGGCTGAATGAGGGAGCCTGAGGCACACCCTGTGACTAGGGAGGTTTATCATGGGTGAATGTCTTGGATCCCTCTAAACAGTCAGGTCTGGTATTTTCTCTCTAATATCCCACTTGGCTATATGGCTTAAAGGAGGGAAGGTTTTAGGAAGAGTTACCCTCTCACCTTCTCGTGGGTCCCGGGTAGGAAACTGGATCTTTAAGTGATAATGATAATACAAGTTCACGTAGACTGCCAGGAGAGGCATCTTGGTTGTCTGTTATTATGCTGCTTATATTAAGGCATTTCTTCCCTCCTTCGAGTGTCACATCATTTTTATGTGACAGACATGGGACACACTAATTACAGTGATGGCCACTTCACAGACTTCCATGGGCTAAAGAGGACAGGGATCTTGAGACCAACCTTTGACAGACCTCAGATAATGGCTCAACTGAGGTTCCCTTGGTTGTGAGCAGAAATGAACCTGTGGGTTACCATTAACTAGAAATAAATGTTCCCAGCAGGGAAGTGCCATCACCGAAGGGATGCAGCACTGTTCTGTTTTCAGCTCTGTGAAGGATTGTACTGAGAAAATTTAAGCAAAACACCGTTGATTTGGCTTTAAGCATTCATACATGAAATATTAATTTAGTCTACTCTTAACTTGAAATGTAAGATGAATACAATTGAGTATGTCTGTCAAGTTCACTGACAGGCAATGCACAATTAGAGTCTCCAATAGAAACGTGAGAAGGACCCAATAGCTTTACAAGAGTCTGGGGTGCATGGTAGTTGCTTACATTCATTTGGCTAAGGGGGGGATGGCTTTCATTACAAAGAAGATTGAACCGTCCGTTCATATATACCCCCAAATGTTATATGCATTTTCTTTATTTTAAACCCAACCATTGGAAGCATGTTTTGGGATTTATCACACAGTATCTCTCCTAGTTTCTATTGTCGAAACCCTTCTTGTCTTTGCCTCTCTTACTTTCTACCAACCATAAACATGTAGCCTGCACTGTTAGCTTTTCAGTGCTGAGGACCCTGCCCAGCCTATATTTGTAGCTCAGGAAATATTTGCTAAGTAAATGAACATGTTGAAGTTGGGGAAATATTCCTCTTGTGTCAGGACTTCTCTCATTATTAATTTGCTTTAATTCCTGGGTAGTTTTATTAAAAAAAACTGAGTTCAATTGTCTGTTGTCCATGAAAGAGCCGCTTGAGGTGAGATAAACCAGCACACTTTATTCTGGGGTTTTGGCACTTCTGGGAATGAAGCAAGATGCTTCAGACAGTCTATAGACAAAACCCTTCAAAGGGGCCAGTGCTCTCACCTCTGATTTCTATGTGTGCACTGTTAGAGCATCGCCTGCATGCACATGCCCAGCCTCTCCACAGTCACAATGTCCCTTACTCCTTATAAAAGAAAGCTTCTCCTTCTAAATTCTAACTGCTACATTGCCTAGAGTATACAAACTCAGTGACCACTCTGTCACCTCCACAGGGGCATTCTTGAGAGTGAAGGTCAGCATGTGTGAAGCCCTGGGTTCAGTCTCTTGTACTGAAGAAAAAAAGGACTTATTAACTGCAGAGAAGGTGCAGAGTTATAATAAAGAGAACGAATTCAGACAGTAATTAGAGGGATTTGTCCCTGACTTTCCAGTGACCCAAGTTTGAGTCCTGCAACCCAGTTGATAGAGCACAGAGGGAAATCAGAGAAGCATCACCTTTCATGATAGCCAGAAATAGCATAAAATATCTTGGGGTAACACTAACCAAGGAAGTGAAAGATCTATTTGACAAGAACTTTAAGGCTTTGAGGAAAGAAATTGAAGAGGATGCCAGAAAATGGAAGGATCTCGCATGCTCTTGGATTGGTAGGCTCAATATAGTAAAAATGGCAATTCTACCAAAGGCAATCTTTAGATTCAATGCAATATCCATCAAAATCTCAACAAAATTCTTCACAGACCTTGAAAGAACAATAATCAACTTTATATGGAAAAAAAAACCCAGGATAGCCCAAACAATCCTATACAGGGTTTTTCTTTCAAAGGGAAAGACATATAGCCCATTTTTCTAGAAAGCTAGGAACTGGAAGTGATAGGTAGCCTGGTGATCTGTATTATCCATTGTGCCAGGCTGTATCAAGCTCTTACAACCAGGACCCCGAGGTGAACAGTAATGTACATGGACTTTACAACCAGGGCATCCTCGAGCTCCCACAACCAGGACCACAGATGGCTAATAGCGCAAATGACTTCTATGCTATCTGTATGATCAAGACTAGGCCAGATCCTTCCCTAGGCCCTTAAGCGAATACAAGTAGTCTATCTCTGGAACTCATCTTCTTGGAAGAAATAACATATACCCCGAGTCAAGTTCAATGTAATTATGCTTTCTTGTGTTGTGCACATGAATTATATTTCACTAGGAAACTTTTTTCCCCCCAAATTGTACTGGGTTTAAATTTGTTGGGAATAAGCTGCCCGGTATCAGAATTGTTAGAAGTGTTGATCCGGGTTGATGAAGTCAATCTGAATAGAATTTTTATTCTTATCTTCACAGTTTGCTTTTCTGCCTGGACTCCTTCAGGGATCCCTGTCACCATGTAAAGGTAGAAGGAAGGGAGTCAACTTAACAGAGCTGATTTCTGACCACACATGCACAGTGTGGCATGTCCTCCTTCCCCAGTCTCTCTCTGTCTCTGTCTCTGTCTCTCTCTCTGTCACACACACACACACACAAAAAAAAAAAAACTAAAACCTCTTTACAAAGAAAAAGGAAAGGAATCGGATCTGATTTCCAGAATCAGTGAAGGTTTGCTGGTGCTAACTTGAATGCTGGTGTTGTAATAATTAACAGGCTATCCAAAGCCTTATAGGCAGTAGAACCAAGTCTCCTCAGGTTTTTTTTTCTGGCATAATTAATGCTCTCTTGAATTCTCAAAAATGTCCTGTTCTCTGAAAACTATATATGTAACAAATTACTCTCAAAGCTTAATTAAAACAATTCAAACATAGCTCATGCTATTTTGCATTAGGCTCAACTGGGCAAAGTTTCTATTTCTATAGGTCCTGAAGGATCGATTCAGCAAATGAGCTGGTTTGGATGGCACAGGGGTGTTTCACTCTTGAATTCTGGTGCTTTGGTGGAGATGGCAGAAGGCTGGGTTCAGCTGTGACAGTGGCCTGGGTTCAGCTGTGACAGTGGCCTGAGGGTCTCGCTTTCACTCTCTCCACGGTAGAGGACTGTTGGGCTGGACCCGAGGCAAAATGATGGCCATCGTGAGTTCAGCTGTCAAAGCTCATCCTAGCCAGGGTGATGGTTTACACCTGGTATGGAGGCATAGTGTAGGGCGTGAGTTCTTTCCTGACTCACCCCATCTGTGTGACTACAGGAAACCCTCATTCCACCTGGGTCACTCTGGCTGTGTGACAAGATAGCACTCATTTTAGCTGGGTAGGTGCTTCAGATGTGGCCAGTCAGGGAAGGGGTGCCCACACTCTTGTAAGTAACCTTTCCCATAAGCTTTGTAAGGAAACCAAATAAATTTCTTGATTCCCCAGAGTGAACATTGTTAGAACCACACCTCAGTTTGTCATTGGAACCTTGGGAGGGAGGAATGATGTTGCTTTGTGCCTGCCCCAGGACAAGATCATAGGGTAGTCAGACTTCAAACATGTTCCCAGACAGGTGGAAGCAGCCTAAACTTTTATGATGTAGCTTTCAAAACTGCTGGTTGAAGCAAACATGGGCTGCTCATGTTCAAGAAGAGGAGAAAAAGCCCCCTTTCTCATAAGGAGCATGTCAAAGAATTGCAGCTAGATGTCATAAATCACCATGCTCTCCTTGGAGCAGGTCCAAGGAGAGCTTTTAGCAAGTCTACACTCTTGATATCTTCTGTCTCCTGTTCTTCTCATACTTCTGCACTGCGAGCTAATACTTGTTTCCCTGTTCTTGTGTTCATTTTGTCTTACCAGTTGCTTACTACTGCAAACTACTCTTTTGCTAAAAATATCCTAAAGAATCTTTCTTTGTTTGCTAATAAAATCCAGACTCCTTTGTCTGCCATTCAAAGGTGTTTATCCCCTTAGTCCAACTTAAGTTTCCGAACATATGGTCCACAGCACATGTTTTCCATGTTGCTCCAGGTAGTGCTTCCCCATGCTGCAATAAGTGGCCCCCACCTAGGAAACTGACTGGTTTGCCAAGATGGACTTTGGTGGGGTGGTTGTTTGGTCTGCTGTTGTCTTCCTATGTGGGATGTATATATGTCTGCTCATGTCTCTAGTAAAAAACACAACTCTCTTCCAAGATGTTCATTTGTTCATTCAACAGCCATTTACTGATGGGCTGGTTTCTCATGTTCCTTGAGTGGCTGTGGAAACAAGCAGAAAAAGAGGTGGAAGTACTCCTTACTCAAGAACACTGACAGGTTTCTGTTGACCCATCCTATCCCTTGACCTCCACATCACCATTCACTCGGTTCTTTCTTACAGGACCCAAGAGCTTGTGTGAGTAGCGAAACTCCTAGGACCCTGAAGCTGGGTAACCTTGAGACAGTTCTGCATTGGGGCTCAGGATTTGTTCTCTTTCTATAAAGTTGGTTAATGATATCTCTCACAGAGGCCTATGTCATTCAAATGTTATTAAATACAAAACACTTAAGGTAAATCTCGGGGAACAGTAAGTAATAAGTAGGTGTTAGTAACTACGGTCACTTTTCTTAAAGAATTGTTCTTCAGAATTCTCACAGTAGATACTGGTCCCTTAGGCTGTAGACTTGCTATACTGAGGCTGAGCAATGTCTCTTGTGTAGTGAAGCTGGCTGGCAGGAGCAGGAGCTTCTGGGCCAGGTGGGATAGCTGGAGTCCTGCTCAACGGCACATTAGTGCAACCTCTGGCCAACTTCCATCTTCGTATTTTACTTTTTCCAGTTTTTAAGCTCTGCATAATGATATCTAACACGGAGTTGTCATAGGGGTATAATGAGGTCTGATTTGTAAATTGCCTAGTTAAGTGTCTGAGGCATGGTACGATTGCCCAAATGATGATGATAATGATGCAGAAGAGTGTAACGATGATGGCGAAATGATAACTCTGACAATTCTTAGAATCCCTTCCAGTTGCTCTGCCACACAATTCTGTAAGTGTCCTTTTGGATATTCCAATACCATTATAATCTTAGTTTCCCTAACTAGCATTATATTATATTTAATTAATCTCTTTTTTATAATTTACTGTAAATGGTTTACGCTTTAAGTACCAGACCATATAAATTGGCTTCACCCTGAGAATGATTGAGGTGCTTCTTCACACAAGTTCATCACAGTTCATTTCACTAGTGCCTTCTAGAAGAACAGTCAAGGGTTTCCAAAATTTTCTATTATTTATCAGGGCATCAAACAAGGGAGCTAAATCGATGCCTTTTCTTGCTTATGTTATTATTTGATGATAAACTATTCGTACCAAGGAAATATCCTCAAAGACTTTTCTGTGAGCCCAGCTGTCTATTCCTATCACTGTTGTAGATATGTCCATGGTACCATGTGCTTTTCAAATGCTTTATGTTATCCACTGGACATTCCAACAACTTTTATTGTTATATGTCAGGTTCATGCTTGAGAGCTCTACAAAACAAATAAACAATCTAATAAATTGTTGTGTGATGTTTTACTTTTTTGGCTTTCTGAGGGACCATCCACCCAGCTCCCAAATGAATCCTACACAGAGGCTTGTTCTTAGTTATGACTGGTCTCAGCTTGTTTCTTGTCAGCTTTTCTTAACTGAAATCATCCCGACTACCTTTTGCCTCTGGGCTTTTATCTGTCTCTAGTGCTGTATACCTGCTTTTCCTTCTTACTTCGTGGCTGGCTGTGTAGCTGGATGACTGGCCCTGATGTCCTTCTCTCCATGTTCTCTTTCTCCTCTTCTTCCTCATTTCTCCCATTTATAATCTCTGCCTACCAGCCCCGCCTATCCTTGCTCCTGCCTTTCTATTGGCTGTCCATCTCCTCATTAGACTACGAGGTGTTTTAGACAGGCAAAGAATCACAGCTTCACAGAGTTAAACAGGTGCAGCATAAACAAAAGCAACATGCCTTAAACTAATATTCCCCAACAATAAATAAGTCATATCAATAAATCTCAAAATGTTTTAAGTTAGTTTACAATTTTGTGTTGGGTCACATTCATAACTATCTTTGGGCACATATGGCCGACATGCCATAGGTTAGTCATGTCTGCTGGTATGGGTTTCTTTGTTTAAAAACTACCATGTACTAACTGCACAAACTGATAGAAGATAATGAGTTTCATTGAGATAATTTAGTTCATGCACATAGCACACTTCAAGTACGTATGCCCTCTGATTAGCATCTTTACTTTCTCCTGCCCCCTCTGTCTGCCTGCTAGTTCTGTCTACATTTTAACCACCACCTACATCCCACATGTGAGAGAAACCATGAGTTCTTGTTTTACTGAGTCTGGCTTGTACGCTTTATATGATTATCTTCAGCTCCACCTATGTTCCTGCTAACGACGGAATTTAGTTCTTCTTTGTGGTGGGATGAAATTCTACTGCGCATGCTTACTACACACATCAGTTCATCTGTTGAGGGATGTCTAGGCTGGTTCCGTATCCTGGTATTATGAATAGAGCTACAATGCTACAATGAAGATGTTTGTGCAGGTCTCTCTGGGGTGCAAACTTTTATTCCTTTAGTTCTATCAATGATTGGTATAGCTGGATAATACAGTAGTTCTACTTAAGACCTTTTTTTTTTTTCTTTTCCAAAACAGGATTTCTCTGTGTAGCTTTGGAGTCTGTCCTGGAACTCGCTCTGTAGCCTAGGCTAGCCTCAAATTCACGGAGACCTACTTGCCTCTGCTTCCTGAGTCCTGGAATTAAAGGCATGCACTACCACCACGTGGTTCTGCCTAAGACTTTTAGGAACTTCCATACTCCTTTTAGTGGCTGAGCTAATTTACATCCCCCCAGCAGTCTCGCTCCTTGAGCAGAGCCAGCCCAGTTCTTACAGTAGGTGTACACTACTTCAGTAATGACCTTCAACTTTAAAGATGACCAAGACCTTCAGCAAAGCTGCCTGTTTGTCTGTTACAGAGCAGGTAGGAAGAAGATGGTGTTAAGTGATTGGAACCCAAAACTTGTCTTTAGCAATTACTTTCATTCGAAAAACAGCCTTTTTGGGGTGTTGGTATTTTCCAGAAATGATGGATTCAGAGCATATAAGTACTGCTTCACAGCTGAAGAGAAAGAAAGAGACAGATGCAGAGGAGGGTCCTAGAGAGCACGGCATAGCACCAGCATGGCCATCGCCTCTGCCTCTCAGGATTCCATCCCACTGTCTCTCAGCAGCTGGAAAGGAGTCAAAAGTGACTCGAGGTTGTTCCAAAAAAAAAAATGATCAAGGGGTAGAAATGAGAGAAAGTGAGGCATGATTGCTCCTGAATGACTTACAGGGTCACTGGGAGAAAGGCGCAGTCTCTATACAGTTGCTCCTCCATGTCGGCAGGTTCTGGACACGCTACATCAAGCAACTGAAGATTAACATGGCTTGCCAATCAAAGGCTTCACATAGAACACTTGCATACTATTCTCCATTGCCCTTACTAGGCAAATAATACAGCTATTCCACAGCTCTTCCACTCCATTGGGTAATATAGCTAATCTGGAGATGACGTAAAGTACACAGGAGGGTGTCCATTGGTTGTATGCAGAAGATATGCTATCTTACGTAAAACAGTTGAGTGTCTGCAGAGTCTGGTACCTGTGAGGGATCCTGGGACCTATTCCCATGGGTGCCCAAAGGCCAACTGTGCTTTATGGACATGCCGGTTTTATACTTTAGTAATTCAGAAAACTGCATAAAAATAGCAAAAGTACTGTGTTCTGAAGCAACCATGTGCCCTGTTGAATGAGTTTGGATTACAATACTGCAAAGACTAGCATCCTAGGTGCAAATCCTGACACTTAGCATTTCTACAGTAGAGAGCCGCCAACTTGGATGGTCCTGAGCTCTAGTCAGCCTTCAGATACATTTTATTTGTGCCACACAAAATAGGCCAGATAATATGGAGTTCTTTTTAGTAGTTAGCAAGATTTATAATTGGAGACAGGCTGGCTGTTGAGCAGTCTACACCTGCTTGTCCCTGGCCATATGTCAGGATGGCGTTTCTCACCTCTGTGACACAGTGCATATTCACAAGGCTGAGGTTTAACCCATGGATTCCGTGTGAGCAGATATCCAGAGCATCTTCTCCAGGTCTGGCTCAGAACACCTACCTTGGGCAGCACCCTAAGTCCAGTAGGTATCTGTCTCTCCTCATGGCAATGTGGAAAACAGCCTTGCCCCCCTTTCTACCTCCCCCTTACTCACCCTATCTTGGGACAGTATTGTGTGGGCAAGAAATGAGCTTGTTACTTGTGAGCCATTATATGCTCTCTTATTTATGTGTCCCTAGTGCCAGACTGAAAAAAAGGATGGTATTCGACAACTCCAAACCTAGATTAGTAAATAGTGACTGTTTAATTGAACCTCAGAACACCAAGAGCATCCCCCACTTACCCACAGGAAACATATCCTAAGACACACAGTGGGTGGTGCAGTCACAGACAGTACTGACCCATGTTTATACTACAGAAAAATAAAATTTGATTTATAAATTTGCACAGTAAGAAATGCCTCATAACAAAATAGCAATTACAGAAATACGTTATAAAATTTATGTGAGTGTAGTGTCCCTTTCCTTGCCACGTAGAAGTCAGTGTTGATCTGTCAGACCAATGACACAGCAAAGCAGGACGGTGGGAGATTTCATCCCGCGACTGAGACCTGCACAATTAAAACTTTGGAGCTCATTTATTCTTGAACTGTCTGTTAATCTCTTCAGATCACAGTTGACTATGGGCTACCAAAACAGTGATATGTAAAAACGCGGAGAAGAAATGACCAATGCAGCTGAAACCTGAAAGAAAAATCCACTCCGATCCGGGCTCACAACACTGGTGTGAAATACTGACCACGGCAGTGGCAAAATTAAAAGCATAAACGACATTAAAGAGCCCTGAGATGATTTCTGGCAGAATGTGTCCCTGCTATTCAGAAAATTTAAAGTAAAATAAGAATGCTTAAGAGACATTAAAGGGAAGCCTCATAAGATAATAGCATCTAAAAGCTCCACAGGATACCATCAGTGTTCTCACTCTGGGCTGGTGGCATGGCCAATCAAATATGGTCTTCTTTTAGGCTCTATTCCTTGTGTGCCACTGTGGAGCATTCTTTCGTACCTTTGTCTTGGAAGTCTGAGGACATACAACAGAAATAGAAGACCCAAATTCCATCCATATTAACTTCAAAATGTGACTTTGAATAGATGCCACCTATAACTTTCCATTGATTTCTAAAGATATTAACTCATACTAGGGGAAGCAGCTTTCTATGTGATAGCTATGCAGAGCAGCTGAATGATATCCACAGTTACAAAAATAATACTGGGCTCCAGAGAGAAGTGAGCACAGCTTTCTATTTCAGGGAGGATCCAGAGTCAACAGATGAGAGATGTCTATGATGCCTCCCTGGAGAGATGCCTATGATGGCTCCCTGGAGATGCAATATTGTCCATCCTCTGACCCAGTGGGTGACCTGAATCTACAGTAAAGGATATCTTTAAAGCCCAAATAAACACAGAAACAATGCAATAAATTCAGTTTTTTAAATTCATGATGAGTGCTTTAGTTCCTAAAAATCTGTAGCATCATGGAGAAATTAAGACAGTGTACATAGTTGGAGACAATAATATTGACTTCTTCTCTCTCCAATAATTTGTATAAAAGCCATTTCTGAAATAAAGCTTAAAATAGAGGAAAGCTTTCCATTTTCTCTCTCCTATAAAACCCTGCTTCTGTTGTGAAGACTGACTCACATGCTCCTGGAGTTAAAATGGGGTTGGCAGCCTTATAAATCCCCTGCAAACTGAGAGCATCAGAGCTGAAAGTGTGTTGTCTATACCAAGGCTCTAGTACAGAGAGTAGAAGTGCATCTGCTGTGGAATGGCCATGGGTCCCTTGCTGATGGGATAACTACCTGGGAGCCATGGCTTACTGCAGCTGCCCAGAATCACGAGAGAGGGTTCTCCAATGCTGTTGCCAAGCTGAGAGAAGATACCAATTCAAAACTGAAGATCATATTCTATGGAGTGCATATTGTCTTTATTTATGGTTAGGCTGAAAGGTGTAATTTGAGCCATCATAAGTTGGGGACCATTTGTACGTCTATTCAAGTTTGGCTATGATTTAGTTATGAAGTGTTCCTTGTAGGATCTCTATGAAAAGCTAGTCTCTAGCTAGTGTGATTATTTTGAAAATCGGTGGAAATTTTAGGGGATAATTATAGTTAGAGTAGAACATGGTGGTGTGTTCTTGGAGGTTGCATCTTGTCCTTGGCACCTGAGCCCTGTCTTTCCTCCGGCTTCTCAATTGCGTGAGGCTTGCAATCCCTTCCTCCACCTGATCCCATGCCACATTGTGCCTCATTTCAATTCCAGGTCATGAAGCCAGCAGACTTTGGGATGAAACCCCAAGAACCATTAGCCATGATTAACCACGGACCAAGGTAAATGAAACCTTTCTTGAACTGGTTTGCTCAAGTATTTGGCACAGTGACAGTCTGACAGAGAAAAAGTATTGCCTGAATAGGGTCCTTATAGTGACTATCTGACAGAGTGCATTGACTCTTGGGTTGACTTAGAGGAGGAATTTATCTGAGTTTGGAGATGCAGGCTGGAAACCTAGACTTTTACAAGAAGGACATAGTGGGAGAGTTCTAGTGGGTGCACGGAACACAACAATGCTGATAGAAATGTAAACATTGAGACGGTACTCCTGAGGTTTTAGGTGGAAATGGAGAGACTATCAGGAACTGGAGTACAGGCCATTGGTATTTCATTTCAGCAAAGGGCTTGGCTATATTTTGTTGGTGCCATGAGACTTTGAGTGAAGTCAAGTTTAAATGTGATGAACTCGTCAGTCATTCCAGAAATCTCCAAGAATCCCAGCATTCAGGCTATGTTGTGGATTTTGCTGGTTCCTTTCAGTCAAGTATGTAGGGAGAATCAAGAGCGAAAGGCAGAGCCAAAGGCTGGAAAAACTGCCCGGTTGGCTGGAAACAACTGTGCCAGCTCCATTCTTGAGTGAGTGCAAGCATGGCTATGACAGCTGTGGTCCCCTGTGGGCTCCAGACTCCCTCTTCTTCCTTTTCAGTAGAGCATCTCAGTAGGCCCTCTCTGGAGGCCTCCCAGTACTGGTTCAGCCTTGGACTAGAAGTATATTATTGTTCTCATTTATTCTAAGAATTCTAGTTTCTTTGACTGAACCACTTCTGGGTTCTCTGCATCTGCAGTGTGCAGACAGCTGTTGTGGATGACTCAAGAAAAATTTCAGGAAATTAGTCTAACCAAATAGACGAGTCAACGGTTTCTAACCATCTCAGTCTTATGCAGCAACTAAAAACAGTTTAGGTGTTTTCATTATAGTTCATTGCTGTTTCCTTTCTCAGCCCTCTTCTTCTATGGTATCGTCAAAACTTAGAACAATAGCAAATCCACAGCAATGTTCCTGGTACTTCTGTGATGACCTTTTCTGTGTTTAGCTTATTAACTGTTTACCACACCCAAGAAGGAAGTTACAAAAGTTAGCTTATTTTAGCAATTCTTTTGATGCTATCTCAAACAATAGGATCAATTTGCATCAGATTCTGAGATTTCGTGTAGTCTTTACATACATGTTTACATCTACCTACTTAAAACTGTAAATTCTATATTAAGTTAAAATAAAAAAG
>JAQHUG010000509.1:786084-797865 GCA_028555095.1 Dicrostonyx torquatus | reverse complement strand
ACTCTGCCTTTTTTTCTCCCAGCATTCTGTTTAGTTTTCTCCTAGGCCCAAAGCAGTTCCTTTATTAATCAGTGGTAATCACAGCATACAGAGGGAAATCCCACATTACTATGGTACTGACTTGTGAGTGCAAGAGAGGCTTTTACCTCTGTAGAGACAGGATCCTATGAACACATGCTTATTTCTCTACTCTTTAGCTCTTGTTCATATTTCTTCAGGTCTTTAAAGTAGACCAGGATCATATAAAGCAAATCTAAATAATTCCATTTTCTGTGAATTTCAGTCACCCAGTTTCAATTTCATCATTAATGTGCTATGGCTCATAATTTAAAAGGAAAGATTTGTGTGCATATAGCATTTCAAAAGGAAAGTCAGTATCTATTACTCTATAGTGTCTTTTTGCCCTTGAGCTTGCAATCTTTGTAGATGAGAAAAGCTGCATTTTGAAGGGTATTTTTCTGACTTGTCCAGAGGATTTCCTTTCACATTGACCTGATTTAGAGAATTCTTATTATCAAACTGAAAAACATCTGTATAACTAGAAGCTGGAGGGTTTCCCTTCAGCAAGTCTGTAGAGAGGTACAGGAAGAAGAAAGGTCATATATGAGAGGGTTTTCCCTTCATTGCATTCTCAACCAAAAAACTTTGCTAGGAGCAAAGTCTTCAGAAGAGAGATGCGTTGGACTTGAGGCCCAGGGGCACCACAGAGCAGCCCTCTGATATCTGCATCACGGGGGTCCAATGGAACGTATTCCTTCTATCCTTCCTTGTCTTCTTTTTTCCTTTCATATCTTTCCTCCCTCCCTCCCCCTCTCTCTCTCTCTCTCTCTCTCTCTCTCTCTCTCTCTCTCTCCCTCTCTTTCTTTCTTTCTTGTCTCTTGCTTGCCTGGAATTTGTTAAGTAGGCTAGGAAGCTCCTTAGATTCACCTGTCTCTGGACCCCAGCTCTGAGATTACTCTGTCCCAGGCTTTATTTATTTATTTATTTGTGTAATTTATTTATTTTATGATAGATTCTAAAGTTCTAACTTGGGTCCTTGTGATTGAAAGTTCTTTACCAATTGAAATATTTTTCTAACTCTTATGGGTTCTTTTGCTCCTTCCATACCTCCATAGAAGGTCTTTATTCCTTGGAACTACTGAAAATTGAATAGGTTTCTCAAAATGAGCTAGTGGATGATAACAAATGATTGCCTACCCTCCTTTCAGGATATATATATATATATAAAGTTTTAAGAATAGTATTTGTTAAAATAACAACTCAATGATTCTGTACTCACTGGCAAGATAAAGCCCACTTCCCCCAGGATAATGTGGCTCTGTCTTTTTTGAGCCATCATGTCTTGAGGTTGGCGTTGAGAGTATCATTAGCTCACTCTAGGAGGAGACCTGCCTTGCTCATATTTGAGAGTGATTAGCATATACTTCTTTATTATCACTTGCTCTTTTTCTCCAAGAAGCCAAATAGAGAATCAGCAAGTTGTCGTTAGTTGGATTTCCCAGAAAACAGACTCTAGGATGGACACGTGTTTGTAAGATTATTATTAGAGATCACACTGGACATCCTTTCCAAGGAAGGAGAAGGAAGGAGGAAAGGAACACAGGAAGACCCTGCATGGTAGCCTCCAGCTGAAGCTGGAGCATCCTGGGACTAAGATGGATATGTGTAGCCCTTGAGGAATGGACTCAACCTTGGGCAAGGCAGCTTTTTGACTATGCTATGTTTAGGGGCATTTTTTGAGTATGCTATTGGAAGGTGTGGGACATTTAGAATATGGGGCTGCGTGAGAGATACTTATGTTATGGGGTGTGTCCTCAAAAGGCCTTGTGGAACCCCAGAACTTCTGCATTCCTCTTAACTTCCTATAGTAAGATGTGAGTGTCTTCACTTTGCCACACATTCTTGCCTATGTCCTGCCCTCTCAGGGGCTTTGACAAATGGAATTGCTTGATCATGAACTAGAAACCTTAGAAATATGAGCCCTCTAAATAAGTTAACTATCTCAGATAGTTCCATATAGTGGTGAAAATGACTGATATCGAACTACTTTTCTGGTTGATTTAGGAATTAGGATTCTCCTATGTAAAGCACATGTAAGTATGCGTACTTGTATGTATGACATACATAACTTTATGTATTACACTATCTATATGATCTGTTTCTATCTGGGCATATTCTTCTGGAATGCTCAGAATTTGTGGGTCTTCCAGGATGTTCTGAGGCATGTAAAAGGCTGGAGAGAAGACGTAGTCTTAGTTTCCTTCCCCATTGCTGTGATAAGATATGCTGACAGAACCAACATAAAGGAGAAGCAACTTATTTGGCCTATAACTCCATGTCACAATCTACCATTGAAGGGAATCCAAGGTAGCAGGAAATTGAAGCCACTGATGTCATCTATACTCAAGACCTGAGACACTGAATTTATGCACACATACTAGTGCTTAGCTTCATTCTTCTGCAAGCCTGAATCTCCTGTCCAGGGAATGGTGCCACTCATACTGGACAAGTCTTTCCATCTTAAAGGAAATGATCAAGAAAATTTCCCACAAACATGCCCACAGGACAATCTAATTTATAAAATCCTACATTGAGATCCCCTTCCCAGGTGACTCTAGACTTGGTTTAAATTTTCACAATCAAAACCAACCATTACTAGGTGCTTTTGAATTCGATTTAAGTGTCTGAGTCAAGGATCATCTGCCAGATAGGGGCATCTAGGACAGTGCGCAGCCCTGGCTACCTGACTGTCTGCAGTGGCAGAATGACCCAGAAAGCATTTTCTCTCTGGAGTGAGTGCATGACCACTCTGGATTTGGAAAGTAAACTGTGTTCTTAGATCAGGAAAAACACAGTCGTTTTGGAGAAGTCTTTGCTCAGAGGTCTTGATACATAGAACCACCAAGTTCTAGGGCATTGTTGTCCTCTGTGTGGCAAAATTGGAGCCAGAAAGCTCTTCTACGGTGGGTGAGTTCCTGCTGTTGGGGGACTATGTATATAAGACCTTGCCTCTCCTACATCATGCTTCCTTATCTTCCATGGGCTTTCTCTCAATCTCCAGTGTGTTAGAGTATTTATGATTTGATTTTGGGATGAAGAAATAGAAGCCTTATGAGTTGAAGTCAGTCATGAATGGACTGTGTGTCTCAGAGGTAGGGTGTGTATATATCTGGGTTGTTCAGGATGTCTTACTTCTGTTTTTTTCAACATGTTGGTAGTGCCCCCTTCTTCACAGGGGACTTTTATTTTACATTATATATAGCCTGCTTTTGAGCTCAGACCTCTTTCAATAAATTTAGCTATTTGATAATTACATATATGTAAATAACACATTTTGGGTAGTCTCCTTTACCCTCTTATTTCTCTTCTAATTCTGCCAGTTTCCCTTCTTCTTTACAAATATCTTTCCCATATTTTCTAGCTTTTGTTGTTCTTGTTTACTTTGTACTACAGAGTAGGACCATCTGTGTGACCTAGAATTGGGAACGTTAATTGATTGGTTACATCAAGCCTGGGGGTTTACTAGTGAATATAGTGCCTCTCCTAGAAACTGTGAGTTGCTGTCTTAATTGAGGTTACTACTGCTATGAAGAGACACCACAACCACGACAGCCCTTATAAAGGAAAACATTTGATTGTGGTGACTCACTTGCCATTCAGTGGCTTAGTCCATTGCCATGATGGAGAGAAGAAAGGCAAAATGCAGGCAGACATGACGCTAGAGAAGGAGGTGAGAGTTCTTACATCCTGACTCACAGGCAACAGGAAGTGGTCTGCCTCACTGGGCATGGCTTGAACATATATAAGACTTCAAAGCCCACCTCCACAGTAACACACTTCCTCTAACAAGGCCATGCCTACTCCAACAAGGCCACTCCTTTTTAATAGTGCCACTCTCTCTCTTTGGCAGCCATTTTCTTTCAAACCACTGCAGTTGCCGATGGATCATCAGTAAGTTCTAGGTCCCTGTGAGCCTTTTCTTCATCCATAGCTGACCATTAGGAGGTTCCTGCTTGCATGAGCCAAGTGCCAGTATTCACAGCTGCTGTAGCTTTTGGTTGCCATGGCAATGCCATGCTTAGTTGGAAGACATTTTGCAACCTTTCGTCCTGTCTCATAGCCTTTACAGTCTTTCTGCCCCCTCTTCCACTGTGTTTGCTGAGCGTTAGGGGAGTGATGCAAATGTCATGTCTAGGGCTGAGCCCACAACTGTCCCTTATTTTCTGGGTCTTGTGTGGCCATGGTCTCTGTGTTTACCTCTGTTCAATACAAAGACAGGTTTCTCTGGTTAAAGCTGAAAGTCGCCTTTGGTATAAGCACTGGTATTAGAGAGTGGCTTGAAAAGAGGGAGGAAGAGGAAGAAGAGAGAATGAGAGAAGGGAGAGGAAGCTGGAGAGAAGAGGGGAGGAGAAAGAGAAGTAAGGCTGGGAAAAACTCACATTTGCCTTGTGTGAGAGCAAGTCTCTTTTGAGCTTTCACTTCTCATTAAAACACACATGTGAATTAGAAAATGACAGCGTTCCCTGAGAAAAACTAACACATGAATCTAAAGCACAGACAGGGCCAGCAAGCCCCCACCCCGAGAAGCACAGACAGCCTGCACAGGCCTGGCTGCCGTTCAGCATTGAGCAGAAATTGGAGCCTTCCAGTAGCATTTTCTTATACAGCAGCAGGGGATAGAATTGTCAGTTAAAAAGATGTCTCAGTGAAGGAGTAAAAGCCTTGGAAAAGGCAAAGAAAAATTACAAACAAACCAAGAATCAATGAACCATTGCTATTCTTCTCCTGAATTACTTCCTGGGACGTTTCAAAGAAACTTGATGTTTCAGGTTAAACCTGGCACCCATTCAGAAGGGTCTCAGGAAGATGTCTCATCTTCCAGGACTGGACGAAGCAAAGATAGTGAAGCCAGTTCCACGTCCACCTCAGCTTTTGGGATTTCTATCTTCAGAGACATGGCCAGGATTCCTTTTCCTCTTTGTATCCTAAGGAATTGTGGGATTAAATTTAATGTGACCAAACCATGAGACCTTTTTGTAGCTCAGTCGGTAGAGTGCTTTCCTAGCACCTCAAAACTCTGGGTTCGACGCCCAGCGCTGCACAAACACGGGGAGTGGTGTAGATGGAAGCCTAGCACTTGGGAGGTTGAAGAAGGAGGATCACAAGTTCGAGGTCGTTTTGGATGACTTTCCAAGTTCTGGGCCAGCCTGGGACCTGTGAGGCCCTGTTTCAAAACAAAACATTATGTAACTGAAGCACACCACCACAAACAAAGGTCTTAAGATGAGCAGATAAGAGCGCTCCTTTGTTTCCACACCATTCTCTACACACTTTGCTCCCTGGCTCCAACCTTGGATAGGCTCGGGAATGGAATGATGTGTCTGTAGTTACCTGAATTAGTGTGCTAGCTATTAATTATTATATCAATTACCTAAGGCTGGTATTTATATAAAAAAAGGACTTATTTAGTTTGGAGGCTTAGGAGAATGTTACCAGCTCTTGTGAGAGCCTCGTGTCCCATGGAAAGACCCTGTGGGACAAGAAGCAATCCTCAGCACAAGGCAAGGAGTCAGAACAGTTTTAGGGAGAGAGTTGCAAATTCCAGGGTCGCAGAACCGTTAAATGTTTTCCAGTGCCGTACCCCAATGACTTAAGGCCTCTCTCAAGATCCCCCTCTTTAGAGATCCAACCAACACAAGGATGTTTAAAGTCAAGACACATTCAAGTGTTAATACTGGTGACCAAGGTTTGCTTTTATATTTTCGTTACCTGTTAAGATTTATTTTACTGCTTTAATTTTCTATACCCAAATATGCCTGGCTTGAAAACAATTCAGCTGCCGGCTTAGAGAGATTACATACGTGAGACCATTATGTGAAATTTCTAAACAAGTTGTGTGAGGCCTTCCCACCTTACATTTTTTTTCCTCAAGATTTATTTTTATTTCTTGTGTATGGGTGCTGTGCCTGCATGGATGTCTGTGAGCTGCATTTGCGTCTGTTGCTCACACAGCAGCAGAGGAGAGTGTCTGAGCCCCTGGAACTGGAGTTTTAGACAGTTGTAAATTATAGATAGACCTGACCATGACCAGTGCTGTTAGCCACCGAACCGTATCCCCGGTGCCCCCATGAATTTTTATGATTAATCCTTTCATCTAGGTAGCATTCTCTTGCCTGGTTATGGGGATAAGCCTTTCTACCAGCCATGATGTCATGACACACACATGTAACACGTTCTTCTGGGGTTAGAACACAGTCTTTCTTCAGGTATAAAATTAGCCATCTGGAAATTTCCCCGTCATTCTTCTCCAGTTCAGTCACATTATACAAGGGACATGTCATATTTACACAGGAGAAACAAAGGGGAAAAGAAGAAAGCCTTCATTGTCCAAGTCCTAATTAGATGTTTGTTTAATGATTTTGGCAATCTCTATCAGAAGTCACAGTAACAGAATATGTCTGCAGCACAGGAGATCTTGATTGTTTTATCTATGTTATCTTCAAAAATTATACATATAAATTCTTGTGGACACAATTTTTTAGTTAGGGTAAGGATTGGGAAAGAGGTGTTAAACTAAAAATAAAAATTGATGAGTGTAATGTTCCTGGACTTAAATGTTCTGGTTGTCTGGCATATTGGCTCAAAAATAAAAAAAAAAATCAAGTGTTAGAGTATTTAAAATACATAGATAACAATACATGGTATTAAAATGAAGATCATCTATGTTAGAGAATCTTAACCTTAGGCCATGCATTTTGAATATACACTGTGTGTGTGTGTGTGTGTGTGTGTGTGCGTGTGTGTGCACGCAGCATTTGCATGTGTTTGTGCAGGTGCACTTGCCCACGTGTATATGAATACAGGGGTCAGAGACTGCCATTGCCTGTCTTTCTCTACTGCTCTGCACCTTATTTCTTGAGACAGCTTCTCATTGAGCTTGCAGTGCCCTGTTTTAGCTAGGCAGTGAGCCTGGGGTGGGATCTGCCTCTCTGCCTCTCTCCCCAGTGCAGGGGTTTATAGGTGTGTGCATCTGCATCTTGCTTTTTTGTGGGTACTGGGGATGCTAACTCAGGTCCTCATGCTTGCACTGCAAATCCTTTTCCCACTGAGCCATCACCTCCTTAGCCCTGGGTACATTTTTAAAAAGAAATGAAACATCATAGGGACAGCCAATGTTCCTATCCAGAGTTCTCTGACTCTTCCTTGCCTTCTGAGAGAAAGTTGCTCTAGAAACCCACTCATCATTCTCATATGTTTTGATACTTTGCATATGTATTGCTACGTATTACTGTATCACATAGTTTCAACTTTACATGACTGATATTGTGTATGTGGCATTATTATGTATCTTTTTAAATTCAGCATCAACACATATAGTGCTGGATTAATTCCCAGCCTCCTCCCCCCACACTTTAGTTGCTGTTGTTATATAAAATAGGGTCTTGTTATAGTGCTCAGGCTGGCTTCAAACCTGTAATCCTCCTGTGATGGCCTTCTGGGGGCTTAGATTACAGGTATGTATTACCATGCTCAGTGTCTAGGATATGTATAATTGGCTATAATGAATTGTATGAAAATTCTTTGCTTTGCTCACTTTCTTAGTAATGAAAATTTAGATTGTTTCTGGTCTTAGCAATTACATGCAATGTTTTAATGAGCATTCTTTTTCATTTCTCCAAGGACACATGCCATTGTACCCTTAAGGAATCTGTGTGAAAACGACACTGGGTGCTGCATCTCCCCCAGAGCCAGGCATCCACTCGCACTGCTGGCTACTGCAATTAACATTTCCTATTTCATCCCTCTTCTTCATCACTCCCTCTCGTCTGAAACATCTCCTTCCACTTAGAATTATCACCATTTATTACTTTCCCCTCCTGGTCAAATCGTTTAGCTCTTTCTCACTCCAAGTCTTAGTTCCTGGTTTATCTTTGCAAAGTCAGGTCCACTGTGACCGCAGACAAAAAGCAGAGGAAAACCAAACCACACCTTTTGAACGGGGCTTGCTTAGTCCCTTAACTGTGAACGTACGAAACATTTTCTTCCTCCATTATGTTTGCAAAAGGACTCCCTGCGTCTTTTGCTGATGAGGAGCCTGGAAGCATAAAATGGAGCTAGCATTCAGTGCACATGTGTTTACCTGGTACTGGACTTATGTATGATGGACTAGCAAAGCTGCTTTGGAACTAAGTGGGGAAACAGCCCAAAAGCAAATATTTATGTTCAATTTTTTTTTTCTCCAAAAGAGCAACAGTGTTGTAGAGATGTTAAAAGGGGAATGTGTCATTCAACAAGAGAAGGGAATTCAGAAAGGAGATGCAAGGGGGAATGACCAAAGGGTGCTCTTCCTTAGAGCCTGTGCATTCAGGACTGACAAGTAGCTTAATCATCAAGTTATAGAATTTTGGGGTATGCAGTTGAAGAACAGATGTTACCAGATTTTGTGTCATTGTACATACAGGCCTGCTATACACAAGGGAAAAGCCACAGGAATGTAAATAATGACTCCTTGTAGTTAAGAAGAAACCAAAAAGTTGGACGGTGGTGGCTTTTGCCTTTAACCCCAGCACTAGGGAGGCAGAGGCAGGAGGATGTCTGTGAGTTGAAGGTCAGCTTTGTCTACAGAGAGAGAGTTCTAGGACATTCAGGGTTACACAGAGAAACCCTGTCTCAAGAAACCAAAACAAGACCCCCAAAGCTGTAAGTAGAAGCGAGGAGCCACGTGCTACTGTAGTTAGGGTCCAGAGGACGGTGTGCTACAGTCCTGGGTGAGAATGGGCAGACAGTGCTTTGAGAAGTTTAAAAACTGACCAGCACTTATATGGCATCTCACCTCTGGGAGACATGGGCATAAGGAGAATTCTGGCTCAGAGGTGAGGGATATCATGGAGCCTTCATTCAAGGATAGGGTTTTGGAAGAGGACAGCACCTTTCCTGAAAGGTTAGAAGCTTATTTTAGGCAGAGCTTCATGAGGCGTAGAGTAGCGTTGTGACTTTTGTGACTTAGTATTTAGAAAGAGCAAGACAGAAACCTTGAAGGAGGGTTTCAGTATTGTTGGGAGCAGTAGGGGACTAAAGGAAGATGCAAAGAACTGGGAAATAGGGATGATGGCAGGTATTTTGAAAGAACAGAGTCAGTAGGGGTACACAGAGGTCGGCACGGTGGACGCTGCCAATCTTATTGGATATATTTCTCTCCACTTTGCCAAGAGAACACCAGTTTCATTGAAGGAGCATTGAGCAGTGAGTGATAACCGTGGGAAACTTACAAGATACAAGTGCACGTCTGTTGGAGATTTCTAGAAACTGTGGTTTCCTGACAGGCAGTGTTATTTTTGATTTTCCCTCTCTGTTCCCCTTTTGCCTTCCTTCCTAGACCCTGTAGCAGGCAGTAAGGATGAAAGGGATGCCATCTGCATGGTGACAATGACAAAAATGGGTTGTTGAAGTCTTTTAACAGATAATCTGGCAAAACAATAGCGGAGAATCCTTCCACTGTCAGTATGTAATTCCTCATGTTGGTACTAATTTTGTGCATCAGAGAGTCTCTGAATCTTCAAAGTTGATGGCACAGTTAGCTTGACCTCCCCTTATTTAGCTCTCTGTGGACTTCTCCATAGTAATGCCCTGGGAACAGTGATGAAATTGCAGGCGAGTGTGCATCCTTCTGGGCTAGATGTATCATGTTAGCTGAGAATCTTCGAAAGTTTGAGAAATGAAATCTTAGCGTGTGATTCCTCTATAGCACTTTCAGAGTCATGTGTGTAGGCATATAGTTTATAATTATGGACAGAAGCTATAAATAATCTCATGTCCATTACAGCGAGGGTGTGTGACTATGTTTATAGTTGGAGGGATATAAGGAACTCATTGAAGAGCTAATTTTAAGCCTAGTGGTCAGCAACACCGGGCTCAGATGCTGCCATGCTTTCAGTAGATTTTAGATAATGACATTCAGTTTCCAGTGTCTTTAGGTTTTTGGAGGGATTTGGATGTAATGCTGCATGCTTGCAAGCCCAGCAGCCAGGAGGCTGAGGCAGGAGGACTGAAAATTTGAGGCCAGTCTGGAGCAGATGATATTTATTAAGGTCTTGTGTCAGTTCCCTCACACCTTCCTAAAATGTCTGCGATAATGGGAATTGTCTGGACTCCTGATGACTCAAGGAGGAATGATGAGAAGTGTACTTTGTTTTCCTTAGCACGGAGTGCACAGGTGAATGGAAACTCCTCTTAGGACAATGAGGTCAGAAATTCGTCCAAAGGGAGGCTGGGAAGATGGCCTGTGAGTTGCAAGTCAAGTTGGATCAGTCAACCCCTAAGTTTTGAGAAATTAGTCAGGTTTCATGGTACCCTATAGTTCTTACTATGTAAGTGACTGGACTCCATTATTGTATAGTTCAATGAAATGTTTATAACTTAAATAACTTATCAGAAGTTTTTTCCTTCTTGTGCTAACACAAGAGCATAGGCCAAGGTTTACAGCTCTCCACACATCCCAAAGTGGTAAAGATTTGAGCTGCTTGTCTGGGCTCTCCCTCTTTCAGCATACATTCCTTGAAGGGCTATTTACTCTTCTCTCTTCCAGATGGTATGTCGGCCAAATGGAAATGTTCTCCAAGGAATGACATTGAAGCAAAGTGAGATAAAGAGCCGTGTTTGACAGGCTGTGTAGAGCGTCACTGAAATTGAAGTGATCAAAACTAGCATCATGGAGAAATGTAGACTCTCAGGAAAATATGTATAAATCAAATCTGTCCAGTAATTTTGGTGCCATTTTGAAAAGTAAATCCCCTTGCGAGTACTCATCAGATCCACTGCCTTCCAAGAGCTGGTTGAGCAGGAGTGTTGATTAAAGCCAGAGACACAGCGGATTTCTTTACATCCACAAAAAGAGAGAGAGAAAAAGAAAACAGTCCTTCAGGCAAAATGCTAAAAATAGGCTCATTTTGGTGCGATGAAGCTGTTTGAATAAATGAGACTAATAGTTTTTATCTAAACCATCTGTGGTGTGAAATGGGAAGTCATATAGAAAAGTCCTTGGAGACTCTGACCGCGCTGCATTATGGGAAAGGGGGAGGAGAGAAAACTGCTTGTTCTCCACTTGTCTGGGAATGAACGAAGTGATCCGGACAGGGAAGCTGGGGGCCAGGGCGAGCCAGCTGCAGGCAGACCCGCTCCTCTGACTGTGGAAACCCTGAAGGGGAATGGTCACAGAAAGCAGAACCAGAATCCTGTCAGCCATGGAAAGGTGCAGATTCTGTCTCCTACGAAGAAAAGAAATAAACAGGAAATGAAAGGACGTGAAAGGAGGGGAGAGGTGGGGAAAGACAGAGTGAGAGAGGGTAAGGAAGGAGAGGAAGAAAAGAGAGTCGGAGAAACCAGGGTGGGAAACAACCAATCGAAGAATCTTTGGAAAGAATCAGGGAGTTAGTTGAAAGGATTGTGACCTCCTTTATTTTGGTTTGCTAAAACCCTGTCATGAAGGAAATGGCCCCATCTAGCTGGGCAGAGGCCGTGCAGTACTTGACTTGCAAACCAGAGGATCTCAGTTTTGGGTTCCCAGAACCCAAGTAAACAACAAAACAGAGAACAAAGTCTTGATGGTGGCATAAAGTCCCAGGACAGGATGTGAAGAAAAGGAGATGGCTGGGCTTACTGGCCAGCTAGCCAGGTGGCCTACCCTGCTTGGCTAGTTCTAGGCCAGCAAGTGATTTGTCTAAAAGAAGCATAAAGTGGACTGCACCTGAGGAATGATACCTGAGGTTATCCTCTGGCCTCCTC
>JAQHUG010000509.1:762679-785881 GCA_028555095.1 Dicrostonyx torquatus | reverse complement strand
CTCACACACACAACATCTCACAGACACAGCTACACATCATCTGACACACACATTTACACACCACCTCTCACACGCATGCTCTTGAAACTCCACTCGGCAACAAGAATGGCTTTGTAGGCTCACAGTTTTAAATGTTACCTGGAACTCAAGTTCAGGTTAAAGATACTTTTCTTTGTGCATAAAACTCCTGCTCAGCGTTGGGTTTCTGTATGCTCCCTTGCTCTAAAAAAACTAAAAAGCAAAACGAAACAAAAAACAAACAAATCCCCCAAAACATAGCCTAGAAGTGGTGTGTGGCAGTGAATTCTGAGGCTTTTCCCTTAGGCTGAGGAAGTCGCATAATAAATAATTATTTTATAATGTCAGGTAAATGGGACAGGATGAAAGTGCAGGCTCCAACCAACCTGGGGCAGTTTCTGCATGCACATTAGGTCAAGAATGTTAGGTTTCCGGTGAAGCAGCAACAGGGCAAGTAGCTCCTACTGAAAGCCAGAAAGTGGTGGAGGTGATCTACTGTTGCTTTGGTATGAGGTTCAAAGAAGCCTTGGACCAAGTAAGTGGGTGCAATCTGCCCAGCCATCCTGGGGCTGGATTTCTCAGAGATGGCTCTTGCCTTGGGAAGGGGACACGGGTATACACACATCCAGAGTTATGTGAGGACCTAACTCCCACTGTGCTTCCACGGGTTGATTATTAAGTAACTTCCACGTCTGTCCCTAGGTTGAGCTTCAGCTGCAGGCAAGTTCACGCTGGCTGATGCGCCTGGTGCCCTTGTGTCTAGTCATCATCTTTCTCTCATCTGCTCTCATCATGGTGCGAGGAAAGGTCTGGGTATGCAGCGGAGCACACACTGGGGACTGAGCAGTGTGGCTCATTTGGACATACTTTAGGCTCTGTTTAGATTTCATCTTCATTTAAGCATCGAGGATCTGACTGTACCAATAACTGGCTTCAAAATACAATTACACGGGATTCAGTGAAGTGTCAACATCTGTTTTAAAGTCCTTTTTAAAAGGTCAGCTCTTAGCTCAGTTCCTCCTGTGCCTCAGTGCATTGAGAAATGCCAACTGAGGAGTATTAGGGAGCACCGTGTCCTCTTGAGTCTGCTTGGCTAACTCATCAAAGCCCAACGCAACACAGAGAGGTTGAGACGAAGCCTCTCCCCAGGCACACGGGGAAGGGTGACATGGCTGCCACCACTGTGTTGAAGCTTTGTAGTCTGGTGTTTAGAACACTGCAGTGTTGTTCTTTCCATGTCTTGTGAAAGAACTTGGGTCTTGGCCCAGCACAATTCTCAATCTGTCTTTTCTTTTCTAGATATCAAATGAAGTGGTCTCAGTCTGTAGTTTTCCACTGAATCAGAGCAAGGGATGTGTTTTGCCAAGGGGTTTGTCCTTTTTCGAAGTCCCAGAGGGCACCTCCCCTCCCAATGGCTGTGCTGTAGACTGATGGACACCATCCAACTTTCTCTCTGCTTCCCCTTGGCTGGTCTCTCTCAAGGGATGCAGGATATCCCAAGCTGGGGGAAAGAAATTGGTGATTTTTGGAATTCTAATGTCTCTGAACCTTTGATAGCACACCTCTGTCTTTAAAACCTTTTTGCCAACAATGATTGCAGGCTGAGTTTTCTTGTCTGTGTGAGGTGGTGAACAGTGCAGCATTCTATCGGGGAGTGGTGTTCACTCAGCACCCAAAACCAACCACTGGTTTCCGGTCCCCTTTATCAGCTAAACCATCAGGCTTGTGCTGACATTTCAGCTCTGAGCAGCTCCCCAGCCCCACCAAAAAAAAAGGGGGGGGGGACAGGAGGAGGGAAGGTCTCCTTTGGCAATAGTTGTTCTTGCCATTGGCCTGGAGAAAGACGTTCCTAGCGCTGGAAGATTGTGCAGTAACAGCTGGCGAGCACCAGGGTATGAGGCTGCTGTTCTGTGATGACAGCCACTTGCAGGAATGCTGCCAGATCCAGCTGTTTAAAAGCCTTCATAAACAGCAAGTCAATACTAATCTTTGCCAAATTAATCTTTTCCCTGACAGCCCATCACAGCAATTATGTTTGGGCTCATTGTAAACACACGATTGTCAAACAGGGACAGGGAAGACTTTAAAAACACTCTAGTTTTGTTCCTAGGATGTTGAGAACAGTATTCTTCCTTTCCCTGGGGAGTTGTCTTTCTGTTTTATTGTCTAGTCATTTCCCCCCACCCATCCCCCACTTCTGGCCTCATGTCAGTGCGAGTCTTTGCTAGCAAGCCGATGATAAATGTGAAACAGCCATGCAGGTGGGCTTCTGTCATCAGTCAGGGCACTGATGATGCTGAAATGCAACCGTCATTGCTCCTGAGCGTCCACCAGGGAACAAGGACTCCAGCTTCCCTATATATGCACTCTGACACTGGATGCAAAGCTTTGGCTAAGTATCAACCAGCCAACGTCAGATGCCCCTGGCTCTCTCTCAGTCCTGAGGCTTTCTGCTCCTGGGGTCGCAGCCCCCTTCCCAGTTCCACTTCCCCAAGTACCTGGAGAAATCGGGATGGCGCCAGGTGAAAGCTGTCTTTAAAAGTAGCATCATTTCTCCCTCCCCTGGTGTCATTTAGGGACGATGCAGAAAAGGAATCCTTTCTTTATGTACGGAGTCTTCCCACAGTCCCCTTGTCTTTCATCGCGTTTGAATTTAGCATCCATACGTTTCTTTCCTGAGATTTCTGTCTTGCTCCCAGCACCTCCACAAGTCTAGCACCTTCCCCTTGCTTGTGTTTTCTTGATGTGCCCAGGGTGTGTATCTCTTGCTTGTTATGACTAGACATCTCTCTCTCTCTCCCCCTCTTCCCTTCCCCTCTCTTTCTTTTGAGAAGGTTTATTCTGAAGTCATGGCTGGCCTGGAACTCGCTATGTAGATGGGGCTGACTTTGAACTCCTGTAGGTCCTACCTCAGCCTGCTAGGATTAAAGGTGCGTGCCACCATGCCCCATGTGTTCAAACTATCATAGTCTTGGGTTTCTTGCTGAAGCATTTTCATCCTTTCCCCTTAATAATGCTTCCTTTTAAGCAAATATTTAATGTTTCTGTATTTAAAAGGAAGCATCATACAGTTTATGTTGAGGTTAATTTATGGTGTTTTCTTGCTTGCTCTTTGTTTCTCTGTAGCTTTGGAGCCTGCCCTGGAACTAGCTCTTGTAGACCAGGCTGGTCTCGAACTCACAGAGATCTGCCTGCCTCTGCCTCCCTGGGAGGCATGCTGGGATTAAAGTCATGTGCCACCACTGCTTGGCTGTTTTCTTGCTTGTTTTAGTATTACATTTACTATGTAATACTGTGTGCTATTGTATCCCAGTAAGAGATATGGAAACCACTTAATTTCAAGGAAGGTGGGGGGAGTTGTTTGACTGTGACTGATTTAATAATTAGAGACCGAACTTATTTCGCTCTTGGCCCTTGTTTTACCACCGTTTTACTGTCCAGCCATGAGCATCAGAGTTAGGGAGTTTGCTGTCTTTCCATCTCCACATTCAAGTGAGAATTAACAGTAGACTAATACTATAGGTCAGTTCTACAGACAGTAGTACGAGAACAGCTATGTGTAACAAGTTTTCGTGTTTCAGTAGACAAGTTGTTTATTGTGAATTCCTATCTACAGGTTCCCTCTAACAGCGGCACTGATCCCCTGGCTCTGCCAGTTTATGATATTCTTTCATGGGTCATAGCTTTCTAAAATGGATTCTAAGTGGGGTTATGTGTAAGCCACGTATCGGTTACTTTTCGAGTGCTTTTCACTTAGTGCTCTGTAAAGTACTTCAAGCTGCCTTATTAATTACATTTAAAGCTACAACTGAAGCATCGTTGCCTCTAGTTCTTACCTTTATCTTCTGGTGGATTCTCATGCATTTGAAAACGGTGGAAACTGTCCATGTCACATGGGTCAAGCTAATGACTTTGCATGGGGTGGGGCAACTCTTTGGAACGGAAGAAGGAGATAGACGGTGGCTCTCACTCGAAGCTTTGTGTTTGGTTTAAATTTTTTTTTCGCAGTGAATCTTCACTAGGACAGCAGCAAGCACTGCTTTTGTTAATCTTCGTGCTCTGTGCATAGCTTACAGGTCTGTGTAGAAGATGGATAAAAATTATCCTCAAAGACAATGTCATCTTTAGCCCTGTTAATTGGATCCCCTGCAAGCCATTTCCTGCTGTTGTCAGCTCACTCTCTTTCAGGGGTTTAAAGATTCAGCTCAGTGCCCCCATGGCACTCACTGGCACACTCTTTTCTTTCTCTGCTTAGCAAGAATTCTGATTTGGGAGATGCTAGCGAACACACTTTATGTTCAGTACCATTGTTGAATCTTAGAATGTCTTTGCTGTCTACCCAGGAATCAATGCTTCTCTGGGCAACAAGTTAGTTGTCTTGTCTGTGTCTGAAGATGGCAGAACTAAAAACGGTGGATTTCTCTGACTGGCAAGAGACACTCTTGGAGTTTTGAGAAAGAACTTCTGAAGCTATTACAACTATTAATGACTATTGTGCTCAGTTATTTCTGGCCTGAAATTTACATAAGATTCCTCATTTGACTAGGCACATCCTTTAGAATCTGAGGCATCTCCAGGTAGAATACAGCCATGCGCTTTATTGATAATCTATTTCATATTTGGCATATTTGCTCCTTTTGTCCTGATCATGTGCCTGCTGGGAAAAGCTGCAGACAATGGCCCGGACAAACCTCTTGCCTGAGCTGGTGGCCTCCTGGTGGCCTCACTTCTCACTTTACACCTAGTGCAGGAGAAAGCTCTCCTGTCTCATAATGGAACAAATAGAAGACACTATTTAATTAGGAGTGCCGGTATATTTCTTAAATACTAAACAGCCAAGCAATAAACTGTGAACTTAAGTCACATGAGTTCTTAGACAATATCAAGAC
Source organism: Dicrostonyx torquatus (assembly GCA_028555095.1). Classification (NCBI taxonomy): domain Eukaryota; kingdom Metazoa; phylum Chordata; class Mammalia; order Rodentia; family Cricetidae; genus Dicrostonyx; species Dicrostonyx torquatus. The sequence continues at coordinate 780,974 of JAQHUG010000509.1, read as the reverse complement.
AGGAAAATTCGAGCTCTCAGCCCCAGTCATTTTAATAATAACACTGGATCTGCATTATTTATTAGTTATTACATGCTGATGGATTCAATGTTGTACAATGCCTAAAAACCATTCCATAGCAAGCAAGCCTTTTGTTTTTTTAATTCTGACCGGATTACATAATATATTTTATTTAAATTGCTGCAGTTATTTCATACATTCTACTCAACAGCTCTCTCTTGATTTCCAACCAGATTAACAACCCCCATCTCCCCCTTTGGCTGGAAAAGCTATGAAGACCCCTCTTAGGGAATCTTAGTAGGGCCCCAGGGTGTGTGCAAAGGGAAGAAGGGAGCAGAGAGAGAGACAGAAGGACTCTCAACTTCTAGCAACAGCTTCCACTTTTGGCTGCTTTTCTTCTTTCTTTGGTTGCCTGGTAGCTCACCTTTCATTTCTAGGTTGATTCTAGGCACTATGCCTTCTTTTGATCTCTTTCTGAACCCTTGGTCCATTCTTAAATGCTTCCTGAATGCTGCGAGGAGCATGAGACTTGAGAAATTTTTGGTGACTCAACTTGAATTTTGTTTTTAAGTGGGGAGCACAAGTTTTGGAATTGAGAAGTGAGAACCAGCTCTTTTTAGGAAGAGGGTGCACTGGGGTGTGTTTATTTAGGCTTGGAGCATGTGAGAATTCTGGGCCATTTTTTTTTTTTTGTACTGGGCAAGGAGAGAAGGTTGTCAAGTAGAACTGTTTTTCATTTATGTCAACAAAGGATATACAGAAATATGGGTTCATTGCTCTAATTTGCTACTAAATGAAAAGCAGATTTGGTTTTATTCATGTCACTGTAAAAACTAAACAAGAATTCACACCAAGCATGGTGCATTCACACCAAGGATGGATTTTTCTTTTTCTGTCAGCAAAAATTAAAACATCAATGAAACCTCTTTCAAATTCTAACAAATTTACTTACAAACACCTATATTTATTATTTCATAAATAGGCGCAACAAGTTCCATAAAAAAAGATTAAATACAGACACGGTATGAGGAAACAATAATACAGAGCCGTAAAGATGGTCATTTAGCGCTTTCCAACCTGGTTCTGCAGCTAAGATACCGGCGAGCATTTGGCAGCTTTATACATAAAAGGACTTAGATAGATGACATTTACTCATCATTACACAAAAGTGATACAAAAAGGATTTCTTTTTTTTCTGAAATACAAAATAAATGTGTTTGCGTTTCCCTCCACACTAGGTTCTTTGTGTCTGATCAGAAGACAAAGCCAATTAGTTTTTAAATTAAAATCATTTGGGAATATTTTTCAGGTATTTTGAAAATATAGAACTATTAGTCAGTTGCTTTTGTTTAAAAATGAAGTAAAAATATGAATGTTTGCCAATTTAACCCCTCTGTGAAATAAACAAACTGGGGTGAGCCAGTTTCAAATTACAGTTCAGCTACAAAAACCTTCACATTTTATACTCTAGGAGAGTGTAACATAGATGCTATTTACAAACTTGCTATGACTGCTACATCAAGCCATTTAAAAAGTCTTTAGTAGTCCCATATAAACACCCATTCTGAAAACCAATGGAAAACCCAGGACCTTTCCCCCAGACGGCTACCCTTGCTAAGGCAGTTACTTAGAGCGCAGCACTTCACAGCAAACCCAACAGAAATCAGAACTGTCCATACTTCCTGCAGGGAAGAGGAACAATGTCCAGAAAAGATTAAAAAAATAATAACGAAGCATGACTATTTTCTTCCAGAGTGGGTGACCCACAAGCTCACATGGTCCTAAGTGTTTAGCAACTTGAATTTTCTAATAAAATAAAGAACTGCCTTGAGTGTACAAAGCAATCCGCGATGAAAAGACTTCCCTGAACTCCTCAGTGGAAACGAGAGGCGGTGAGGTTTTCAGGTGAGGTACAGCGCTTTGTCCCTCTGCATGCCCCTGTGTGGAGAGAAAACATTGTCACAAGAAAATCAGAACCACAGTAGTGGGTGGGGGTGGGGTCGGGGGTGGTGAGGGTCGTATTCGTTCTAGCTCGGGGTGGGGAGGGGTGGGGAGCGCACAGGTAGTTGACCTAAGTCCACAGCAAAGAGAAGTGAAGGCTTTTAGTCTTGGAAAAGCTAGAAGCTGGCTCCCCATTCTTTCGGACCTTACTTTCTTGAAGCTGCCCTGTCCCGTGGAACCCCTGCCCGGGCTGAGGCGCATACACGCCGTGAGACCCTCAGCCACCAGGTGGCAATGGCCGGCTGCTCACCCACTACTGCAGTAGTCGTTATTCCAGTCCACCGGCTGTGGGGGAGGGTTTCTGCACCCAGAGCGCACATACTCCATCGCTTGGGTGACAACTTGTGCGGCTGTAGATGTAGGGTTGATAATAGTCTGATAGTCGGGTTGAAGAGTAAATCCCTGAGGGAAAAGCAAATTCTCACTTGAGAAAGGCAGGGTCTTTTGAAAGAGGAAAGCAAGGGCACAGTTATCCACGCCTGTCAACACCGTAGGGCGCCTTGCTTCTGCAGGAACCCGCGGCAGTACCCTCCCCACCGCGTAAAGTAGAAAAGCAGCATCTATCACCTTATTCTTCTAACCCTTCCATCGCTTAACCACGTGTCAAAAAACCTTTTCATTACAGCCCTGGGCAGATAAATTGAGCTGGGAAACAATTTAAAATACAGAAAAGCCAACTCAAGCCAAGCAAAGGGACAGTGATCTTAAGCCCCTCACCGCTGATGTTTTCCATCAACCTAAAGATACATTAATAGCTAATCCCCAGAACAAGCTACAGAGTCTTCTTGAGGCTTCAGGCAGCAGGTGGCTGGGTGTTTTATTAGCCTACACCTATTCACATATTTCCCCATTCAGTCACAATGGGGCCATCTGCTTCTCCTTTTTCTTCATTTGTATTTCTCTATCAGCTAAACATTTCAACCAAAGCTAATTTTTTTTTAAATCAGTTGTTGGACGAATTCAGGGAAAGAGACGGAAAGCAACTTGCCATTGGAAAAGACATGGAAGGAAACGACAGCAAACATTTTTATTTGAAGTCTCTTAGCTGGCAACAATACTCAGACTTCAGGAAGATTTTTTTTTTTAATGCACTAGTATGGTGAAGTGTTGACTTTTAATCCCAGTAAAGCTATTAAAAATTCAAGGACAGAATCTCTGAAGTCTATAGCTATATCTGGTAAACAAAAAGCATTCTACACAATGTATTTTTAGCTTATCTGGTGAATTCAAGAGTAGCATAAGCAGCAGAAAGCAACTTCCTTAATCTCCTGGTTGTCTCTGCAGCAGATTCTAGCCATGCTTTTTAACACCCACGAAACCATGATTACAAATGCACCATGCTCTGTTTGCTTCAAGTGCAAGGAGCTTTGGATGCAAAAATACTATCTGAGATGACTTTCCTTACACCCAGCAAGGGGGTGAGAGGGTGGATCTCTAAAGATATTTTCCTCGGATTTTTATGCATGTATGGGTGGTCCCTCGCAGAGTGATCTGAAGACCACATCTCAGGTCAATTTTCCTGAATACTCTGGTTGGCTTTAAGGGGTCCATTGATTTGTCATTCCAAAGATAAAGAATGCAGAGCCATGGCCACTTCTACTCCCCAGAAACTGCAGAGAGACAGAATTCAGGATGATGGGAAGCAGGTCACCAGAGTTTAGTCACACTGGTAGTTGCTCCGAGGAAGACTAAAAGCAATAGATTTCCTAAGTAACATAGACCCCTGTAGTTCAGGAAGAAAACACCTTCCTGGGGGGAAGACAGTTTCACCCTTCTCTTGGTCTTCCTGAGTTTCCAACATGGAGTCTCACTGGTCTCAGTGAAATACCTTCATTTCTCAAGTCCCGCCCTATTGCCCACCTTCTCAGTATTTTTTTTTCCTGGTGTCCTGTGTGATGCTAGGTGGAGAGCAGGGAAAGGTTCTGAGAGACCCTCTATTGGTTCCTTTCACCATCACGCCCATCCCCGGGGTGCCTGGGGAACACCGTGATCAGTGTTTGCAGGGCTTACTGGGTCCTCTCAGGCCCAGCCTGCGACAGAGGAGCAAGGAAATCGTGTTTTTCAAGAACTAAAGACCATTTGATGCTACCATAAGAAAGGCAAAAGTGAGCATGTAAATGCCAAGGCTAATTTGTCTTTGTAGGGTGAAGCTCTCTGCTGGGTTTTCCACACAACTGACAAAATGTAACCTGAAGGCAAACAAGGAACAAAACAAAAAGGAACTGGAAATAGCCTGAATTAGGTGAAGGTTCGGACCCGAGGAGAAGTAATACACACAGTGGAAATAGTTCCACAGGCTGAGTCAGAATATAAGGAAAACATTTTTTAAATTACTAGCTTAATACAAAACCATGTGATATCTACAAAGTTCCAACATGGAAAATTATGCTACCTTCAAAATCTACATTTAAATAGGTCAGTTCTGCCCAAACAACTAAGGACCAAAAAAAATATAGGTGTGGACCAAAGTATTTAACATTATTTTGCTTTCAAGATAGAAATGGAAACATGCCTCAGAACACTACAGAAGGAGATGCTGAGGTCAACCCTTAAGCTAAGTACACTCCTATTATGGATGTAAATAGGGAACAACAATGATGATATAAATTTCTTGAAAAGTGTTTGCTTAGCAGTCTAATTAAACGAGACTGAATATTTTGCATTTTAATGCTCGGGAGAAAAATCACCAACTGTTTTGTAGCATGCCTGGAATTTTAAATTTCATTTTCTGGTTCCAGATTGAAATAAAAATAGGAAACATGATAAAGATGAATTTGATGTCAGAAGGGACATTTGCTTTTTAATTAGATTCCTGTAACCCTTACAGTTTTCCTTTGCTACACAGCAAGTCTGAAAAAGCCTGTAGTACCACCAAGCAGTGATCCTCATAGCCACACCATGGTGCAAACTAATTTCATTTCCTGCCTGTCTGGAGAGGTATTTTCAACAGGCATCACTGTTTTGTCTTTATGACTGATTTATTCATCAATCTCAATGTGATTTAAAAAAAAAAACCTTTAAATTATACCCAAATCCTAAAGCAGCTGTTTACTACACAAGGAAATTGAAAATCTGTCTGTGGTACCTTACAAAGATTTTTTTCCTTAAGGTTATAAAGGAAAGTGACAGATATGAATGATTTTTTTCTTGACCTCATTCCACAATAAAAGTGCACTGAGAGACAGAAAGAAAATGGCAACAAAAAAAGTAGGTCCATGGGCTTACTGTATAAGATATTCTTAAGAAAACAATGAAACTATCACTCTTGGTACACAAACAAAGGATCATTTTGTCGTTATTGTTACAGTTGGCAACACTCATTTTCAGAGGGATAATAAAGTATCGAGAGTAAAACTGAAATGTGAGACCATCTTTAAAACACAACCATTAGGTGTCTTTTCTCTCTTTCTCCTTTTTGGTACTTAAATAGGAAGGTGGTCAACATACTAGGAAGCAAACACCTTCGGGATGAAGGTGGATTGGGTGATGAATCAGGCAGGTCAAGTTGAATCTACAGGCTAACCTCTCATTCGCGACGAGAATAGTGGACCCAACAAGCTGTTGAGAGTCAACTGCATCCAATCTGTTGGGGCCAATTCTTCCATCTTAACTTTAGGATGGCCAGCTGACAGTGCTTCTAGTCTGCAGGCTCCTGGCTCTGTGCACCTGTCTACGACACAGATACCGTCCCCATCTTTCTCATCTCCCGGAATCTATTTTTCCTGTTACTGGTCTTTGCTGGAATGCCCTCACGATCTTCCTACCCACTCCCCGTGTGTTTTAACTTTGCTGCTCTTTGCATCTTTGGTCTCTGCAGCCCTTCTAGGGCTATGGAAGTGCTCTCCGCCTTCCTCCTTTGGCTGGTGTCTTCCTGTGTATTTGTTTGCTATTGGAGTGCCACTTGTTACTCGCTGCTATCGCTTCCCATGCTCCAGTTCCAGGGAGCATGGGTCTCTTTCTCCGGATTCCTAGATCGCTTCAGTTTAAGAGTCCAGGCAGTGCCTAGCATGTGTTAGGACTTATTTAAATTATTTTTATCATAGTAATTTTTTTTAACTTTCAAGCAATTAAGACCACAATTTCTCCAAAAGGTATAGCATACTAACCATTTAATTTTTAGAGGTTTATTATTCCATAGTTATTTTACAAACAGCCTACATTGTTGAAAGTGATCTTAGTCAATGCCATCTCTATAGCTATTTTCTCCATTTTGAGCTCCTGCCATTGTCTTTTATTATGAGCTCTAACCGCAGACACCTTTTGAGATACACTAACAAACCTGACTTAGAGTTTGATAAATACCTTGCTCAAGGTAATATGAGTTACTTCACCCCCATTTAGATTCTGTATAGTGAGCTATATCTCTTGAGGTTTTACAAGTAACCTTTTATAATTCTCAAATAGCAGAAATCTATTCCTGGTGACCCTTACCTTATCCAAGGTTTCAACAAAAGGAAAAGAAGGAGACATTCCTACGTGGACAAATTAGGAAAGGGTTCCCTTTCTGGATAGGTCTGTCCCTCTGCCTAGGGACCTCATTCCCTTGGGAAGAAGCAGATGAACTACGGCATAGTGATCAACACATGTTCTTGGAGCCCACAGCACCAGCAAGCCGGTGTCAACCCACACAAGTGGAGGTGACAGCCCCCAAACTGCTTACTCTTCAGGCAGAAGCCACTGACCTCCTACAGTACAAAGGCACTCAGTTAAGTCCATTTTCCTGAGTAAAGTCTGACGCACAGGGTAAGGATTCTACCCCATTAATTTCTCTAGGTCATAAAAGCACTTGGAGACAGGGCTGTAGGTTAGGATCTGTTTACTTCCTTCTAAGCAATCCAGCTTCAGCCGCAGGTTGTGGTGTGTAGGTAAGAAAGTTAGCTACTAACATATTTGGTTTAGGAACCAAGGAAGACAATGAGATTATGAATTCGCTTTTGTTTCATAAACGATTTGATTTTACAAGTAACTCAGATTTAAAAGCTGTCTTGGAAGACACAGGCTTTTGGATACAAATCTGTTAATAACCTATAAGAAAGAGTGAGGTGGAGAGGCTGGTACCCAACACTCAGAAGGATGCTTCTGAGTTCTGATCGGATTTGCTCACCTTGTGAGTTCAGGACTCTTACCTGCCGAGCCTCAGTTTATCTATCCATACAATGAAGACAGGACTGGCAAACGCACTGTGAGCTTTCTGAGAATTTAAGCACTAAGTACTGGGTTTACTGTCTATAATAATCATAATAAAAGGCATTTTAGACTTCTTTGACATAACTCATCCTTCTGCCTCCCTTTTCCCTACTGTTCAGGCAAGCATGCATTCTGTGTACCATAACAAGATATGAATTTTGAAGGAGGCTGTGCCTATGTGTTTACTCATAACTCTAGGAAAAGCATAATTGAGTGGTACAGGTGGTGGTTAAGGTGGCTATGATTGGTAGTTTTTAACCTTTTTCTAAAGTGAGCTTTCAGGGTTTTGAATATTTTATGATCCACTGAGTTTATAGATGCTCCTAATTCTCAAATTATGAAAGAGCACCAATGTCTGAAAAAAAAACCTGAAAACAAAATTTGTTTTCAAATAAAAACTAAGCAAGATTAGCCGGATACCTCTCCTGCTTTCTAAATTGTGCAGACAGATTCCCCCCCCCACACACACACTTACACACACACACTTACACACTTGCATTTGCCATGCTAGGGATTAAACCCAGGGCCTGTCACTTGCTGGCAAAATACTCCTCTCCCCACAGGCTCCTTATGTACATTTCAAAATGAGGCTCCAGTTACTGTTTGAGTCATAGCGTTTTGGGGCTCTACCAAATTTGGTATTGAATCTGATTTTATTTTATACTAATTATTGAACTCAAGGGTCATCCTAGTCAAAAAAGTCTCATTTCCAAATGACATTAAAAGAAATTACAGACGGTTTCAGCACGATCCGTGATACACATGGCATCTTAGCACATGTTATCACTAAAGAAAACGAAACCAGAAACAAAGGGGGCAGCAGCGAGGGAGCACCAAGTTGATATGTCTTGGGAAAGAAACCAGTGCTTTGAATGGAAGGGTTGTCAGTGCCGGGGATGGTGACGCTGACCACACTCCACTTTTAAGTGTCATTTTCCAGATGTAAGTCTGTCAAATGCCCACAGTTCTCTCTCCATTTTAGTAGAATAACTACCCTTGTCTCCTTTGCTTGATAGGACAGCCCTCCCCGCCCCCAGTCCTCCAGAGGTGTACAGAACCTAAGCGTAGAGACTTACTTGTTGCATGGTGGGCGAGTGTAAGGCAGACTGGACCTGCATGGGGAGCTGGCTCCCGAGGGGCTGCTGCATGGCAAGCGGCTGTTGCATGGTGAGGTGCTGGTGAAGAGGCGGGCTGATTTGGAGGGGCGGTGGTGGGGACACAGCCATGTTGGCTATGGAGACAGTCACTGGCATTTGGTTATTCGGTTTGGGTGCTATGTTTCTGGGGAGGCTTGGGTGCATGGCGGTGAGGTGAGGATTCATTCCTGGTTGTTGGTGATAGTGAGAACTTAGGTACAGAGCTGAGTGGGCCTGGCTGGGCCCATGGAACACTGACGGCTTGGAGTTGACCAGCTGGGGTGGCTGAGATGTCTTAACATCCACAGGATCACTGTAGCTCTGCAGAGGGAAGAAAGGAAAGCAGGGTTAGGAGACAGGTCTCTGAGCGTGATGCTATTCCCAGAATGTTTGTGAATTTTCTCACGGACTTTCATGAGAATCAACGCCCATGACTATTCTTGTGTCTCTTATCTAAGGATCCTTCCATTGCTATTTTTAACGTAACTTATACAACACCAAGTTTCTAACTCCTCTATGAAATCTAAAGCACACTGTAACAATCTAAAGCAATCCTTTCCCTTTGCCTAAACGCTCGGCTATGACGGACTATTTTGGTCATCCAGAGAAAGATAAAAGATGCAGGAGGACCCCATTATCATGAAGTTATCTCATTTTCCAAGAGTTCAATTCAGCCCTCCCACTGATCACAAGCTTAGTTTCTTCTCTTTGTGTTCACACAGAGCCTGGGCTCTAGGTATTCTCACAAAGAAAACAAGGACAGTGATAACAGTGGCTACAGAAGAGGTCTAAAATGCCTTCCAAAACTCATGGGAAATCAGACTAGCATGTCTTCAAAGGAACCACAGGACTTGATTTTTTTTTTTTTAGAAAAAGAGTTGGTGATAAATTGGTGATAAATTGTTCCTCCTAATGAAGTGGATAAAAATAATTTCTCTTTGATATTTTAGATGCCATCATAAATTAATACAATCTTGCTTTAATTTTTCCACACCTAAGAACCTTTTAATTGACTTAAAAGCCAGACCTTTCAGTGGAAGCTGAAAGGAATAGAAGAATAGCCTTTTGGCATTGCCTTCTGGGGAAGCACCTAGCTCTTCATTCATTGAGGAAGGAGACTGGGGAACAAGTGTAAAATGTGAATCTAACAGGAAGGGAAAAGGGTCCACTGGGCTTCCAGAGAAGAGAGCCACCACTGTCAAACCAGTTTAACTTTACTTTGTGACCTGGATGTAGTGTCTCCTTGGTGCACAAGTCAGCTTCTCCCCGTCACCAACAGCCAGGGATGAATCCTCGTTCAGCAATGCAGGGACCATTTGTGTCCATGCAGAGCTTGGTGTCCCTCCTGCTTGGGCAATGCTATACTCTAGCCACAGCCCCTATTGTGGATGGTTGTCAACGTAAGCTTCATTATCTTAGGCCATTCTGAGCACCGTGCACCGTGCACAGCACAGTTCAGGCTCCCCCGGGGATTCAGGAAAAGTAAGGGACTCACAGCAAGAACAGTGCTCGTGTGTACACTAGATTCCTTGCCCTTGCCTATGGTGGTTGGTGATTCTCAACCCCATACATACAATCTTATAGGAAGGCTATAGACAACCCCATCAAAAACATGCCAAATGTGCATATGTGTGAAAATGTCACGGGGAAATAAGGACATGGACGGTTACTGTGACCCACAACAGGGCAAAATGCTGTGAATGTGCCTGTGGAGAACCCAGCCTGATCTGCATCTGCAACACAACCCCCATACGCAAGGCTCAGGAAACACCACTGAAGCGGGTGGAAAGATTGTCAAAGAAGAAGACCAGGACGTCTGATTCGAGATAATGCCTTCTGGACACAACACAGATGCCGAAGCCACCCAAGCTCAGCAGTATGGCTGCCTAAAAAAGACCTGTACAATTACAACAATACCTAATATGCCAAGATTAGTGGATGTGTGAAATATTTTGATGAAATAAAGAAAATGCTACTATAGAGATCTACAACAGGTCAAAATGCAGAGACTGTTACTTGGAGGAACTAAAGCCAGACAGCTTCATGATCACAGGCCAGTATCTGCACTATGAGCTACACACACGCATACACACACACACACACACACACACACACACACACACACACACCCCAAATGCAAACACATACGTACACACCAAAATACGAGAATCTGGGGTCCAGGTCAGTTAAACTTTCTATACAGAGCTTATACCCAAGGAGCCCCAACCACCTCACACCACTACTTCATGCAGTGGCACTTCTGCAGTATGGGCTCATCTGTAAAGGACAATGAAATCATGAAATTTTCAGGTAAATCGATGGAACAGGATAACCCATACTCAGAATACAGGTGTGTTCTGTATTTGTGGTTCCCTGCTCTGAGTGTTTTGGTTTGGGTACATGACCAAAGTGTCTGCAGAGGCTAAGGTGCCATGGAATGAGGGTGAGAAGGAACTCTAAAGAGGGGGATAATAGGACATGGGTGTTAGGAAAGGAAAACAAGAAATAATAGGGGACATGACTGAACCGAGGCGGGGAGGGAGGAATGGCAAGAGAGAGGGAGTACAGGGGAAGGAGAGAGTAACAGCACCAAATACGCTTGAAAAAATGCAGAGAAATTTCATAAGCTTACTGAAAAATGCACCTACAGTATGTGTGTGTGGTTTGAAGGCTGTTAAGCTGTATGGGTTGTAATGCTCCCCCTCTGAGCCATAGACTTATCTAACAGAAGCCCCAGTATCAGGCATAGAAACACTCTCTTTGATTCATTGGTCGGAGGAGTCCAAGAGATCCTCCAGCGAATACAGGCTCCTGTCATGGCTCTCTGTTGTCTCCTAGAACTTGAAGATAAAACTCCATTGCTGAAGACAACACATGCTTGGGACACAGGACTTAAGAGGAATTGATCTAGAACTTACTGAAGGTTCCATAGTATGAGGGGGCTCTTTCCTTTATGGATAATTATATGCAAGACATTCTCTACAATATTGAAATGCAATTTTTTACAGAGAGGGAGAATATTAGAGAACTACATGCTGTTGTGCTGTTGTTTATCTCTTCTCCTTGTAAACAGTTGAATTTTCTGTACTAAGTAACCTGTTGGGTCATTTCTGCATCCACTGCAGACATTAATTAGCATGGGTTCTCTTACCAAACTGTGTTTTTACTAACATGTCATAGATGAAGACCTAGAACTCTCCAGTGGTGGGGGCCTAGTTCTCTGTGACTCATGAAGCTAGAACAGCTGAAAGAACACACATGTGCTGAAGGAAGGCATGATGGACTGTTCTTGGGCAGCGCCCCACACAGGGGCTGTCGTCTTGGTGTGGCTCTGTTACCTAGACACACCCTCCTGCTTCCCAAAGACTACAGAAGGATCTCAAGGCTGGAAAACACTGCTGCATGGCCAACAGTTTTTCTGTGTTACTTTTAGCATCAGCTATATTCTGTGGTGCAGGAGAATTGTCTGTATTCTGTCAATCATGTTTTAAATAAATGCTGATTGGCCAGGCAGGGAGTATAGGTGGGAAAACCAGACAGGAATTTGGGAAGCAGGACGCTTCCCTGGCATTCCTGCACAGACCGCCAAGGAAGCAGGATATAAGCTGCCCAGCTGAGAAAAGGTACCGGCCATGTGACTGACATAGATAAGAACAATGGGTTAATATAAATTACAAGAGCTAATAAGAAGTCTGAGATAACAGGCCAATCAGTTTATAACCTAATGTAGACTCTCTGTGTGATTTTCTTTGGGGCTTGCCAGCTGTGGGGTACCGGGTGGGACAGAAACCCCAACAAGCCAGCCCTCATGTTACAATTCTGCCTGAAAGAGAAGGAATGCTGGCTCTTCATGCTGTCTTTTGCTCAGATACACTACGCTTCAGCCTCATCATTTAAAAAGTAATTCTTAAATGTTTTTGAGTTTATATCCTTCCCCTTCCTTTTACTCCCTCCACGCCTTCCCATGCCCCCCTCCTTGCTCTCTTTCACACTCATCACCCCCTTTTCTTTAACTGTTGATCACTAAGCAAATAAACACAACTTGTTCAGCCCATCTAATGTTGCTCGTAAGTGTATTTTCAGGGCTGATAACTGGGTATTGGATAAACAGTTGGCGTGCTGTTCCCTGGCGGAACAGTTTCTTCTGCTCTCAGCATTCCTCAGTCGCCTATAGCCCTTTGTCTGGGGTTTAGGCTTGTGAGTTTCCTCTTTCTACATTGGCATGTCTTTTGGAGTCATCCTCATTCAGGCTATGTTTAGGCAACCATGGGTCCTGAGAAGGATGCTTGCAATGTCTCACCCAGATGTGGGTAATTTGTGTCTTTCTGCAAAGGTCATTCATGTAGATGGGGAAAAGTCAGCATTTCGGCTCCACTTTTGACCAGTTATTAACTAGACCAGTCCAGGTCTCATCCATTAGTTACCAGCAGCTTGTTTTGGAGATGGGTAGAGTCCATTCATTTTAAATAGCAAATTGTCATGAATTCATAACCTCACTAATGGAAATATGATCAAATATGATATGTTCAGTATTCCTTCACTCTTCTTCCAATCAAAATGCAAAAGCAATGCAACAGTTCTGAACATCAGTTGTACTCCATATAAGGTCTCCGTACCTGCCAATTAGAAATCAGAATGACTCTCATATGTGTTAAATAAGTTTCTTTCTACTTTCAGCCTTTTCTTCATTTTGCAGTGTCTCATCTTGATTGAGAAACACGCTGTTACTAGTATAAACTGAAAGTTAACCAAAGAATTGGATATTTTTAAAGGAGAGATGTGTTCTTTGGACATTTGTTTTTTCAGTGCTGGGGACTGGACACAAGTCCTCATCGTGCTAGGTCAGGGTCTACCTCACATCACGTCTGGCCTGTCATTCACTACTGGCTTCTAACTATGCTCTCTGTCCTCTTGAAATTTGAACCACAGGATCTGGTTGACATCATCTTTGGGGGGAAAAGAGAGCTTGTAACCATAGAGACCTTTTGGGTCTTATCATGAAGATTCTCTTTCATATGTGCAAAACGTACAAAGGGTACAGCACTACAGCGCTAAATGGCTTAAGAAGTTCTTATTAAGCAAGTTAAGACCATCCAAGAGAACTATATCCTCATTTACTTTGTATAATGAAGATGATGCTACAGAGTGTATAAATGCCTCCATTCTGGCATGATGTGTGCTATAAAAATGAAAGATTGAAAAAAATAATTGTTATTTAAAATAGCCAAGTATAAATACAAGACATAAAACTCAGTAGAAGCAATAATATAAGAGTTGCTGGACCAAATCAAATTAATAGTCTATCTAATTTGATTCTTGTTTTCAGGACTGACCAATACTTGATGCATTGAAAATTAAACAAAATTTATGCACCTCCTCTATTGTACATTGTTACTTCTGGGAAGCACATCATTCCTGGCCCTTGCAGGTGATTAACTTATACCCTGAAGCATGAGATTTCATTGTCTTTAAATCACAATCTCGGCTCAGAGCTTCAGATTTGATGTTACCAGTCATAAAATGAGCCATCCCATTTGCAAATTCACACTTACTGTTTGTCTCAATCCTCTCCACTGCATGCATTCTGAATTCTGTGACTTTATCTCATTCCCCAAAAAGAAAACATTGCTTTGTTTCTAATTTACTCTCCTTTAATTGAAACCAGGCCTTGAGTTTCTTTATTATGGATGACAGCATCAGAGAGCTTAATTGATTTACTTAGCTACCATCCTGTCCTATATGCTTTTTAAAGAAGGGTTTTCACGGTCCTAAGCTTTGCCACCCTCCTTCTTAAGGTCGGGAGGAAATCTCAGTGGATGTAGCAGTAAAGCACCAGTAAGCTACAGCGAGGTGGACAGAGACAAGAGAATCCCAGAAGCTTAGAGGCGTGGAGCACTCAGCAGTGAACAAGACAGCCTGTCTCCAACAACGTGGGTGGGACCCACAATGAGACTGTCCCCATCACATGGCTCACTGTGGCATACTCCTTCATGCATGTTCACACATGCACACCACACTTACACACATACACAAACACACACACACACACACACACACACACACACACACACACACACACACACATTGATTTGCCCCTTGTGCAAGCTAGAGTCTTTGGAGAAAAGGGAGCCACAGTGGAGAAAATGCCTCTATAAGATAGGCCAGCATGTAGGGTGTTTTCTTAATTAGGGATTGATGTGGGAGGGCCCAGTCCATCATGGGTGGTGCCAACTCTAGGGTGTCACCCCTGGGCTGGTGGTCCTGGGATCTATGAGAAAATAGGCTGAGCAAGTCAGTGAGCCAAGCTCCTCCCTGGCCTCTGTCAGCTCCTGCCTCCAGGACTATGAATAGGTAAGTTAGATAAACCCTTTCCTCTCCAGTTCCTTTGTCATGGTGTTTCATCACAGCAATAGAAACCCTAGCACAGCTTCTACAAAAAAGAATGTCTCACATTTATGATAGTATGCGTGGCCTCAGGCAATGAAGGCTCTGCCTTTAAGCATCAGTACACAGGCTCCCAAAGGCTTTCTCTTGAGCTGTCTCCTGAGCTGCCTTCTCACCCAGGACTGTGGCTGTCATAGGGGATGTTTGGGGACTTCTCTGTTGGAATTTTGCATATCCTCACACAGCTTTCTTGTCTTTTGATGATGAATTCAGTTTTCAGAACTAGTTAAAAGTGAGTTGAAGCCAAAGTTGTGGGTTCTATCTTGGTGATGTTTGGAGAAAAGAATGAGGTGTGAAAATAATGTAACAAGATTGATTTTCTAGAGAGCTTCATAAACTTTTTCTGACTGCAGATCTACCCAGGAGTTTTAAAAAAAAAATCTCTTGAACCCTGGGAGCAATAAAAAAATGAGTTTCTGGCCTCCCAAGGTGACTTTTTTGAATGCAACACTCATTTGGGGGAATATAAATCCTGGTGAAATGAAACCACTTTCGTTGCTTCAAAGTTCCGTATTGCTTTCAACATAATGATTTAGACTCTTGTCTAGGAATTTCTTAGTCTATGGAAAAGCTATATTTCCTTAAGCTGTATTTAATAGCCCAATTCAATATGACCTTCCATAGTGAACAAAGCTGCCTAAGCTAAAAAGACTCTGGTCTCTCAGGGTCTTCTTCACACGATTCAGGAAACCTACTTCAATTAAGAAGCCTACATAGACGAATGTATTCTTGCTTATGTTTACAACAATTTTATCTTCATAATGGGATGAAGCTACAGAAAAAATTAATTAAATATTTTTAAATTTTAAATAATTAAGTTAAAATTAATAAATTAGTTTTGCAACCTTTAGAGAAAATCTATATAAAAAGATAACTTTGTGACCAAATTGGAACTATGATTCAGCTAACTTTCCAACCACACACAATTCTTTTGCTACTCTTATGCATATTTACCAATAATATTAAAATGTAATTATGAATTATTTGTATTTACTAAGAACTTTCCTTGCTCAACATCCTAAACCTAAGATGATTTTTAAATTAAAAACATATTTAATTGTGGTGTAATCACTCCACACCACATCTACCCTTTTCACTTTTTATCCACTTTTTAAGTGGATTAAAAGGTCCTGCCCACTATAGGCATAGCTAATTCATCTTGCTAGCTGGAAGTTTATGCCCATGGGCTAGCATTCCTCTTTCACCCCCAGTAAGTAGCAACCACCTTTTCACTTTTTAAGTCTGTGAACATGGCTATTTGTCCAGGACTTGGTGTGCTTGTCACCGCCTTACTTCATCCAGTATAATGCCTTCAACTGTATGTTCAACTGTAACATCGAGTTCTGTAGATTTCCTTATTTTATTTTGGAAAATTTATTTAAAAGGTCATGTGATCTTCTCAGCTTAATACTGGATGAGCTAAGCCTTAGAATGTCTCAGTAACTATCTAAGGACCAGCAGATAGGAAGCGGTTAAGTTGGAATTGGAACTCATGTTCTTTTGCTATCTATCAGCTCCTGCTGACTTTTCTGTCCCCTTCCCCTGGAAGTTTTGCCAGATTGACAATGGTGTCCTCTAAAATGGTTTCGTTAATGACATATAGAAACACAGATGAAGGTTCCTCAGAAGCCCCTCTAGCTGATTAATCACCACCTTAGCTTTCACTTTTAAAATGTCTCAGGGAAGAGATTGTTATAGCTCACACTTTGAAACTGGCAATCACCCCTGACCTTGTGCCTCGCTTTTAAAATGTCCCCTCACTCATTCTATAGTCAAACCAAACGCTATGTGGGTAGTGCTCTGCCCAGCGTCCTGTGTGGGGTCCAACCTCCTCACGTCTTTGTGCATCGAGGAGAAATGGAAATCTTTTCTCTATTACTATCTTTTAACCTCAGGCCTGCCGGTGTTTTTCCTTTTGAACTTCTTTTAAATAATTGTGCTTGCATCAATCACTGTGGGCCTTTCCCAGCACTGTTTGCACACAGAACTCCAGTTGAAGCCCCCAGAAATTCTGGCATGCTTGGGCAGTAGGGAGAGGCTGGAAGAGGCTGGTATTATATTTTCCCACTCCACTGTATGACTAGATAAAACACACTTGGAGCACTGTGATGGTGGGTGGGGATTCCAGCATTGTGCAGGTCCCCATTCCTCAGACCTCTGGTCAGAATCTGAGAGTGACAGCATGGAGTTGAGAGGGGACAGCCTTCCAGATGCCAGCCTTGTTTGAGCCAAGGCAGCCTCACTCATAGGAATAAGAGTTGACATAGAATTTTCTTAGGAAAAATGGAAGAGGTATAGTTTCTAAGAGAAAAGCCTAGAAGCTCCAGAAAGAACAAGACACTGCTGTGAGTCCTCCATGTCAATACCAGTCCTGTCCTCAAGGTAGGCAAGACATTTGATTTCTTCTTAAGAACTAGGTGAAGCCCACGGACCCTACGCAAGGCGATTATGATTTCAGCAGGAGTCTATAAACAATGCCTAACATGAGGAATGCCTGGTGAGGGGCTGGGCACTCAGCAGCAAAGAGCCTTTCCTACTTCTGCTATTATTGGGGGCAAGTTACAAGGATGTGCCAGGAGACTTGTCTGTATTCTGTCAATCATGTTTTAAATAAATGCTGATTGGCCAGGTAGGAAGTATAGGCGGGTCAACCAGACAGGAAGTAGAGGCAGGGCGAGGAGACCATCTGGGAAGCAGAAAGCTTCCCTGGCATTCCTGTGCAGATCTCCAAGGAGGCGACATGTAGCAGCCCAGCTGAGAAAAGGTACTGGCCATGCGGCTGACAATGGGTTAATATAAGTTATGGGAGCTGGTAGGAAGAGCTAATGGGCCAATCAGTGTATAACCTAATGTAGACTCTCTGTGTGATTTTCTTGATTTTCTTTGGGGCTTGCTGGCTGTGGGGTACTGGGCGGGACAGAAACCCCAATGAGCCAGCCCTCATGTTACAACAAGGATGTGCCAGGACTGTCATTTTGAAGGACAGAGGTACGAATAGTTACTTATCCTTGGGGTAGATTTCAATTTCACTCAAGTTTGGGGCTGTATCAAGGGACATATGGATACATTCAACGTCATACAAGTAACCTGAAGACTAAGAAGTGCTGTTGCCACAACTCAGGCTCACTGATGTTTCTATTTTTGGTTATGTTCTGTTAGAAGCAACTAATTTTAGAGAATAGCTTCAAGTCTTCTGAGTATCAAGAAACCTTCCCCAGGGACTGGTCTATCTGTGTTGTCTTTCAGCATCTTCCAGCGAGCCTGACATGGAGTAGAATCCTACAGGCCTGGACTGGTACACAATGTGGCCTGGGATGGAAACAGTACACAGTAGCAGAAATGACAGAGATAGATCAGCTTAGAATGCATGAGAAATGAACACACCGAATAGAAAAGAACCAAAGTGTGGACTTCCAGAGATGAGACACACAGAGACTGGCAAGGACCCAGGATGCACACATGAGGCTAACACAGTGATTCACAGCTGGAATAACCTTTGGGAAGAGAGGGAGAGAGAGAGAGAGAGA
>JAQHUG010000509.1:717910-762578 GCA_028555095.1 Dicrostonyx torquatus | reverse complement strand
AGAGAGAGAGAGAGAGAGAGAGAGAGAGAGAGAGAGAGAGAGAGAGAGAGAGGAGAAAGGGAGAGAATATGCCTTGTCATGTATAACTTCAGGACAGCGGGGACTTGGACCATGCAGGACAGTGGTGTGTTTAGGGCCCTGAATAACACAGCCCAGAGAAAGACAAGGACCAAACAGAGGCAACACTGCCTTGACATTCCTCGTTCTTTCCTTCTCTAGTGGAATGCTGGTGACTAGGAAGCTTCTCCCAAGGAATAAAGCCTGTGGATTCTCAGTTAGCACTTTCTTACAAAGGGAGCCCTTAAAGCTCAGTTCCCTTCCAATGCCACACACCCCACACCAATAGTAAATCCCAGCTCCTTTTGTGGTCGTGTATGGGGTCCACTCACAGCCGCTCTAGCTGCTCAGGTGTGGCCACATTGGCCTTCTCTGAGTGGCTATCCAAAATGTCTGCACATTTTGGCTCTGTGAGGTCTAGTCTCCTATGGATCCTCAGCTCAAACGGTACATCTCCCAAGAGGCTCTGCAAATCAGCCTGGCCAAGCTTCTGTGACGTGGCCTTGGGGTGGCCTTCTACGACTAAAACACATCTTTTCTAGGAAGAGTCCAGGTTTCTTGTTGTCTACTGTCTGTCATGGGGGCACATCCACATGCTCAGGAAAATCTGCCACCATATCCATGAATCAGTGGACAATAACAACAAAAAAATGCCTGGCTGGCACATGTTAGAGTCTTGGAATTATAGTTACCTCTTTGTTGCTTCAAATTTATAATACAGCACAAGACTATAACATGGAAAAACTGATGTTTCCATTTGAGTGGTCCTTCTTTGCCTCACCCTAATTAAACTGGAAAAGCACTAGATTTCTATACACAGTGCCACATGCACTGGGAGACAGGCTGGGAACTTCCTGTTGCTGTGGAGAAGGCTATGTAGCAAATACTTGCTCACAAGCAGCATTTCAGGGTCATCTCTTCGACCCATGGAGACTGATTGAAACTTCCAATTTGTATACACATCGTCGAGAACCATACATAGAGATTCAACAGCTCCAGCAAAAAGCCCTACTGCTAAAGAGAAGAAAAATGTCAGAGTAAGCCGTAAGAAAATTGTGCTTGGTTTCTTAAATGTAGAAGTGGCAATTTGCAGCATTTATACAAATTGCCATGTTCTGAGGGCTTGGAGACTGAACAGGAAGGAAAGCTGCAGCTAAGAGCAAATGCACTGACGCATGCTTTGGAGGGGAAGGCTTAGTCAGTATGATGGCACTATTGTGGCACCCTGCATGTCATTAGCCAGAAGGCTTTGCATCAGGACTGATATGTCCCATGTTGGTTCTCTCTCACGGAAAATCACACAAGCTAAATTTGGGGCATATGAATTTGCTAACGGCAGTGTGGCTAAGGGTGAGCTGGATCCTACATGTGATCGGGGCTTCCTTAAACTTTTCGGGGCATTGTCTGCATTCTGCATGTATACCGAGATACATTCTGCATGTATACAGTGGAACATACAAACACGTTTAAAAGCAGTTAGACAAATTAGAAAGTGGGGAACTGGAATGGCACGGTGAGAAAGAAGAATCTGATTTTACAAAATAAACAGTAAGCTTCCCGCAATAGCACTGCTTCGATGTGCAGCAGAGGTCAGAGCAGAGCAATACTCTGCTGACGTCTTCCTGCATTTGCCGTTTGCCTTCCCTGCATCATCAGATAAAACCTATGTATGTACTTTTTGAAGGGTTGCCAGAACAGAAACAGATATTTGTGGATGAGAAAAAGAAAGTTTTTTTTTTTTTTTGTGGACAAATGCAGTGCAGTCCAGAGCCTATGGCCACAATGAACGCAATACTGGCAAAATGAATGGACAGGCTGTTAAGTCAAGCCCTTCTAGATGCAGCCCTGTTGATCCTTGTAGTCACCCTACTGAGAAGGGAAGTGTGTTTTTCGTAACATGAAACCAAACGGTTAACTCTCTCCTCCCTGTAATAAGCAAGGACTAGCATATAACCATTCTGAAGCACGAATTTTTCCGTACACCAATTGAAGAACAGAACAATGGGACTTTGTATCCTGGTGCCGATAGAAAGAAACTGGAAATGAAAGTGGGTGGCATCTCCTCAGAAATGGTCTGCACAGCAGAAGGAGGGTACCAGTTAGACTGGGGTCAGCTCCTGATGAAGAATGTGCTGTGTTTAACTGCAAGACCAACAACAATCCACAGGTAGACGGTGTCTACCAAAGGCCAGCGATAGCTCTGGTCTTCCAGGGATGGACAGAGTTCCACAGCTCAGAGGTTTGTTTGGATGTAATTTTTTTTTTAACAAAGAAAATGGTGTAGAAATGCTAACGTGATTGTTTGTGCTTTTAAGCGACTATTAGAGTCTGCATGGAGATGGCCACAGTCAGTCACAGTGTCACACAATCGCACGTTACCTTGGATACGAGGCTGGCTCTGTAAGCTGCTAGCTGCTTCAGGTACTCCTTCTTTGCCGCCTCAGTTTTCTTCTTGTAGACCTGTGAGAGCAACAGAAAGTCTTCAATTAGACCGCGTGTCTGCTTTTGTTTCGGGGGATGGACAAGGCAGAATGGCACTTGTACACACATAGAGATAATTTTCCAATAATATACAGCTCCCAGAGAATGTGCTTTCTTCCTGAAACAGGTTTGAAAGAAGAAAAATAAACTCTGTAAGAAAAGAGGCAGCAATTGTAAAATTTTGCATTTTTCAGAATATGCGTGAAAGGATCGGTGAGCGTGGAAATAAATGGCAGCAGTGATGAAGCCTCACCCAGGAATCAGACATTCATATTTATACAGCAGGCACAGTAATAGTCTAACATTTGTGCTCCACGCCAAACACAAAACCAAAATGGGATTCAAGGACGATGCAGCATATTCAGTATGGAAATCAACACACAGGTATTGGCACTTGCGGGTTCATCACAATTTTAAGAGCCTCCAAGTTATATTTCCAAGGATTTGGGAGTCAGGAGTGGCAGGCAAGAGTACAATGGGGCTAAGATGGGAATGGTGGACGGCTAGGGACAGGACACAACCCGCCATGCCACGTGATCTGCGCTTCATGTAACTTTCCAACAGAAACACGATGACAGCTATGGGGACCTCGTAAGAATTGTCTGCAATGAACAGACACTCACAGAGGATTGGCAACCAAAATAAAGCAGCGGAAACAGACCTGGGAAGTGACCAGCTCCGGCGTGCCGGGGGTCATGGCGCACTAATTAAACAGAGGACATGCTGGGGTACAGAGGGCTTCATTTTCCTCCCTGAGGCAGAATGTTTTCAAGGTTCCAAACTTCTGCAATCTTCTAAAACCAGTTCAGATGAACAAGATGCTCTTCAGCATTTACTGTGGAGCTGGGACTGCATCCCCTTGCTGTGAATCTTAACTAGACTGAGGGATTGATGTTGGGAAGTGGAGAATCTGGGAAGTAAATAAGGATTGTGTCTAAGGCCAAGCAGCCAACAGTAGAGGGCGATCTTTACTTTCTAGAGACGGAGGTTTGCTGTGCCCAGACTCTAAAATGCAAGATGTGAGAACTATTACTTACTCATGAATATTTTAACTCCAGCGGAATATTTTGCCCAGGTAAACAAATAACTACACTCGCAGTGGAATTGTAACAGGACCCGTGAAATGAGTGTTGTACTCTCCTCTAGGGCGGCTGCAGTTTTGACTTTCACAACTATAATTTTGTACAGAGAAGTGAATTAAAACAAAGGCGCATCAATCAGTGCAATATTATCATTTGATCATCCTACCATCTTTACTAAAATAGGAAACCAAACAGAGTTAGAAATCTTGTGTAGGAATCTTCTTATTGTTCATAATAGAAAAGTTAATATCTTTTGATTAAAGCATAGGACTGTCATTGATTCACAACCATTGCAGAATCTCAACCCAGAATCTTCTGTGGAAATTCTTACGTGAATACAAATGACCGCTAGAGTCAAGAATTTGAACAATATGACCTTACTTGGTTCAGCCATATTTAGGAACAGAGCGCTTCTGATCTTTATTGATTTATTCCTTTTTTTTTTTCTGTGAGAGAGATTTCTCCTCCTAGTGTTTCCTTAAGCTCATTTCTCCATGTCATATTTGTAAATAGTGGCTTTAAGCACACTGCTTACTTTTTTTTTGTTACCTTAAAGTGTTTCTGAGGGGTTGGAGCGGTAGCTCAGTGCTAGGAGTGCTTGCCTGCAAGAATGAGGGCTTGTTTTGGAATCCCCGAAGCCATGTCAATTTCTCAGCATGGCTGTGCATGCCTGTGACCGCAGTATCACAGAGTAGAGACAGGGAGATCTTGAGAGAAGAGCTTGCTGGGCAGCAGGTCTAGCCTAAACGGCGAGTTTCCTGTTCAGAAGGAGACCTTGTCTCAAAGCAACAAGGCAGAGAACAAGAGAGGAAGAGACCCAGAGTCATTTGTAATTTCTGCATGTATGCATAGGGGCATATGTGCCTACACACTCATGTGCATGCATGCATCACACACACATACACGTGCACACACATGTACACACACACAATGTTTGTGAGAGGTATTTTCTCCCAGTCACACAGACATCTTAGAAAGTTTTGGAGAAAATATCTAGTAAATAAAACTTTGACACTTCTAAGTGTCCTAAATAATTATATCATGATTTCAATTAATATGCTATGGCATGTGTCACATTAGCTAATTAGCACTCATTTATCTCTTACAGAGAATTATAATTATGCTGCTTTCTAGCCTTCCCCCAAATATTGTTTCCTAAGAAGAAAAGGTAAGATGGCATGATTCTGGCACTTCCTGTCTCTCTTTCATTTGGTGTCTATTGGAACTGCCCTGGTGTAAGCATGCCGTTACCCTTCATGGGGCTGTTGGCAACTAGCATCACACAAAGCGTTAACACTTCCTGCAATGTGCTGATTAACAGCTTGGACAGAGAGGCGCGTAACTCCCCCACTGCAGGCTGAACGTCCGGCGTGGTTCCACCCAGGATCGATGCTGTTATGGGATACCTGACTAGCATTCAGAGATCCCTGTTTCACAAATGGCTCCCCATTGGCTATTGACGATCGGCTATGTTGGGATCACTGTGTAAGTGCCCAAACACCACTTTAGGGAAGCGTAAGCCCATCACTTCACATTACATGGATTGATGGGTCCACAGGCTCCCACACAGCTGCAGATGTTCAGTGGGAGAATTCAAGGGGGGTCATTTCAGGAGGTACAGTTCTATAACTGTGTTTAAAGGAGAGTAACCCAGATCAGAGTGAAAATCTGAGGTTGTCTTCAGCAATAATTAGACCTTCCACCTTTGAGAATTGCTTAATGGTTCCAATACCACATGCTGCGTGCGCCTCACTAACACGGCTCTCTATCATTGGGCTAGGGTGCTGTTTGAATCCAGTATTAATGGGAATGTCCGAAGACTTCAAACACAAGACAATGATAGTCATATGTAAGAATTCCACACGTAAAGTAGGGGAAATTCTTACTTTAGAGCAGAAGTTTCAAGATAACTGGTAAAAAAAAATTCCTAAAAGATGTTTCAAAACTTCAAGTTATGGATGGAGATAGCCCTTCATTTGCAGAAACCAAAGGGGTTGTGGGACTGTATTTGGCGGTGAGCAATCACCTCTGTGATCAAGAGCGTGGGCCTGACCTGTGAGGATGGATCTGATTTATGTCAAAGTTAAGTTTGGGAAAGACATAGTTTCTCTCAGGAAAAGACAAATATTTTAAAGGTATGTGATTCATACCGTAAATATTAGTGTTCTGCTGAGCTGCAAAATGGCTTCCAAATGGGCCACAGCTGTTTGAAATAAAGTCCAAAGTTGGCCAGAAGTGGATTTAAAAATCATAATACAGCATTTATCATTTCCCCAACCCATCCAAACACTTTTGAATTCATCCTGCCTTAAAATACTTATATGCTGTGGTTTGTTATTCCAAGAAAGCCACCATTTCCTATCTAAGGATTGCATCTAGTTGGTTAAACTAAAACATATATAACAGCTCACCCGAAACGCACATAGATAGACATCAGATGGCAGTTCTGGAGAACACATCCTGTTCATATGATCCCGTGACTCACTGAACGCTCTAAATACCTCTCAGTACGTGGGTTTTTATAGGCTGGTAATCCCTAATTAAAATCAGCAGTTCAATGTCAGTGAATATAGCACACTTAAACAGAAGAAAATTTTTATGCACTTTGTTCATTCACTCTTGCATTCTCCTTCCACAAACAATCCACCCAGCTAATGGGGAAAGCCAGTCTTATAAATACCAGCTAATTCCCTCTTCCTTCCTTTCCTTCTGGCTCGTCCTCAGAATCTCTAGCCAGTTCACTTCAACCGCTGTTATGGTCATAAGAAGAAAAGGTGCAAAAATCCTTCTTACTCTGAATTCTATTCAAACCCCATTTAAAAACTGACAAGGTGTTTTCCTTTTAGGATAAGTGCAAATGCCCCCTCCCCCGCTGCCATTTCATATTTATAGAAAATGCTTAGCAACAGAATTATGTATGAATAAGAATAACTTCATCACCCTCCCAGAGACACATCTTTAGAAATTCCATGTGCATACCCGCTTTCAGGGATGCCATGATTTAGGCCGGTCTGAGACAGGCGTCAGTGTTACACACACAGTGTGGTCCTTCAATACGGGGACCTATCCGTCTTGTCTAACTTGCTTACATTCTCTAAAGGATACCCTAACTGAAAAGACTTCATAAGGTAGTGTTCAGAGGATTGAAAACGTTACAGGGTGTGTCAAAAATATTGCTGTTGGTTCCTTCTGAAGACTGTCTGATACCCTTGATCACGTTGCCACCGGTCCCTGGCTGCTAGAGACCAGAAACAGGCAGCTTGGCTTTAGAGACGGCTATAAAACATATCTGCTGATATATTAAATGGAGATGAGTAGCTGAATATCACGTTGTTCAGTCTTAACCAAAAACTGACTCCTGTGTGCCTAATGTAATGTGAAGCATGAAGGGCACAAAACAAAAGAACATTTAAATTATTCTTTGGTTACGTGTTTCTTGTTGTCAGCACGCACTTTATTTTCTGCATCTTTAGTTCCTCCACCAAGAATGTTGCCTTGGTATTATTACACCCATTTTACAGAACAGAAAACACATACACACACACCACACACACACACACACACACACACACAAACCATACACATACACTCATGCAATCACATACCACACACAAATACACACACACACACACACTCACACACACCACACACACACACACATCACACACACGTACTCACACACCACACATACACACACCGCACACACACACACCACACACCCAGCGCACACACACACCACACACTCAGAGCACACACACACCACACACCCAGCGCGCACGCGCGCACACACAAACACACCAGTGAAACAGGGCAGAATCAGGAGTGAATCAAAGCAATCTGGTGCCAGTCATTTGTGGTTGCTCACTGTCTCCCCATAGCTGTGGAAATAACCTCAGATGCCTCCTGAAATTAGAAATTACAAGGGTGAGATCTCTTCCTCATGGTAAGAGCCCAGCATGCTGGGCAGTACCTGATGCATAAGAGGTGCTCAGGAAACACAGTCAGACATCATCAAATGGTCGGGGAGGATTCTGAGAAATGTGTTGGCGGGCGATGCCGTTATGGTGTTGACACAACAGGGTGAGCTTACATAAAATGACCACAATGGCAGCAGGCTGTAATTACACACGGTCACTGTTGACCCCAGACCTCATAGCGACAGCGGTAGTGTCATGCCCTCCCATGACAGAATCTATTGAATAAAAGTCCCTGGAATGGGGTTCGGCAGTTTATGAGTCAGCATTAGCAAGGATGCTAAGAATAAATTACTAAATTGCATCTTCTAAATTAAAACATACATCAGTGGAAACAGAGAAGTTGATAGACATGCAACCTACCTCAAACATATGAACAAATGG
Organism: Dicrostonyx torquatus; assembly: GCA_028555095.1. Lineage (NCBI taxonomy): Eukaryota > Metazoa > Chordata > Mammalia > Rodentia > Cricetidae > Dicrostonyx > Dicrostonyx torquatus. The sequence goes on along the minus strand of JAQHUG010000509.1, from coordinate 754,600 downwards.
TAGGTTGTAGCCAACTTGAATGGAATAATATCATATTGGAGTTATCTCCTCACTAAAGCTATGGAAACTTTCAAATGAATTATCAGCTCCCACTGCATATAGTATATAAATATTCACACACCTGAATCACTCATCTTTATGCCCATGATGCTGTGACACATTCTCATTAGTGTGTCAGCATGTATATGTATATATAAATACTTGGCTTTTGAAGCTCAAGTTATAATCTAATTGCTCACTTGCAAATTTCTATGAATATAAATATTGCTTACATGCTGTGGTTTTTTCATGAATAATTATTTTTATAGTTTTGTTCTGAGTCTATCATATAGATGTGAAATGTATTTTAATCATATTTACCCCTCCATATCCTCTCCAGCTCTTCCTGTGTCCTTCCTGACATCTCCCTATCAAATCTATATCCTCTTCCTCTGTGAATGTGTGTGTGTGTGTGTAAGTGTGTGTAAGTGTGCGTGTGTGCATGTGTGTGTGTGCATGTGTGTGCGTGTGTGTGTGTGGTGTACTAAGCACTGCCCTGTGTACTTGGGTAAAGACCTGAGGCTTCTGAGTGCATAATTGCTCTACCTATGCCTTAGGCTTCATCTTTTAGAGACTGGGAAACACGACATGCTTATAAATAAACTACTAAGATAAACATTCAGGTGCCGGTGCTACAGTGTGGCATGACTTTCGTTAACCTTAAGTATAGTTGACATAAAATCCAAATTTTGTCCTAAGATGAGGGGCAAACACCAGAGCAGCCTTTATGTAGTGGGTGTCTGAGCAGCAATGAGGAGTAAATGATTTGATTCGCGGGCTCCGAGGATTTATCAGCAGCTTCCTAAGTATAATTCTGGCTCCTCATATCCCTGCTGCTTCTAATTTAGCAGGACAGGCTCATAATTGAAGCAAATTAACTATTTACACTTGCCCCTTCTACCAGGGAAGAAGACACAGCAGCAGGAAGAAGACGGAGGAAATTACATTCTTCCCACTTGTGTCAGATCTGCCCTTATATAAACACATTAACAGTAATTTCATGAGGCGTCAAACATAGGAATAAATACTGAGAGATAAAATAATGAGGTACTGCTATTGAGCTGAACTGCTGGGGCTAATATCCTTGGATATGAATTATGCATCCCGAAAGAAGGCATATGCTACAGTATTCAAACACGTTCCTTGCAAGTGATATCTGCTCATTAGGCTGTGCATTGAGAGGTAAATCCACTCTCTTCTTCCACGACAGGACTAGCATTTACAAAAATCCACTTTCCAGGCACCGTGGGCTGCAGTTTTCCCTGAATACACCACACCAAACCGAGTAGGCTTTCCACTCCTTTTTTTTTTTTTTTTTTTTTTTTTTTTTAGCACAACAGCATGTTTATTTAGCTCTTGGCTGCAGCTTTAAAGCCATTTAACGTAATGTAAACAAGAACATTTTGTTTGTAATTTGCTAAATGTCTTACAGCCCGACTGTGTCTCCAATTAGGAACTTAAGGTTCATTTAGTCATTTACATCTGGTTCTGGTTTAAGGTGACTTTCCATGACAAAAAGGAACTCCAGAACCCTTTATGGCTCTCTGGGCCAACACGTTCTGTTGAAGGCTGACCAGCCTCTTTGTTTTATAGACTCTGAATTGTCTTATATCGCCATGATATGCGCAAGTCCTATACCACCACTGATCAGATCAAAGTCACAGAGCAAGGAGAAATTTAGACAGAACCTTATAAAAAAGATGCCACGGGTTGCTGAAACTCCGAGACCACGATGCAGGAGGATGGTATTGTTAACTTCTCTTCCTTGTTCTGCAGGTCCAGCCAGGGGAAGACAAGCAGCCAAAGCTGCCTTCACCGCCATCCTTGTGTGTCCCCCCTCTCTCCATCTGGTGTCTTTTAAACAACTTGGTAAGCTTCTGAGATGGGTTCTTCATTGTCTTCCGAGTCATTAGCATTTAAAACCCCCCTGTTGGAATCCCAAGCACAATTTTCTCTGCATTCCAGATTCCGCATTGTCTTCCCAAGCATTCAAATGGAGCCTTCTCTGAGATGTGGCATGTGTTCAGTGTCTTTGGAGGGAAAGATTCAGAAAGGAGATTCTGCGTTTCTCGGGAATTGTTATCACTTCTTTTAGCTTCCTTTGGATTTCTCCTCCTTGAAAGAGTATTTGTGGAACCCAAGTACAGCCAGTTTCTCACTCACCATGGATTCTGGAAGCTAAAGGCCCGCCCTCTGTGCTGGGTTTCCACTTTGCCTGGACGCCACACTGAGCAGGCATGCCACGGAAACACAGAGCTCTATTAGGCATGTTCCTCCTGGTAGGCAGAACACTATTCAACTCTAATCTCACTAATGATGTTTGGCCTTAAATATTGCAATTTTCTGAGTCCCCAATAAGCCATTGGTGACTCTGTCCATTTCCTCCAGCTTGTGTTTCTAGCTGTGGCTGTTCACAGCTGTGGGCTATTTTGACAACAGGATTTCCAAATCACTATAGCACACGAAAGCTCCACCTCCTACCCAAACCACCTACACAATGCAAAGCCATCCTGTGGGCTTGTCTAAACTAATTGAGGAGTGTTCCTTTATGAATAGTCTTCAACCTCTTCAAAGAGCTGTAGAAAATGGCATTTAATCTAACCTAGAATTCTGTGGTAAAGAGACACAAACGCTCCTGGCTACACCGACCTATTCCCGAGAGACTGTTGAGCGCCAAAGACACTCCAATTGGAGCTTGTCCTCTTCTTGGCAAAACCGGCCTCTGGGCAAGGAACTGCCCATACCTCAACTACTGACAAAATACATAAAAGCTGGAAATGGATAAGCAGAACTGTCAAATCCTGCCAAGACAGGGTAAGATGGTTTTGAAAATTTTCTTGCCTTTAAAAATAATCTGTCAGTTATGCTAGGCCTTAGCCAAAGTTGGTTGCTTCAACACTGCAAATGTGACTTTGGGTGATTGCCCAGGTAGCCAGCTGTCTCTGTGACTTGTTACATATTTTGGAAGTTGTTTGATTGCACTTCCTAATCACTCAGGTAATGTTATTTCCCTTCTCAGATCTTTGATTGGGTTGAAGATTAGATAAATGTAGTTAGTTACTTTCTTCTCACGACTTGGCCAATTTATTGATTGCATAAGAATTAAGTTAGTTGACTGAGATGGAGGGGGGAGGGCCTTGGGCTTCCCATAGGACAGGGTATCCTGCACCATCATAAGGAAGCAGGGGGAGGGCAGTGGGGTAGTGGGGGAGCGGGAGGGCCGGGAACAAGGGGAGTAAATGTAAATTTTTCTTTTAACAATAAAAATTAAAAAAAAATAAATAAAAATACAGAACAGTAGGGCTGGGCGGTGGTGGTACACGCCTTTAATCCCAGCACTCGGGAGGCAGAGGCAGGCAGATTTCCATGAGTTCGAGGCCAGCCTGGTCTACAAGAGCTAGTTCCAGGACAGGCTCCAAAGCCACAGAGAAACCCTGTCTTGAAAAACCAAAACAAAAAACCAGTTCCTTTAAGTTTGAAGCAGACATTATAGAGTGTTGGCACAATACAGGGATTGAAAGGGCAGTAATGTAGCATATATAACATTCTGGGATAACTTTGACAGTTTTTGGGTCTCCCGAGTGCCTTTCAGGCAGGCACATTTGTCTCTCTGGCATCTCCTGCAATCAGTCAGTGACAGCCACAGTGCAGCAGAGCGGTGGCTGGACCAAAGGACACCAAATGCTCGGAGTGCAGAGATGGGCCTGCGCCCTGTGTGTGAGGGACGCAGTGTTGTAATCCAGCCTTTTGAGAGTGATGCACAGTCTGTGTCTTTATTAAGGCAGAGCATCTTTAGATGGAAAGAATCAGTGCTCCTGGATCCCTGCAACATCAACAGGGAGCAGCAGGCATGGCCACAAACCATCTCGGGGCAACCTAAATTGCACACAACACCTTGTTTGGGTAACTCTCAAACAAATACTCAAATTTTAAAATACATCTTTCAAGAAACATCAGTAGAAGTATTTTCTTAGACAATCTTGGAATAAACCAGTTTCAGCCAGTAGATTTTGATTCTGGGATATAAATCATATTGTCTAACTGTTATATAAATCTGTTCTTTATCTACCAAATGCAGTTGCCTTCCAACACCCCTCCATAAACCTTAACTACCTCCATACGCGAGAACTCAGGGGAAGGCTCATTTTGAGTTACTTATTGAGAAGTAAAATGTAAAAGAAAAGAGAAGATGTCTTGACATTATAGGTGTTTGATTAAGAAGTCTTGACTATTACATGGTAACTGTAATCATATCTACTCTGAAACCTAGAGTCAGGGATGGGACTAATGTCCCCTTTTAAGATGACAGTGCATAAGAGCATTCTAATCTCTCTCCTCTCACTATCATATGCATATATATATATATATATATAAAATCTCTCTCATATGCATATATATAAAATCTCTCTCATATGCATATATATAAAATCTAATATGCATATATGTAATTCATATGCATATATATATATATATATATATATATATAAAATTCCCTCCGCGCACACACAATTAATCTTATACAGCTAGGCAAAAAGAATGTTGAAAGATTTTAATATTCTCTTCTTGTTATATTAAAAGTACAAATCATCATTATAATGCAATCAGCAGATGAAACTTGGCTCTTTACCCTTGCTGTCTTTTGGAATTATCTGGTTTTGATTATATGAAGATTGTTATTTTTCTCCACCAGAAAGAAGAGTATAGATAGTTATTTTTATATTGAAAATGCTAAGGACAGCTCATGGGTTATGAAAAGTCTTTGTAACTCTCTTGAAAACCCTGGGTTTGAATGTAGGAAAGTCTTCGGTCAACTGGGACCATGGAGAGTAGATGTTAGCCTGAGAAAGGGGTGTTTTTGAAAAAACAGAAGGCAAGGCAGAGCAAAGGGGAACCATGTATACCTTCTGATGAACAAGAGTTGCCGTGCACAGTCCGTGGGGAGAAGGCACTTTCTGGAGCTTCCTCCAGCAAATTTCATCTTAGTGTGGGAGAGGGCAAAGGTTGATGCTCAGGACATTTCCAAGAGTACATGGAGGATTAGCAGAAGTGCAGAATATATAGGCGTGGATGTGACATTGTTCAGAGAACAGGGACAAGGGCTGGGCTCTCTCACCCATGTGTACTTTGACCATCATTCAGGAATTTCCTCCTAACAGGAGAGAAGCCATTTTACAGTTCCACCCCCATTTGAAAACCTCGTCTAAGATCTGGGAGTATGGGAGATCATTGATCTGAGTTAGGAACCATCTAGAAACTGACTCCAAAATTCTGAAATAATCATATTAGAATTTAATTAGAAGTAGACACTACAATGTTACCTGCTCAATTAATAGTCAAGAAGCTATATTTATCAAGTACAGTGAGTTCTCACAGTATGATCACCACCATTACAGGTGGCGTCTAGCACCCTGTACTCTGCAGAGAAGGTCTTGTTGGCATTTGCTCTGCCTGGCAACCTTGAAGACATAAGGAAATGGGTAGAAATTCCAGATCATGAAAGATAACTTTCAGCAGTTAGAGGTGTCGGGGAGTGGGAGGATATGTTCTGTTTCTTGGCATCTGGTATTATCACGGTGACCTTCACTGCTCTAAGAGTTTGTCAGGGGGAGAACTGTGAGTTGTGTGGCAAGGTCTCCTCATTGTAGCTAAGTCCAAGCTATGTAGGCATAGCGAGATCAACCGCATAGTGGAGTCTTGCTTATTACCAAATCTACCGTCTCTAAACAGTGCTTGGCGAATAGATGCTCAGAAATTGGTTAGATAAGTGAGCGAACTGATTTCTACTTCATTCTATTTCACAGATTTTGGACAATTCATTATAGACCTGTGAGTACTGAGCAGAGCACAAGAGATAATCCAAATGTCTTTTAACAGGATAAACCCTACTTACAGCATATATATTGACATAAACTAAGATTCCTCGAGAACCTAAGGTTTTCTTTTTTTAAACTCCCAATCCACTCTCCACTATGTGTGTGTGCATGTGTGTGTGAGATAGACAGACAGATAGATAGATAGATGCATGGATGGAGGGAGGGAGAGAATGGGTGAGTATGGTCCCGTGCATGCCAAGGCACATGTGTGGCAGTTGCAGGACAATCTTAGGTGGCTTTTCATGTCATTTGTGGCAGGGTCTCCTTGTTCTCTGCTCTGAATGCCAGGCTAGCTGGCCCACGTGCTTCCAGGCATTTCCACATCTCTGCCTCCATCTTACTGTAGAAGTGCTAGGACATAAACGTGACAGCATCTCTGGCTTTATCGGGGTTCTGTTCTTTATGTGTTTTGAACTCTGGCCTTCACCCTTGCACAGCATGTATCTCACCTGTGATTTTAAATACACTTCCCGCAACATGGGGCAGAGCATTAATTATTTCTATCAAGAATTAGATGTGACCCTAATACTTGATTAGTGCAGTTTGTTTTATTTCACAATCGCTGTGCTTATGTTGTCATTTTGACAATTTTATTCATTATCACGCTTATTTAATGTCTGTGGCAATAATCCTACATTTTGACAATGGCCATCTAGCCTCTAGGGTAGACACAGGATTGCTATTGTTTCTTCATGTGGGGCAAGCTCCAACTATTTTCTGAAATCTTACTCCTCACCCTCTTCAAGATCTCCCAGGTGACTCTTGGCACTGCTGGCATATCTCAGTGCCCTTCCCTAGGCATGGCCTCAGTCACACCATGGCTATGCATTAGGAAAGAAAGGGGCCCACCAGTCTGTTCCCATTTAACACAGCCTGGAAACACGGGCTAAATAACATATCCTGGTGGTCTTCAGGGAAGGGCCAAGGAGAGAAGCTCTTAGATTTGAGGTTTGCTTTGCAAAGAGCAGAAAGAGAGTTAGCTGACAACAGGGTAAACAGTGAGTGCTGACGAGAGGCATGGGCGATTTCCAAAGGGGACTTTTAGTCTCTATGCGCACACTGCCAACATTAAGAAGTGAGGTAATTCTGGCTGGGGTATGTGGAGGTCCTTCCAAATGTAGCTGCGCTGTATAAACTTTGAAACAAGGGAACTAACATGCTACTTATGGAAGAGAATAAAGGGAGTGCAAGAGATTAAGGGCCTTCTGTTAAAGTCCGGCTTAGGTAGAGACACTATCCAAGCCATAGTTATGGCATCTGACTACTCCCTAACGCTTTCCGAAGCTCTTTTGGATGCCCATACACACCGTCTGTGATCAGGCTGATTCCACCCATTTTAAAGCCTTCTTACCTGTTTCTGCTCTTCTCCGAGGCCATCCCACATGGATGCCACAATCTTGGAGACTTCACCGAAAGTAGCATTTGGATTTTGGCCCTTGATGGCAGCTTGAGTATCTCGAAAGAACAAAGCGTAGGCGGACACGGGCTTCTGGGGCTCATTAGGGTCCTTCTTCTTCTTTTTTTTGGGAGTTTTTGGTTTTTTCCCCATATCAGAGGCAGGCCGCTTCTCTCCACCATTGATCTGAAATAAAAATCAAGACAGTTAAGGAGGAACTGAGAAAGTCATGGTGGTCGAATCATGCTGCTATTCTTCCTTGACATAGACACAAACTACCACCTAGACAAACCCCACACAGAGTTTTTTTTTCCCCCCTGTGTATGCCATGCCTAGTTGGAGTGTCCATGGGTGAGCCTAACTCTGCCTTCCATCTTACTGTAGAAGTGCTGGGGTTAGAAAAGTGTGATAACACGTCTGCCTTTACATGAGTGCTGAGGATTTGAACTCAGGTCTTCACACTTGTCAGCACGCACTTTACTACTGTTAAATGCTACTCCTTATCTCCCTTCATCATCTCTCTGTCACTGTAGCTGTGACAGCAGCAGCCTTCTTGGGATCTTATTGGTCTTGCTTTCTTCTGTGGAGTTCTGACTTAGCTTCCTAATTATGGCTTTAAACATCGGGTCAGCAAGACTAAGAAAGACTAATGGTGTTTTAACTTAGGTCGGTGGATATGGTTGGGGATGGGAATCCAGCAATGCTTATGGTTTCCAGAGTGGACAGGCCCTAGAATCTGGATCATTACTATCCAGTGGCACTTCCTGTAATGATGGCAAATTCTATAATCTACACTGTCCTATTTGCCTTTCACGAGCCATGTAATGGTAATGAATGCTTAAGTGAATGAGAGGAGTTATATCCATTTTCAAATTCAACTAGCAACAAGTATCCAATGGCTAACATATTGGAGACTTTACCCCTGCCTCCAAATCTAGATTCCAGAAATTTCTGGAATAACCTAGATTAGCATTTTACTCCATTTAAAAATAGAATCAATTTTTCTCCACTGCTCTCAGATTTTCTAAATTGTTATTCTGACACAATCAGAAAATCTACACTGAGTGCGCTTAAGGTACCTGCATGAATAGCATATTTGTTGCTAAGTAACCATGATGTCATTCAATCTATCTCTGTAAAATGAGGATTTGGGTAAGGATTTTTTTCCAGCTCTAAGGTCGTGAGACTTGATAGGAATATATAATGTTGCTGCCTGGGAAGACTCCTGTTGACAAGGGCCTGTCCCACTGACCTAAATCCTGCTTCCACGATCTCCCAGCAGTGGCCGCTCTCACAGCCATTCTGCCTTTACCATCTTTGGTTGTTCTGTGCTTTTCCTACCATTGGATAATATATGCCCTATTCACATAAGATGCTTGGTGATGTATGTGTGTAAGATTACCCCCACTATACAGAGGACACAAACTCAATCAAGAGTCCTATGGAACATCCCTTCCTTTAGTTAACTATCAGCTGTGTTATCTTTCTTAAAGCAATTTTCTTGAGCTTCCATCTTTCTACCATAAGTTAATTCCAGATCTATTTTTTATGATTACACGTAGATATTTATATATTTGAAAACTTTGAAAGCTTATTCAAATACAAGTGATGAAACTTGAAAAATGAACTCATCGAAGAAATGCAAAAATACCATTTTTGTTTTTGATAATGTAAAGCCAGTTTAAAAGATTTGCTCAAGTACTAATAAGAAACAGGAAAGACTTAGTGAATCCTTTTCTTTGCTTTCGTTTGAGAAAGATAGATATCTGAGAATGATAATTAAGATGACAATTAGCTACTGATAACTGATGGCGGCTGGAAGGGGGATAGCTGATTTTCTACAGGGATTTGGCACCTGACTGCTCCACTACATGGTCCTACATCCTTGTACACACATGTACATCCTTGTACACACATGTACATCCTTGTACACACATGTAGCACTTAGTGGGTTTCAAAAGAGAACATAAAGTTGAGAGGTGCGGTAGTTTGAAGAAAATAACCCCAGTGGGTTCATGTATTTGAATCTTTAGTCACCAGATAATATAATGGTTTGAAAGAATTATAAAGTTAGGAGGTGTGGCCTTGTTGGAGAAAGCATGTAACTGGGAGTGGACTTTGAGGTTTCAAAAGCCCATTCTAAGCCAAGAGTCTCTCCCTGCTGTCTGTAGATCTGGATGTAGATCTCTCACCTACATCTCCTAGAATATCTCTGCCTGCCTGCTTGCATACTTTCTGCTGTGATGATAATGACTAACCTCTGAAACTGTAAACAAGCTCCCAACTGAGTGCTTTCTGTTATAAGAGTTGCTTTGGTCATGGTATCTTTTCCCAGCAATAGAACAGTGTCTAAGACAGGAAGTAAAGTGAGGGAGGCGAGAGGAGAGAATGGGGGACTTAATTGCTACACATTGCACACATGTGGGAAACTCTCGAACAATTAAATTGTTCTGCTAGAAAAAAGAAGTTGGCTGCTCTGAAATTGCCTGCTCCAGGAGATCAAAAAGCCCCATACTGACACGATGCTCTGAATCAAGTCAAGGTAATGTAGATTAACACTAGTCTATAATCAAGGTGTGATTCTATAAAACTGTCGAGTCCCCTACAATTCTGAGAGAAGAGAAGGTCATCAAATATGGCTGCCCACGGAGCAACTTTGAACAAGTGTCCGGATACACCTCGGCATAGGATGCTGCTCTCAGCCAAAACAACTCAACTCCATTTTACTACCTGACCCAGAAACAGAAGGCAGGAGAAAGAAGGAGCCTTTTCTGTCCACTAAGGTGACACATGCTTCGATCTTCTCCTCTTTGAAGCACCTCCTCAAAGCACTTTTCTGCGCTGGTTGTACACTGCCTTTACCATCACTTCCTGGTGCTTCCGACTCTTGCCGCTTTTCATACAGTCACAGCCATCTTCACGGAATAACCTAAGTTCCTTGGGAAGGTGTGTCTCTCCTAGTGCTAGGACACCAGCCCTTGCCTGGACTATTTATTCTCCTACTTGGCTGGCTTTGCTGGGTTTCAGGATCACTTCTTTGGCTCACCTTCCTATGCATGGCCATTCTGGGGTGGCCGGGCAGGGTTCTGTGCTGCAAACTCTCTCCCTTTATGAATCTTAAAAGCACATAGGTTTCTATTACCATTTGCGATTGCATGGTTGTTAAGTCTGCGCTTCCCTGATTTGAAATGCATGTAAGCAACTATTATTTGCTGTCACTATCTGAAAATCTCAATAATATTTTAAACTCAGGTCAGGCTCTTGTAATGTGCTTGTTGAGTTACCTAGATTTCCATCCACAGCATGGAACAAACTTCTAACTATACAATGATGGGCATATGGTAGCTGTGCTTTTGTCCCCAGCCCAAGTGGGAGTCAGATATAGCTTTGCTTACACTAGCGTGTAGGCAGTTTCTGAAATACACAATAGGTACTTAGCAGTTGCTATAGCACTAGTAAATAAAGTAATATAAAATAATACTTTGACAGGAAGGATGAATGAATGTAAGTACAAATGGTTCCTGTTACAGGAAATTACCCAAAGATTTGCTTGAGCACTTAAGATAATAAGCAAATATGCAGTAAAAGAGAAAAAACTTGAACAGGTTTTACTTAGAAAGCATCTGAAACCTTACTAGCAATTTCTTTGCGCTATAGAATGTATCTTTGTGATTTTATTCTTTATAGTTTTTATAATGTCTAACTTTATAAATACCCATTGACATTCATAACAACACAATCTTTTAAGAAAGAATAACAAAAAGAGTCAAGGAGATTGACCATATAGAATGTTAAAGCTGGGCGTATGAACCACCTTTCATGGATAAGTGGAGTTACCACCCCTCATCAAAAGAGTCTCTCTTTCCAGCAAATGGAGACCAACACAGAAAACCATAGCTGTACACAATGCAAAGATCAACAGATCATGGGGAACCCAGCCCCAACAGATGCATCTACATAACAGTTCCTGCATCTATGGCTCAGGGCACATGGAGGAAGAGGGGGCAGAGAACTTGTAAGAATCATAATACTGACCTTAGAAATCCCCCACCCACCTTTGCTACTATAAAAACTCAGACCCAACTGAGCTCGGGGCTCTCTGATCACTTCAATACATTGGGAAAATGGAGAGTTCAAATTTGCAAACCTATGTAAGAATAAAGACTCTTTGCTTTTATATACAGAATTCAGTCTCCTACTTAGTTTGGGGGCACTCTGTGATCTGGGCATAACATTTCGGGGGCTCTCTGGGATCCGCAAGTGCACCAGAACCACCACCCTGTACAGCCTTCAGTTGGCCACTTATTATATTAGACAGAGACTCCAAGCTCCTAGCAGTGACCCAAGATCCCCAGAGAATATTATGGGACACCAAGACGTCTCTACCTGGATTACGATGATGCTGACCACTGGCTAGATGCCCCAGTGCAACACCTGCTGCCAGGACCTGGCCTAGACTGTGAACAAACAGCAGGTCACTAGAGAATTGATTGCACCACTTTTGCCTAGACAAAATGAGGTCGGTCTTTTTCATGTCCCTCTTTCACAGGGGAAAAAAATCACCTCATGGGCCTGGCTAAGACTGTAAGACTGCTGTCCTGATACTTCTCCCTCAATGCTGTGGAGACCTGGGCATGGTTAACTGTATATGGACTCTGGTCCCTGTCCTTCTTAATAGATTCGGAAGTATACTCAGGTATACTTTATTTATCCTTCTGGGATCTCTGATAGTATTGACGTCTAGGCTAGCTATAGCTTTGGTAGCTTAGCAACAGCAGGTATCCAGATCCTTCCACAAGGATATAGCCAGCTTGTTAACTTATTTCAAATATATAAAGATCAAGCCTTGCTTTTTCTAAGCTACTAGGTCTCTTCATAAAAGACATTGTTTTAAGATATGTAAAGGTCTGAGGATATAAAAGATTATAAGCTTTGAGGGTCTCAAAAATGATTTAAAATGTAAATACAGGTTACAGTGGTATAAGATATGGAAAATATTTCTGATTTATTTCCCTTCTATGGTATAGTTCTGATAAGCGGATAGAGCAATAACTACTCACTGTTTAGGTCATTTATTTTGGTTGTCATCTAGGTATAGACTTGAAGATACTTTTCATCAGGCCAAAGACATCTTTGTCCAATTCATACCTGACTCTCTGGACAGTAGAAAAATATACATACTTCTGTAGTTTTGGCTAGGACTCAAAGGTATGAATCTATTCCTGCTGTTCACAGATACTCATTATCTGCTTTTTTCTACGATGTGGATTTCAATATGGGTCTAAAAATTTCAAATGTATTATTTTCCTAAAGTACATATATTTTTACTTCTGTTCCTAGTTTAAACTTATCTCAATAGGTTTCCTCTTGGCTGGCAGACACATCTAAGCATCACTTGCTGACTACAACCTGCTCCAAATGACTGTGAACCCTGAACTTGCTGAAAGCTGATGTGGACCAGTCCAGCTGATATGAATGCTCCCTGTCTCTTCAACAGATGCTTCTGATGAGTGCCCCATTTCCTGAATCCCCTCCTTACCTTTGGCTAGCCTTTCAGCCTTCTTGGGCCCTAATAACAATGCCCCAATGTCAGCTTGAAAGAGTTACAGAAAAAACACATTATTTTATGCTTTCTGCCAAAAATAGTTAGAAATACTGAGACAAGGGGGAACTCCTTGGCATGAGGGACAAAATGGCTACTTTTAGTGCCCATTGACATACCAAAAAATAGACCCAAAATTGTCAATTGATAGATTGATTAACTGAAGTAACTCTGCAACAAGATAAGACACTTGACTTTCTTTATGCAGAACCAAAGAGTTATTATATGGCCTTAAACTATTATTTCTATATAAACCATTCAGGATTATAATGTAATCAAAGATCAAAGCTACAGGGCTTTAAGAATGGCAATATATACAAATGTCACTGCCCTAAAAATGAGGTCCCAATACCACTCTCTTGAGCCCCTAGGCAAGCAGGACCCATGATTCACAACTGTGAATAGGGGGCAATGTGTGACCCAGGGCAGCCTGGCTACATATGTGGGGCCCATGGCAGCCTGACCACACATAATGAGGCCCAGGTTATGTGGGCCACATATGGGGACCAGGACACACAACTGCCATAGCAGGCATCACTGGGCTCCAGAAAGAGCCCTAAGCTGGCAGCACTCAGGAACAGATGATCCAAAGGAAATTCCCAGTGTTCCGACCATTGTAGATAGGATCACCTGCCAGTACACACCGCATTGCTTTTCACCAGGACACCATAGACACATGTCTGCCAACTGGGGTCCTGAACTTTAGAAATCCCTCACCCCACCTTTGCTGCTAGAAAAGCCAACCCCAATTGAGCTCAAGGTTCTTCGGTCACTCCAATACATTGGACCCATGGAGAGTTTGAGTTTGCAAACTTGTGTAAGAGTAAATGTGATATATATATCACAATATCAGGAAGTCCTCTATGAAACACTCTCCCCTAGAAACAGCTGCATAAACAAGACCAGAACAATGGTTATTCAGTGGGTGTGCTAATGTGGAAGAAGAAAATTTTCTCAGGGTCCTACCCCTAGACAAACAACTATAGGCAACTAAGTTCCAGGACTTCTGGAAGAATTAATCTCGCCCAAGGCTGAGCCCAATTACTACCTGTCCAAAAGACAGTGATCAGCTCTAAAATTCAGCAGATTATATTGATATCTTTGGGCATATACATTTGTATACATACACATGCATGCATGTAATAATAATCAAAATAAAAGAGGCTATAAACTTGGGAGTGAGGGACATGGGGGTGGACTTGAAGGAGGGTAGCTGGGAAAGGCTGAAGGGAGAAAAGTAGGGACAGAGAGATTTAATTCTACTTCAACTGAAGCCATATTAGCCAGAAACAATATTAAAGATGGAGTAGCCAAAGGAGACAAATATTCAATTGTGGATGACTTCTGAGGGTACAGTGTGCAGCATGGTCATTCCAGCAAGCAATACTGTAGTATACACTTAAAATATGCTGACAGTATATCGTAAACTTCCTCATTAACAACAAAACAAACGGAAAAAAAACAATGATAAGAAGATAACAACCAGTGACCAGGTAAGATAAAGTGGTGGGTGTATTAATTATCTTGGCTGTAGTAATCTTTTAATAATGTACATATGCACAGATAAGTAAATGCTTATTCAAAGAGAATATTACCTATATCCTTTTAAAATTTAATTGAAATAGTAATGATTGGACAAATTGAAACAGTTGTGACTGACAATTATGTCAGTCTTTCCAGAAGATAATCAAATATCAAGAGACAAATCTATCATGTAACAGATTTTTTTATTAAAGGATTTCCCAGAAATTATTTAAATAATTTTCTTTCTCCAACTACAAGAACTCAGGATCATTTCATTTTTAAACTGGTTTTATTATAATTCTTCTCTTAGTTTCATTATAATATTCTATTTCTTAAGATGAATGATGTGGCAGTTTGAATGTAATTGGCCACAAAAGCTCATAGGGAGGGGCACTAGTAGGAGATGTGGCTTTGTTGGAGTGGGTATGGCCTTGTTGGAGGAAGTGTCTCACTGTGGGGGTGGGCTTTGAGGTTTCCTATGCTCAGTATACCACCCAGTTTCTGAGTCTTCTTTTTTTTTTTTTTTTACCTTCTGATCAAGAGGCAGCCAGCACCATGTTTGCTGGTTTGCCACCATGCTCCTATCATGATGATAATGGACTAAACCTCTGACACTGTAAGCTGCTACCTTAATGAAATGTTTTCCGTTATAAAAGTTGCTGTGATATTGGTATCTCTTCACAGCAAGAGAAACCGTAACTAAGACAACTGACTAAAGAGAACAGTCTGTAACAAAAGAGGCTCAGTGATATGGACTGTAATACAGACAATAATTTTAAAGCAACACATAGCACACTCTAGGAACCCTAAACCTTTTCAGTCAGCTGTCTGGAGGTTTTCCATACTTTCTTAGTTTGGTTTGTATGGTTGAGCAGGGTACATTTTGTCTTAATGTCAGATTTTGTTACTAGAAGGGAGCATTTCATGATCTCTGCCTCCATATTCTGAAGGTACAAGAGATTCCATGTGCCATGGAGTATTCCTCTGAATCTTTGGTTGTATATCTGACATTCCTGAGAACCAGGAAGCTAAGAACCAGAAAGGTGTGGTATCACCCTGCCCTTAAGGCCAGGTCACTCACACACTCATACCAATACATCATCTTTGTTTTTGCTGTGGCTACACCAAAAGCAGCCCACCTTTCAGTCATCAGCATGCCAAGCCTTCTCTTTAGAGACCTACTCAGTTCACAAAGGCTCTGAATTGTCTTCCACACATGAAAACTGACAGGCATAAGAGAGGGCCCATCTCAAAGATAGCCATTTACCTCCCATTAATCAAGATTCACTGCCATCCCTTCAATAATTAATCTAGGTCATCCAAACTATCTTGGGTTGTAATCTTCTGACTCCTTATAGAATTGCCTGCATGTAACTCCACCATGCTTTGACATAGTGCCCCACTGTTCACTATAGATGCACACGAAGGGAGAAAGAGATATGCATGAAATGTCTTTGTTTTTATAAAACTAAAATGCATTTCAGAGAGCATTGCTTATCACATTGTTGAGTCTTTTTGCATAAAAGATTATTTCATGGACATGATGGCTTTCCTTTTTAGATGCAATAAAATAGAATGAAAATTCACTGACATGGCTTGATGTTTTCTGCATTCAAGCACCTTGGCAGTGATTGGTAAAGACACCTGCTCGCAACACAGGGCACAGTCCCCTGATGTGTGGTCTCTATTGTCACCACTTTTCATACTTAAGAAACATGCAGAGATGAGCGACCCTTTTAGAGTCTGCTTAATGAGCTGGGAATGGTAAGGCCCCCCACTTTGTAGTGGTAGCTTTGTTCCTCATGTGAAAAGCACATGGTCACTGGCCATATGCAAAGCGTCCTCGGAAAGGAGCACTGCTTCTATTTGGAACCACTTACATGCCAGTAATGGATTGTATTTTGAAAAGTACTCGGCTCTTTTGACCACAAACTATTTAGAATGAACATAAGAATGAGTATGGTTGAGGTGGGAAAAAAATTAGCTAAATGGATTTACAATATGTCCCTGGGTGTTGTCTGGATTTGGACTTCATACATTTATGGATGAAAGCTTGTAATTTTATACCTTAACTTTCTAAGAAGTTCTGGGTTCTATAATCCATAGTACCACTGTCTCATAGAACTTTCTAGACTGATAGGTATATTCTCTGTCATGTCCAAAAGAGTAGCCACTAGCAGCATATAACTCTACACCACAAGCATGAAGTTGGTACAACTGAGAGTTGAAAGGTTTTACATTTAATCTTAACTCAATAAATATAAATCTAAGCAGCCACTGATGACAAGGGGCTGTCATGCTGGATGGCACGGAAGTACGCACTGAACACTCCTCTAGGGCATTTATCAACTTAGTAAGGTGCGCAACTAGAGAGTAAAATTCACTTCCACTGCGTTCCATTTAGATCAGGAGAAACCGTATTATCCACAAAATCAGCTTCCAAAGAAGATAGGCCCATTGAAAATGAGAAGTTTTATGGATCATTGTACCCCCTTTCCACCATGTGGTACCTTTCAGCAACTCACCATATGTTCCTGCTCTTCTACTCTACAGCAATGGGCAAAGGTTTATCATTGCAAAGCAAAGGTTTGAAGTGCATTTTAAAATTTTGTGAAAACGATAGCGATTAACAACACGGCCGAACTGAAACATGAAATGTAGCCCTGTTTGCCTACAGAATTTTTTCATAGTCAATTAGAGCACTATTTAATAAATACATTCAAAATACAAATATATTACTCATAAATATTACACAAATGCTTTATGTTGCAATGCTTCCTCTATCTTACTTAGAGAAAGATGTATTTATCATAATTCTACAATATCTTTAGGCTTCTGACAAGCCACCTCCTGTCAAATATTATTGCTTAGTTATAATGGGTTCATGTAACTTAGTTATTACAAGAAAATAATCTTTTAATAAAAATTGTGCTCAGAATATTGCTTGGAAAATAATTCCTATTCTAGAAAACAAGACTTTAGCAATATCAGGGAAAGAGAGTCAGGGGTGGGACTTAGTGTTGGAGCCCTTGCCTAGTATGCAAAACACTGAAGGTTTAATCCTTAACAGCATAAACATACAACATACACACACACACACACAAACGCACAGAAAGAGAGTCAGGGGTGGGACTTAGTGTTGGAGCCCTTTCCTAGTATGCAAAACACTGAAGATTTAATCCTTAACAGCATAAACATACAATACACACATACACACACACAAACACACAGAAAGAGAGTCATTTATATTGAAGCATCTCCGGAGAAGTTAGAAATGTCTATAAGCATATTTAAAATAAACTGCCGTGGTCCCAAAGCCTTTAATGGAGCCAGGAGAGCTCTTTAATGCACACTATCTTGCAATAATTGCTGCAGTTTAAAATAGATTTTAATCAAGCACCATCTGCATAATAGGCTGAACAAACAGCACAGAACTTCAGTTATAACGCTTGTCATATAAAGTAAACATTGTAAAGTCTTCACCACAGAAATGGGGCACGCCACAGCACTTTCTTCATGTCCCATTTCTACACGTGAGAACTCTGCTGCTTCTGTCCATTCTCTTTTCTTTCTTACCAGTGCCATCTAATCTCCCTATGAGAATAAATTCAAATAGGCATGGAAAGTGAGCCATCTAGTTCCTGTGAAATCAGCAAGGCTGTAGCACTTCTTTCATTTTACAGTTGGGTTTATTATCATCATTAATAAAGCCAGAGCAGTCAATGACTCAACACATCAATTATAGGAAAGCATGTATAAAGGGCTTTGGTTTTCAAGTGATTCAGGACCATGGGGCATTGTAGCAGAGCCAGCTTGTAAAGCAAACTCATTTTTAAGGATCCTTGATTCTAAAATAAAGCAAAAATAAAACTCTGCAGATTTGTTCGATGAATTTAGCAAGATAGTTGGTAGCCTTATGTGAAATATACACCTTGGGCTACTGTCCAGAAAAACTATTCTAAAGCAAGAACATGGTTGGTGATAATCACACATACCTACTAGATTTTGTGTCAGTCTCTGGGATCCACTGGATCTTTGCTGCATCTGTCTATGTAGAGCAATGTGCTTACCCCTTATTCCTCTGGACTGGGATTCTGCCTCACAAATAACACAAGTTGTTGAGGTAGGGGCCTGAGGAGGTAATACCAGGTGGCTAGGCCAAGCCTCATGTTATTTTTATTCCATGAATTTATTAAATGTGCACAGTCACCTAGAATATGTCTGAGAACATATGCCCAGGATGTTGACAGCAAGAGTCTGTTAAAGTTACGATGCAAAAGAATGAGAATCATTCATCTCAAGGCTGGAGCAAAATAATTCTCTTTGCAGTTGTCCCCCTCAAACCTCAAGGATGAGAAGGAAAATATCTTGTGATCATCTTTAATCAGAAGCCTGCCTTTGCAAGGGCTTTTAGTGTTAGGTGGTCGGGTGGTTGGGAAAGGCTGGAAAACTTCAAGCTAAGCGTGTTTCTGTAAGATAAAGACCCAGCAGAAGCAAACAAAAGCTCTCTCTGGAGAAATGTGTGTTCAGACCATCTCTGAAATAATTTTTAGGAGGTTCTAATTGTAACATGAGGGTCCTGCTTGTTGGGGTTACTGTCCCGTCCAGTACCCCGCAGCCGGCAAGCCCCAAAGAAAATCATACAGAGAGTCTACATTAAGTTATTCACTGATTGGCCCATTAGCTCAGTCTTCCTACCAGCTCCCATAACTTATATTAACCCATTGTCAGCCACATGGCCAGTACTCTTTTCTCAGCTGGGACAGGGACACATGCTGTTTCCTTGGAGATCTGCGCAGGAATGCCAGGGAAGCTTCCTGCTACCCAAATCTCCTGTTCTCACCTCTACTTCCTGTCTGGTTTTCCCGCCTATACTTCCTGCCTGGCCAATCAGCATTTATTTAAAACATGATTGACAGGATACAGAATTGTCCTGCACCATCTAATGAATAAGAACTCATATTCTAAAAACAGAAACCAAAATAAGGCAAAATAATCAAACCAGAAGAAATAGACCACAAACTCCATGGGTAAGAATTAGACAAGTGGGAGTGTGGTGACTGAATGAGAACGATTCTCACAGACTCCTACACTGGAGTACTTAGTGCCCAATTGGTGGGACTGCTTGTGAAGGATTAGTTGTGTCACTGGGGTCTCATTGGGGAGATCTGTTTGTGCTGATTTTTCCAAGGCCACCAATAGAGTCCAACCTCTGTTCCAAGAGCAGAGATCATATTTTGCTTGCTTTGTGGATCTCTCAGGTTTATTCCCTAAAATTTATACCCAAGTTTTATTTTTTCGTAAAGGATAAAAGAATCTCAATAGGGGTCTGGCCTTCAGTTTTCAAAAGCCCAAACTACCCTGGTTAACTCTCTCTCTCTCTCAGCCTCCGACTTGCAGATAAGGATGTCGGCTCTCAGCTACTGTTCCAGTTCCATGCCTGGCTGCTGCCATGCTCTCTGCATGCTGGTCATAGATTCTCACCCTCTGCAACTGTGAGCCTCAATAAACTCTTTCTTTATATACTGCCTTAGTCATGGTGTCTTGTCACCACAATCAAAACACAACTAAAACAGAGGGTATGCAACAAATATAGGAATAAAAGGAATGAAATATATGAGAAAATGTTAAATAACTAAGAAAATGTGTAGATGTGAGAAAAATAAAATATATTTTTAATATACTTGAAACTGCAATCTCCAAAGATCATTTTAATTTCACCTTAGGTATAGCTGAAAAAAGTAATTGCCAACTAAGATATAAATGTAAATAAATTAATCTAGTCTAGTAGGTAACAAAGTTGCACCCAGCATGTTGGGGGTGTGGAGAATAGGGTGAAAAGTCTAACATTAAAACCTTCTCAGAATTACAAAATGAGAAGGGAGCAAGAGTCAAAAAAAAAGTGGTTGAAATATTTCCAAAATGATGAAGTACAGAGATAATTAAATTCAAGATAGATGTGAAGAAGCCCGCATACATCACCTTGGCCCTGAAGAACACCAAAGACAAGAGATTTTCAAACCGATCAGAGAGGACAGTCAGGGTACTTTCAAGGAAAGATGGAGACAGTAGTTCTCAAAAGCAACAACAGAAACCAGGTCTCAAAAGCATAACATGATAGCCTCCAAAGGCTGAAAGGCGGTAACTGTCAACCTAGAAATATATCCAGCAGAAAGGTTCTTCAAGGTAGGCATGTTCCAGTGAGACCCACGCTGAAAGAACACTTTAAAGCTAAGACAAAGTAATGCTAGATGTAAATGGTACATATACATAAAATTGGAAGAAAAAGAATTATCTAAAACAATGTACATGATATTTTATGAATTTTTTATGTTAAAGAATTAAAAAATATAATTAATATGAACATTAGCAAAAATATAAATGTATAAATCAGAAGGAAGGTATTTAGACTTAAAAGTTATCTAAATAGCAATGTAAAGACAACAAATAATTTACACCTTTCATATACAAAACCTGTACGAGCCCATGCCCCAGTATGGAAAGAGGAGTTGGCATACACCCGGCTCTTAACCGTGGAACTTTTATACTTACTTGTTGGCTGCTGGGAAGGAGAATCGGTTTTCTCTAAGAGCGTAGCTAACGACTAAAGTCATCCACGATCCAGTGGAAGACCACACAACCAAGAATATTTTGGGAGTACAACTGGTCTTGAAGGGATTAATAAAAGGACACGAGGTTGGTGGAGATGGAAGGGGAGTGGATCTGAGATAGCTTGGAGACATGAACATCGCCAAAACATGTTCCAGGAAACGCAAAACTCTCAGAGAACTAATAAAAATGAAGAAAGAAGAACACCAAGTTTCCAGTCTTAAAATCAGAAACAACTGGATGAGAAAAATAAAAATTTTAAAGAAGACAGAACAAGTAATTTAAAATGTCTTTGGGGCAAATAGGAAGCAACACACTGAGAAGGCCCAGATGTCTGTGTCAGGGCTGTCAGGGTTCCACTGCAGAGCCAAAGATACATCATTTATGAGACACAGAAACATAAGGATGTTTTCAATGGAAAAGTGAAAGAAAAAGGAAGGGAAATATCTACTGTGATCCTTAATGGATAATTAAAGGAACAACTACATTCAAATACGCATGCAATGCCAGATATTCTAAACGTCTTGAAGAGTCTGCTGACTCACAGGAACTGGGCTACAGACTGGGAGCCACAAGCCTGAGTTTCTATGTCTTTGCCGTTTCTCTGCAGGCTTCATTCCTAACTCAGCTGTCAACACTGCTCCAGACCTCTCAAAGCCGTGGGTGATGCTTGTAAGGTGATAATTAATTCTACCGGTGTATTTATAATCCTTTTTTTCTGCCAAAACAGAGGTATTCCATTTAATTGTTCAATTAGATAAACTGGAATCAATACGTAATTGTGTAAAGACACCCTGGCGTGCTAAGACGCTTTCTCTGGGGGGGAACTCAATATTCCTGTTTGGTTCACTTGTTAGAAATGATTTCAGTGATCTTTTTCCTTAGTGCTATTTCACTTTTAACTAGAATTGTTGTAATATACAGCATTACACACAAATCCTACACACACGTATAAAAGAAAGAAGTGCTGTTTAATCCTTAACTGTCATAAAAAAATGCCTAGGCCCTTTCAGCGGAGGATTTTTCTAGCAGGTTAGCCTGTGAAAATTTTATTCAATTCAATTCAACGGGAGAGGAATTCTGAATCCACAGTGAGAAACGGCATCCGGAATTGTAATAGCAGCTGAATTTTCTTGAGACGTGTAAAAGAAAAAAAAGCCATTTTTTTAAAAAAAAATCGATGTTGTTGAGAAATCCATCTCTTCAACCCCTCCCCCCTGCCCCCACACTAGTAGCTCAAGAGTCGCTGCTAAGAACCATACAGGCTTGCCGCCACTTAGAGATGTATACATGGTTTTGAGATGTGGCTATCAGGTGATCAGATAGGAAACTCACTGGTAAAACTTCACACCAGCATGGAGGTTTATAATATACAAATTCATGCCTTGGGACAATGATAAAGCTGTGCTCATAAAAGGTTAACAATGAATGGCAGAACGTAGTTCTAAGACTTTCAGCTGCCTGTCTACTTAGCCACCATGTAGGCTGAAGAGCACATAGAATGTTGCTGTACTTAAGACAAGTCCTGTATACACTTTATTGGAAGAAGACACCACTACAAATTCTGCATTAATATTTTGAATTGTCAGGAAGGAAGTCTGATAAAGACATAATCCTGATGGAAAAATTGATCATTACTGTGAGCTGCACATTGATCTCCTGGTACAATACAACACATATCATTTCTGTCTAGGTGAGCATCTAGAGCCAATGGCTCTCTGTCCATAAGCATACAGCTGGTGTTCGTATTTGGATCCAGGCATACTGGTTGTTGGGTACTATTAGAATAATCCACACCTTCTTAGGAAAACTGTCTTTGCTATCTAAATAGCTGATGTCCAGGCGCTCATGAGCCCAGTGATTTATTATTAATTAGACTTCTATTAGTACTTCCCCCTGTCCATGGACATGACCTCACTTACCATAGGCCTGACTGTGAGGGTAGGAGAACCAGACATGTGTGCAGAGACACTAAGATTTATGCCTGAGATCTAATTTCATTTTCTTTGGGAAGTCAGCAAAACATGGACATGACTGCCAGGAAGGGAGAAGTTTACAGTCACAGATCTGAAGAACAGGAGGCACAGCTGAGCACATGGCTACCTGGAGGGGTGGGGGGACGAGTCCCTGAGGGACAGAGAGGACTCAGGCAACCCAGGACACAGAACATGCATTGTTAGTTTTGTGGGCAGGAGCTAGCAGGATCTGTGGGTGTGTTGAGAGAACCGGGAAAAGTCCTGGTACAGTGTTGGCAGATTCTGGGTTTTTCTGGTTTGGTCTTCGTTGGCTGACCCTGGCCCTGGTATGAGGCAGGGGAGTACTGAATTGGTGTGTGAGAGCTCTGGTTTGGCTGGTTTGCATATCACAGGGGCCTCAGAGTGGAGTCATTTATGGCGGCTGACTGTACAGTTGTTCTGAGATTAAGAACTCCCAAATACTAGCGCATCAAGAGTAGAGAGATAAGAAACTATTGTCAGTGTACCTTCAATGCTGTCAGTAAATTGAATTAATCTATAGATTACAATTCTTCTGGACTATTAAGAGTTTAGTGTAGACATTGGCAATCAATTGCATAGATCAGATCTTGTAGCATGGCCTTGTCAGTGTGTTGGCACTTTAACTCCCCCCAAGATTCTCATGAAGGTGAGAAGAAAACAGAGTGGCTGACACATCTAACTACTTATTAGGAAGCTTCTGAAACAAATAAAAGAGGAGTCCAGAAAGGGAGCAGAAGGTAAGAGCCTGCACTGCTCTTACAGAGAACCAAGTTCTGTTTTTGGCACGGAAGGCAGCTCACAAAGGCCTGTAGCAACAGCCCCTGTAAGGGCCAAAGCCCCTGGCTTCCTGGGCTACCGGCACTCACTCACCTGCACATTGGTCACCTACTGCCAACTCATAATCAAAGATAAATCTTTTAAAAAGAAGGCAAATAGAAAGTATCTGTGTACCGGTGGGCATTTTCACAGCTGGTAGACACATACCCTTCTCGCTGGGCTAAACCTGGGCGGTGCTTCATTGGTAATCAGGGAAGGGAAAGCAAGCGTTTGGTGTTTTCAGGCAAAAAAGCGTATAGGGTTTTGGTGAAGTCATTTATTTCTCTTTTCTGCTTTCAAAGTATTATATTTTAAAGGAACAATTCCTTAAACAACGTCAAAGGAATTTAAAGGAGAATTCAGCCAATTTTCCCCTGCAAGGGCATTAAAAAAAGCAATTTCCCACCCAAGTGATTTAAAGAAATGCATCTAGTGATAAAACCGTAAGGAGCCGCAAAACATTAGCACCCAGGTCTCTGTCCTTCAGAGTCTACTCTGCCCATCAGTAGTGCAGAAGAGCTGGGTCAGGCAGTCTGAGGTTGTCCAAGGACATTCCAGCATGCCCTCTGACCCCCGCTCACATTCTCTGCACGGACTGCAGGATGTTAGATTCTCATAGCACAGTGTGGCTGAAGCTCAGCTCACAGGGCTCCTTCCCAGCGTAAACTGGACCTCCAGTCTCCGGTGTTCCCACAATGGTGCCCGCTTTTAATTCCAGCACGCAGGAGGTGCAAATAGGGCCATCAGAATTTCAAGGACCTCCTCAGCTATATAGCATCTCAGGGGTTTGAGGCTAGCCTGTGCTACCTGAGATCCTTGCAAGGAAGACAAATGGTCCTACAGAGGAAAATGTTTTTGGCATGCAGTAAGGTAGGCTCGATGGCAGAAGTCAAATACAACAGAATTTATTTAGCCTGATTCACTATGCAGACCATATACATTTTAAGAGCAAAACCAACCTTTGTGCTATATATAAATACATTGAAAGGACGGATAAGGAAGTTAGAAGGGTCATGGGTGAGCGTGTGGTTGAATTTAGTTTGTGACCTCTTGCTTCATTAACCAAGTGTATGCTTCCCACCGATGTTTCTCACGGGGAAGATACAAGCATGCCCTCCTCACAGTGCAACGACAGTATCAAACACAGAGCATACCTTGGAGGTGTCTTCGCCCTCATCTTCATGCACGGAGCTAGAAGGCGAAGGGGTTGCAGACTTGCTCCCAGGCGGAGAAGGGGAGTTGTGGGGAACGTTGCTTCCTCCCATGTTCAAACCCAACTGTGCACTCAGCTGGGACTGGTTGATGGTGGTCAGCTGGCCATGCTGCATCATGCTTGCCTGCTGTCTGATGTCTGTCGGCTGGCCTCTCGGCCTCATGGCTGCAATCTGAGGATGGGAGCCGTACGGAGCTCCTTCGGTGCTTGCGATATCTTGCATCTGAAATAGATGAACAGATAGACACACTTTCAGAAACACGCTTCTTGGAAGGTTCTTTTATTTTAGTTTTTAAGTTTTGACAAGGGATTGCACACTGTAAGCCCAGGCTACCTTGGAATTCATGATCTTCAGCCTCTTGAGTGCCATGCATGCTATTATGCCCAGCTAATTCTTTTTCTGAAACCGGCAGATGGTAAGATGCCCTACTAAGTTGCATCCACATTAATTTTCTCTGCAGTATAATAATTCTTATATATACATTACTCCAAAGAATACCAAAAAATAAAGCTTGGATACAGCTCAGTGGTAACAGAAGTGAGTGTCACGAGCAAGGCCCTGGGCTTTAATCTCATTCCCACAACTAAGCAGCCCAAACCAGAGTTTGGTAATTTGGTCAATACCATGTTACATCTACCAGGACCAACTTAGTGCAATTATATTTTTGTTTTGACCAGTAGACACCCTATTAATTTATATTTACACATTGTACTGTATATATTTGTGTGATTAAAATTCTGGTGCTTGTTAGAGTGTCATTCAAAATACAAAATCATTAGTGATTTTACCGTCCATTAAACCCCATGTTTTAATTCTTATCATTTAAGGAAGTTTTAGGAGACAAGAAGAACAAATTTTTTCAGTTTAGATATTTCTAAATTTTTTTTGAGAGTTTCATACCTAAGCGCATTGTCCTTACATCATTTCTACCCCTCCTTCTCCCAACTCTTCCCATCCTTCCATTATATATTTATTATATATAATACGCACACATATATAAATGTATATGTTTATAAAAACCTGTTTAGTCCATTTCATGTTGCCCTAACCACTTAGGGCTGACCAGTGGGGACTGGATAACCTATCAGTGAGGTTGTCCCCTGAGAAAACTGATTCTTCTCTCAACAGCCACAGATGTTCATCTAGGACTGGGGCTCGTGGCGTTTCCTTCCGTTTGTTGGCATGTCCACTGCTGAGAGCATCTTTCATGTCTTGCTTAGTCAACCATACTGTTGAGATTTCAGGGGGGCGGTACCCATGTCATGTCTATAAGACACTCTCCCCCTGCAGCTGCCCTGGTTCTGTCTATCGAAGAGTCAGAACGCTCTCCTAACTACTGTTCTCAGACTCCTATAGATAGGTATTAGTCAACGGATTGACCACTGCAGTGACTTGATCGCACAGACAGATTTGAAAGCAAGGCTCTACAGCCGCAAGGTTTCCATACTAATACATTACGTTATCTGGGTCACTGCTTTTCAGCCTTAACGAGACTCATTCTTGTAATTCACGCAATGACTTTTGTCTCGGCAGGATTAAAATTAAACGCATTAGGGGATGAAGCGCTGAACGTTATCTGGAGGTCAAATGCGTTGCGTTAAGAGGAGTACAGTGGATTTCAATGAACATTTCTCTAGCAGTTCCAAACCTAAGGTGGGAGGTCCTGGTGTTCACTGTTGTGGCTTGTTTAGCTCCCTGTTAGAAGGCTTGTTAAAAAGTGCTCAGGACATGACAACAAGTCTAGATGGACAAATGGGCAATGAAGGACTTGGAACACATGGCACTGAAAAATCTAATTAACGCTATCTGCTGTTGCATGGCAAAAATATTCCACATAGACAAGATGCTTAGTTATTATTTGTCTGAAATGTAATTAGGACCTGGAAAAAACGCGCGAGAGCAGGCTAAGGAACCCTGTCCTGGCCTTTGTCTCTCTTTCCTATGTATGGCAGCAAAATTACTTTCCATGAGTGTGAACAGCCATTTCACACCACTGGTTAGATGCAGATGAACCTAGACTGCGGCCGTGCAGGTCTGGCCTGTGTTCTTGCTTCCTGGCACGCCTCTCATTGGGCCACTTCACGCTGCTGACTGTTCTCCAGCTCCTGGGCAGGCCCCCCTCCCAGTCTCGAGTAGCTGCCCTTTGGCTTCTTGGTCATGAAGTTTAGCTTCATTTGTCCCATACATTTCCCAACTTGCTAGTTCGAACCGACATTTTTGTTTTTTCAAAACTATTGCTCTACTTCGTTAAAGGCAATTCTCACGATTCATGAAGGAGCCCAATGAATCAGTTATAGGAGAGCCACCACTCTCACAGTTGTTCTGCTGTTTTCAGAGTGTGCCATGAAAAATCAAAGAGAGAGGGAGGGAGGGAGGGAGGGAGGGGGAGGGAGAATGTGAATATCATGGGTTATGAGAAGCAGGTGGCAACTGGTGTTCAGATGTCAACCCACCTGAGGCATGGTTACCTGATAGAGGATGAATCCTGTCCAGACAAGGTCTGCAGAATCATTGACTCTGAAAGCTGTTGCTCACTTTTGCTGAAGCAGCTGGTGTCTCCCCAATATCTGCATTGTAGTGTGTAATCTCATGTGATGTGTATATGTAATCTCATGATTGCATCTCAGTCTTAAGGGCACATGTGTCTGTGGGTGGTCAGGTAGATGATTTTTCATTTAGCTATATAGCTCTGATATGTAGAATATATATACTGGGACACACTTCATATCTGGATCTATTTGTTCCACAAAGACTATAGACATTTAAAAGTCTGCCATTTTCTTTTGCTTACTGGATGGCTTCTCCCACCTTGTGAGACCTCCCATGGGAAAATTTAGTTACGTACCCAGAAACCTTGGTTCTCACAGTCATATCTTCATTCCGTTCCCTGAGATACATTAGAAGCCACCTCCCTGCAACTATCATCTATTTGACAGAACATGCAGTCAGAAAAGGAGTCTGTCATATAGATCACATTGGGACCGCCAAAGATAAAGGGACGTCCAAGCTCAGAGATGTGCCTTTGTTTTGGGTGTGTATATAAACTGGAAACTTTACAGAGAAGGGAATGGCAGGAGAAGAATAAAGAAACTGATGCAGAGAAGTACATAGTGGGAAGTTCATTTTCACCCTCAGACCCTTCTAAGTCTTGCACTTGCTTTGAGTCTTTTTCTGAACCCTAAGGGGACACTGAGGCTGGCACTTGGCAGTCCCCAATACATAGACTATTGTTTATAAGGCTTACTCTCGGGGTATTGGACTTCTATGCATCTTAGCATTTAGAACAGCTTTAAGCATGGGACACGTGGATGCTTGTGAATGAACACTAGCCTGGCATAGCCAGCTCTCCCAACCCTGCATCTGGTAAAGTGCGCAGGGGCACATTCAGACTTAGGTATTTAGAGAGCTTGTTTCCTAGCTCTGTGAATTCGAAGTGCTGCCCGTAGAGTCAGACTTTAAGGAAGCCATCACTCTAACCATATGAATCAATTGGATACCTTGATTTCTTCACACCGCGCATTTCTGATTACACAGCACACACCTATGTAGCACATTTGGGACCATTGCACAGGAATCTCGTAGTTGTAACCTGGCCTCTGGATTTGTGGCAATGATGTGTTCCTTATAGATGTTTAATCTCCCTTACCAGCACCAATTCTGCCATTTTAAAAAAATACTCGATTTGTTTCCTCATGCTAATCTGTGTTACTGTAGGTCTATGTCCCTGCCCCTGCATTAAAGAGGAAGTAACTTTGGCCATAGGGGAGCAAAGGATCATTTGGCTAAAGATGTCAAGACAGACAGATGGTAAAGCAGTGAACTCTTTCCTCGAGGTTCATCCTGTCAGCAGTTTGGCTAGGTGATGTGGCCTGTCCTTCTGTATATGCGTTGCTTTTATTGGATAATGAATAAAGCTGTTTTGCTCAATGGCTTAGCAGAGTAGAGCCAGATGGGAAATCCGAACAGAGCTATATAGAGTAGGTGGAGTCAAGGAGGCAAACTCCAGATCTTTACCAGTAAGCCACAGCCTCGTGCCGATACACAGATGAATAGAAATGGGTTAATTTAAGATGTAAGAGTTAGTTAATAAAAAGCCTGAGCTAATAGGCCAAGCAGCGTTGTAGTTAGTATAGTTTCTGTGTGATTATTCGGGTCTGAGCAGTCAGGAAAAGAGCGAGCGTTCTCTGCCTCCAGCTAGGTTAGGCAGCCTGCAGTTTTGTCACCGCACCAGGTGGCAGTTTACCAATGTGGAGGTGGCCAGCACAGGCAAGAGACCATCCTTGGCTCTGCAGGCCCTATGTGCTCATCCACACAATTGACTCTGAGTACAGCACCAACATTCCTGATCTACGGGAAGGGCATGAGTGTTACCTTGCTCTCCCGGGAGCAAGCGTCATTTACTAATGGTTAATATGGGCGGGAGATTAAAGTGGATGGATTTTCATTATTAAAAATGATAATTAGTAAACTCACACAACTAAACAGGTGTTTTCATTACCAGTTTCCTCCTGAAAGGCACTGGTTGGTTGTTGCTCCTTAATGCCAGATACAGTTTTTTTGTTATCCACCATATTTTAAGTTCATAGTGCGGTCACATTAATAGTGAATTTTCTTTCGCTTCTTGTCCCTGCTTGTAAAAATATTGGCTGATGATTAGAGCTGGAGAAAACATTGGGGTTCTGGGCTGTCTGGGAGAGCAGCGACCTTCCTAGCATCAAGGGCTTCAATGTGACCATCTCTGCTAAACTTTCATTGCCAGGGCTATCTTTGGCATGCAGTTAGATGTAATTTTCACTGATATACCTTACTTGGTTATAAACTAAAGAATTTATTTTCTTCAACACTGTGAATCGTCCAGCACAAATCTTGTCACATGGTAGGTATTCATCACGTCTCCTAGACTGCAGTGAAGAGATGCTTTGGGCAGGGGCAGCTGGCACTAATGGCACTGGCGGTTGGCATGGCGCAGTGCATCCTCATCTCTTGGGGGTTTCATTTGGTAAGCCCTAGTGCTCAAATGCATTAGGGACAATATCTAATGTGTGTACTTATCTCTTCTTTAAGTTTAGAACACTTATTTTTTTCTCAGCTAAAAGTACTATATATCATTGGCTTTTTAACTTCCTATTTAAATTTATCTCATCCTTTGGGAAATACACTTGATCTGAGAATAGGCCGGATTTCATTTTTTTTGCAAATCTGATCTGTTTCTTTAAATTTTCCTAGTTGTTGTTGTACAGCAATATTTTCCATACTCATGGGAGTAAAAATGCCAATTAAAATAATGGAGGAAGACTATAATGATGAATCATATGCACATTTCTTCAAAGCCCTTTTCTAATTAAGGGAAATCCGAAGCTCCATTATGATTAATCATGAAAGCAAAGTAGACACCATGCGTTCACTCTGCCTGATGCCCTGCTCTGTGATGGACTTGCATGGCACGGTTTTTTTCTCCCACGCCAGAAGAGTTCTGGGTTGAAGACAGTGTTCAAGTGGGAAACAGCAAGTACAAAATCTGATGCACATTTCAATATTTGTGTATACTTTGATTTTCTTTGAAAATGGAAAGAAAAATACAGGACTATGTTGTCCACCTAAGACTATAATTCTAAGCCATTATTTTGGTATAGCTGGATTACCTCGACTCCCAGAAGTCCATTGTAAGAGTGTTAGCTCTAGAGTGACAAGTTGAAATTGCACTCCAGAATGACACGGAACACTGGAGGCTTGCTGTTGGTGTTCAAAGTTGTGTATATCCCAATTCTTCTGCTTCCTTTCCGGTCCAATGTGGGAGCCTGGGAAGCTATCATTATGTCCGCCTCTAGCAGGCGATTTACAGTGAAACAGTTGTACATAGAAAGCTCTAGCGACACCTCATCTCCCTTTGCTCAGATCCAGCTGTTTAAGTGAACAGCAGTCGCGGAGCAGAGCTCAGGAGCAGGGCTAGCCCCGAGGCCCTGTCTGCTAATATGGCTCACCAGCTGCTGCATTCTGGGGTCTATGCACGCAACTCCTGGATTGGTGCCCGATCCAGCAGGAGCAAGAGAACATGAAGAGGCTGAAGTTCTCGTGCTCACCCCTGTCTGTCAACATTTGATATCCCCCGCTGTGGAGTGCTTTCCCCAGGGCCATGGAGAGCCCCTGTTGGCTTTGGCTGTGACAAGTGCTTGCTCTCAGCCTTTTTTACGTACATCCTCAAACATATAACATTCTTAGCGTCTAAAGAAAAGCTTCTGAGTCTTGCTTTGGGTTGTCCATGCAGCCCTGCATGATTAATTAGAGCTGGAAGGCCAAGTAGTTTTAGGTTTTTTTTTTTTCGCTAAGGAATTATACACTCTAAGAATCTACAAAAAGAATGTAAATGTTGATATTATTTAAGTCCTCAAATTGATTACATATTTTGCCAAGGATTCAATTAATATGTAAATGCGTATACCAGAACAAATGTGTGGGTAAATTTAATTATCAAATTTTATTTAT
The DNA here is from genome assembly GCA_028555095.1 of Dicrostonyx torquatus. Lineage (NCBI taxonomy): Eukaryota > Metazoa > Chordata > Mammalia > Rodentia > Cricetidae > Dicrostonyx > Dicrostonyx torquatus. The sequence continues at coordinate 723,047 of JAQHUG010000509.1, read as the reverse complement.
TATTTTCATAAATACATTTCCAAGGCAGAGCTTAATTATTTGTTGTCTAAACAAATTAAATAAATTATCCTAATGTGATCTCCTTGTGTGTTCCATTTATTATTTGCAAATATCTAATTTATACAAATATCAGCATTTTGGTATTAGGTGTTTGACACTGAACACTAAAATTGTCAAAAGAGACAAAAATACCTAAATACTACACAAGCTGAATTTTTAAAGGTGAACAAAAGATGAGTTTTACTTTATTTTTCTAAGGTTTGTTTATTTTTATATTATGTGCATTGGTGTTTTGCCTGCATGTATGTCTATGAAGGTACCAGATTCCCTGGAATTGGAGCTACAGACAGTTGTGGCTGCCATGTGGTGCTGGGAATAGAACCCAGATCCTCTGGAAGAACCGTTAGTGCTCTTAACCACTGAACCATCCATCTCTCCTGCACACAAAAAACATGAGTTTTAAAGGAAGAATAGAACAGTTTTATCTATAATGTTTCAAGTTTAGATTAACTTGATTTCAACTCTAAATTTCCAAAACCAAATTTGCTTTTAGATTTAGTATTTTGAATTCTTGCTTTTCTTTCAAAACACAGTAAAAGTTACTAGGATTCAGATTTCTTTTCAGTACCCTAACGTGAAATACTTATAGCCAGGGCAAGGAGAGGCTGTGAGGAATGCAACTCATTAGTCGGTACATCACTGTCACACAGTGTTCTCTAGAGCCACTGTCCTGGGGGACATCTAACCTCTAACCCAGTTCAAGAAATACAGGTCTATACTGCTGTTGTGAGCCTCCCTAATACCCACCTTCCTGTTCCTTCAGCCCAGGTCAACTTCATTCATGGAAGCGACACTCATTACTCAAGAGATTTTGCGTGTAAGAGACAAACGTCGCTGACGAGTACTACAAGCAGAACTGAATATATTTTTCTACCTCTCTTAAATCCTCTTTCACAAGATGACCCAAATAGCAGACAGGGAAGGGTACAAGTAACTGGGGAAGGAGGACAAGACTGTCAGCGTCCTTGCTAGGTCCTGCTCTTCTCTTTAGAAGAGGGCTTCTATTTCTCTTATATGGAGCAAACATGGAGAGAAGAGTCTTTTTCACCCTCAGAAATATGTCCAGATTCCTTGCACAAACAAGTGGGAGGGCAATCTGTTAGAGTTTGCAAATGACATGTCTCCTCAGGCTTAGGTTTTGCATGTTTGAGTGTCAGCTTGTGGAGCCATACTGAAGGCCATAGAGCCTTTAGGAAGTGGGGACTAATGGCTGAGGTAGCCCGGTGGGGGCAAGCCTTTGATGGCGATGCACGCTTCTTAGTTCCTGTCTGCTCTCCCTGTGTCCTAGCTGCAACCATGAGAGAAAGTTGTCAGAGTATGCCTAGCTACTGTGACCCCTGCCATGCTTTTTACCATGACATGCCAAGCCCTCTGAAATCATGAGCCAGAGGGAACCTTTCCTCCTAAAGCTAGTGACAAGTGTTTGTCACAAGGATGAGAAAAGTAGCTAGCACACACAGCCTTCCCCCCCCTCCTTTTTTTATTTTAATTTTTCAGATAGAGGTGGATTGCTATCATGGAGCCACTGCTCATCCAATCAGGCTGCGTCTGCTGCTAGGCAGCCATCTTAGTTCTTACCTATTTGGCATTTCTTTTTCCACCTTTGAAAAGGGAGGACTTTTCAAATTCTTACTACCCTTTCTCTGTGCCAGGCATTGGTCTTGGCTCCTGGCAAACTGGACTGAAGCCTTTTCTCTGGGCAGTTCGGTTTCTGGTCTAAACACATCGCAACAGACGAGTGACATTGGTGTGTGAATGAGGAGTTTCATAAGGAAATCAGCAGAGAAGAAATCGGAATATTTGCTTTGAATGTCTCAAAGTGAGGGATTAACTAAGGTAGAAGAGGGCGTTCCTAAGATTGAACCTAGCTTCGTTGTTGTGGCTCAGGCTGGCATTTTATTTTTGTTGCTGTTTTGACAAGTTGTAGCTCACGGAGAGCTGTAGACACAGACCAGGAATCCATGCAGCCATGAGCTGCATCTGTGGTACTGTCTCTGGAATAAGTAGGGCAGCTTATGGCCACAGAGCCCAGGGTGCCACTGTGAGAAAGTACACAGCCTCAATGAAGGCTGGGTTTGTAACCTGCTTTGAACTTCTCCCTGATAAGGCTAAAGGGGTACCTGGTTGATACAAGGTTCAACAAAATTATAATGTATGTAAAGAAATTAAGATTCATAGTACATCTTTCTCATCCACAGACCTTGGCCATATCCTGTCTCCTGCCCAATATCACTATGGCCAGGGGGTTATGGTGCATGACTTCTAACCATTCAGTTATCAAATGTTTTTGACTTGGATTGAGAAAACCCTTTTCTGAATGCTTCATGGAGAAACTAAAGGGATTAATTAGTAATTGTCTCCCCATGTAGTTTTTAAACTATTGACAATATCTCCAAGCTTGACCAAACTTCAGTAGGCTTCATGGCTCCTCTGCTTAGCACAAAGCAGGGAAGGTTTCCTTTGCATCACCAATCTCATAATCCCAATTCATGGCAGGACATGGGCAAAATGCTATATCTCAGCTAGAGAACTGGGGGACCATGTGATCTACCTTCTGTTTCCCAAGACTTGTGAATTAGCAGTTTCTACAGAATTGCATCACTCTGACAAGAAGAATCTACAGATCTGCTCTTGGTATGAAGCTGATCTTTTGTGGCTCAAAAGGCACGGAGGACCCCGTCCGTGGCTTTTGTATGTATATTACAGTGTGGGCGGTGCCTTGCTCACAGGAAGTATCTCCTCTAAAGCATATCCCACAAGGCTCATGCCTGTTCACATCTTCCGAACTTTGATTTGCACAGAGAGAGGGTGGAAACATGGCGTCTTAATTTCAGGATGCTTTTGAGGACTGTGGCATTGAAACAATAATCCTGGAAGTGCAAACGATGGGAATCGGGAAGTCCCGGATCTGCATGTTCACAGCCGCTTGCGCCAGCCGCCACAACACTCCACACTATATTTAGACCCTATTAACTTGTGCTCTCATCCTTTCCACGGGAATGTCAACGGGATGCTGGGAGAAATGGAGATATGAGTAGCATGTTGACCTCTTCACTTCAGTTCGGAACGGGGACACGAGACTTCATCTGGAAGCTCTTAAGTCACTGGCGACACACAGCACCCAGTCAAAAGCCCATCTCAGGAAGCAGAATTAACACTCTGCTTGCATAAAAGAACTTCCTGGGCTGATTTTGTATGTTTCCAGCTTATCAGAAATTTGAAGAAAAGTACAGCTTTAAATTAGACTTTTATTATGGAACCCATCCAATAATCCTTTTTAATAATATATTATAAAACATTAAAATAGCATGAAACCCAGATAGGAAAAGGCTAGAAATCCTGTCCTGCTGAGCATGGTATTAATAACCTGGGAAAATCAGTCCAGGCAAATTATAATTCATTCAGTTCCTTTAAAGTGTCTGACTCTGTAAGTGACCTTAAGCTCCTCTAAAACAATTACGTTTCAAATATTTGTCTGCCAAAATTTTATAGCCTGTTAGATAATTGCACGAACATAGTTATATACAGCCTGTATATTTCTTGGCACACCTGATTTAGTTAATATTAACATTCCTCACTCATTTATGCTTTTACGTACTTTGAGTCATAGAGAGTCAAGGTCTCAAAGCTAATCATAAAAACTACTGGCTGCTATTCATACTAACATAATAACTCTTTCTTTAAAACAACTGCCAGTAAATTTCATTATAAGAAGTTATTAAAAGGGTTAAAAACCTATTAAATGTCAAAGAATTTGTTTGACTCAAAGTTCTAATAAAGAAAAGAGAATAGGCTTTCTTTCTGAATTATTTAAATCTTTACTGACTGTGCACTGAGCCATGAAATTAGAAAAGTGTTATGAGAAGTGTCCATTGGTTTTTATAAAAGTTTCGGCACAGGATGCATCAAACCACATTCTTTAACAAGACTAGTTAGAGCAGCGAGTTCCTAATCCTGAGCACACGGCTTCTCCTGATAGAAAGGCCATAATTAAAACTCTATTCTGTAAAATGGTGATAATAAAATTATGACTAGAGATGCTCACATGTTCATTTAGAATATGGGAGATATATGCTTTAATTTTAATTTGGAAAAATATCCACCTTTTTAAAAAAATTCTTCTACATCTAGTAAAGAGACCCTCTCAATACTTAGGTTTTAATAGTGGCTAATTTAAAACTAACATCGGTTTGAATTAACCATCATTTACAGGTTTATCACTTACCAAAGGCACACCGAAATTAGAGATTCATGATTTAAAGAGTTAAAAAATCATAATGATATTAATCTTGTAGCACAGGTTTAAAAAATAAATATGGTAGCAGTTCTTTCTTTTTTTGTGTGTGTGTGTGTGTACACGTATGTATGTATTTATTGAGACTTGAAACAGTTTTCACTATGTAGCTCGAGCTGGCACAACACATAGACCAGGCTGGCCTCTAACTCACAATGGTTCACCTGTCTTTGCCTCCAGAGTGTTGGATTAAAGATGTATACCATGATACTTGGTCCCCAATAGCAATTATTAATAACACAGCAAACATAACTTTTCTTGATTCTCAGAAAACAATATATATATATTATTTTACAAATAATGCTCATAGATACTCATTACACACCAAGTATAATATTCAGGGTTGAGGTGCACCACACTATTGAACCTTGTAACAACTAGGGAGATTACCTTGAGCATTAGCGCTACAGTACTGTGGAAATCCAAAGACACAGGGCCAGTTCTGCAGTCCTGTAGCCCGTGAAATTAGTCACAGCCCGTGTGAGCTCCAAGCTTGATCATAACCATGACACCTGAACTAGCCACCTGATAAATGATCTCATGTTCTTGTAACAAAAGATGCCTGGAAGGACCTGCCAGTGAGGCACGGCTAGAACTCAGGGCTACTGAATTTAACACACTGATTCCTTGGGTAGGAAATTCTATTAAAGTTTGTTTTCCTAAACATTCTCTGTCTGGTACTGAGGGAGACCCTGGGAAAATAAAGGTGGACAGGAAGTATCCTGTGTTCTAGGTCCTCCCAAGGATTCACGGCAGAGGGTTCAGTGCTGTGATCAAAAGTAT
>JAQHUG010000509.1:698927-709616 GCA_028555095.1 Dicrostonyx torquatus | reverse complement strand
AATGGCAGTTCTCTATGGTTTTCATGTCAGATGGACATTATCTCAGTTTAACTATGAGAAAAACATCAGACACATCCCAGCAGTGCAACAAGCTAGAAAATGTAAGAACTTCTCAAAACTGTTATGGTCTTTAATGCAAGAGAAGTCATGTACATAACAGCAAGTAATAAAAGAGAGGCCATAGATTTGAAAAGGGGCAAAGAGAAGTACATGGAAGGGTTGGCAGGGAGGAAAGGGAAAGGAAAAATGACATGATTATATTCTAACTAAAAAGAGAAAAGAAGCAAGTTAAAGTCAAAGAAAGTCTGCCCATCCTACTGAGTCACTGAGGGACCCCTAGTAACTGGATACCCATCTACATAATTGCCCCTTTAACCCTGATCTTACTGATCTTGCTACTATATGAGATTATTTTTCAGATTTATTTACTGTATTCTATGTGTATGAACATTTGCCTATATTACTGTGTGTGTACTATGTGCATGCAGGAGACCACTGAGGCCAGAGAAGGGCATTGGAGCCCCTGGGACTGGAGTCACAGGTGTTGTGAGCCCCCACGTGGGTGCTTGGAACCAAATCTGGGTCCTCTGCAAGAGCAGCAAGTGTTTTTAATCTCTAAGATATCTCTCCAGTTTCTTTTACCAAAAAAATTTAATTCTACATAGATATAGGCTCTTCACATACTTTAATCTCATATACATGAGTGAAACAGGGCTCGCAATTAGGGTCTTGTTGCTGGCTGCCTGTCACTGAGCAGGCACTAAACTTTAACTGCGTATCAGTAGGTGATGCTTAGTTAACATCGGACAATCTTCGAATTTGCACATGAGGGAGATGATGTGGCTGTCAGGAGGTCCATAAACCCTGGAGATTTCTCCTCTACACAAGAACAGACAGAGAGCAGTGGTTTCCTGAGAGACTCTGCCTTACCAAAAGAAATACAGGACCTGACTACCAAGGACTTTCTTCTTGATGGTAGATGACAGCCTCTTGTTGGCCAGGCATGGCAGAAAACCAGGTACTATTTGATTATAGAAAAACAAAACAAACAGAAAAACCCCACACAAATACTAGGGTGTTTCTTCTACCTGATAGGCCTCCAGTTCAGGGATCCATGCATTTGTACCTCAAATCCATTCTATGAGGTCTCTGGGGGCTGGCACTGCATTAACTGGCTAACCACAGTTTTCTCTTTATGCCCTCCACTTCTTGACGTATTTAAGAATTTGATATTAAGTTTCTAATAAGTTTTACTGATGTCTTTTGTTTCTATTGAGCATGAGTATCTTTTCAGGACGACCGCATTTTTATTTTGTTTTGGGGCAAGAAAAGTGTGAGGGCTGTTCTGCGCATGTGTGGGGAGACAGTAGTAGGAGAAAATGTGTTCCCAAGACAAATTTGAGTTCCTGAGACTCTGTGAATATGAAAGTAATGCTGGCTCTGGATTCACCCACTCAAGGCACTGGTGAGCCAAGATTAGGAAACTCAGAGCCAAGGACGGATATCATCCACTATGCCTTCTCAGAGAGCAGAGTCTATTTGTAGTGGACTCCATTTCTAAGGAAGGGTGTCTAAAAACCTCAGTAGCTATTGCAAAATGCAAAATGAAGGCAAGTCTAATTTTAATCTACTTTAATTTAAAACACGATACCATGAAAATCTTTTAGGGTAGAACAGTAAGTTGCTAGGGATGTAAAAATATCCAGAGTGTCTAATACAAAAGGCTGGAATTCCTGTTATTGCAGACAGCTCCATCAATGACGGGATCAGTGCTGCAGAAAACGAATTTTATTTAAAGCAACCTATTTTTGTTGCTATGTTGTTGTTGCTATGACCAAATAATTGGCAAAGAGCAGCCTAAGGAAAGAAGTTTTACTGTTTTTTTAAGTGTGTGTGTGTGTATGTGTGTGTGTGTGTGTGTGTGTGTGTGTGTGTGTGTGTGCGTGTGTGATTATAGACTAAGAGATATAGTCCATCAGGTTCTGGAAGGCAGGATAACACAAGGAAGCCGGCCTCACCATAGCTTAGCTGCAGTCAGGATGGAGAGAACCCATGTGCACAGGACATAGGACAGGGTTAAGGACCCTCAAGTCCCATCCTCATGGCTCATGTCTTCTTGCCAGGTCTTCAAAGGGACACCTGTGCTGGGGACCAAGTGTGGGATAGTTCATTTCTTAACCACTACAGACAAGCAAGGAGCAGAGGATGCTGTGGAAATTTCTAGGTGAAAGTATCGAAACCACAACATATTCTTCTTGTTCAAGTGAATGCAGCTAGCCCATTTCACTCTAGAGAGTTGTAAGATATTTTGTAAGTTGTGTGATTTGTAAGAGTCTAACAGTTGACACAAATAACGCTATTTTTTCTCTTCAAGATGCAAATACACATAGGTGATGTGCTTTAAGACCTTCTGAGGACTCTCTGAATTCCAGTTAGTGTGGTCTCTTCAGTATATTGTATTTTGGACTTTTAGGTTGAGGTACATTAATAATTTAGCTTTGAAGTGAACTCAAGTGAAATGATGTAGAATTAAAAGCATCAGAAATGCTGCTAAAATATTTATGGAGATTGCATTTTGACTAAAGGACTGCATTCACAGAGTGATTTATGCCCCAATTCCTGAGATCCCAGCTTTTATAAAAGGATCTAAGGCGGGGACCAAATTCCCACGTTGGAAAGATTGTGCATCCAACAGCCCTTTTATTAATTATATCACGGCACAACTAGATTCGTAGGCTCACTATCCAAATAATTTCTCAACACTTATCTTCATTTTGCCTTTGTAAATAAGAAACACCAGTGGTTTCTTGGAACTAGGAATAGTCATGAACTTTATCACAATAGAAGCTGTAACAAAAAGACTTGTATGAACTAGGCATGGCGGCTCCTGTTTGCAAACCCAGCAGTAGGGAAGCTAAGTTTGGAGGATCCCCATGACTTAGAAGTCAATCTATGTGCCCCATAGTGAGTTTTAGGCCACTTAAGTAGTGTAGGATTCTATGTCAATCAATCAATAAGCAAATAAATATACAAACAAAACGAACAAACATAGTGAGAAAAGAAAAAAAGCAAGGCAGGAAAAAAGCCATTAAGGAACTAAAAACGGTAATACTAGTTATGAAGCAAGGTGTGGAGGACAAAAACATTGGACATGAAAGAAAAAAGGAAATGGAGGGCTAAAGGGGGGACCTGGGAAGCAAGGGAAGGATAAACACAATAACACACATTGTTGGAAAATGTTACCATATGTTGTTTAAAAGGGGGGGGGAAGCTGGGCATAGTGGTTCATGTTCATAATCCCAGCACGTGGGAGCCTGATGCAGGAGGATTTTCATGAGTTCAAAGACATCATGGGATAAGTCGTGAGTTTCAGTCCAAACGGAATTATAAAGAAATGCCTCCCCCATAAACCCTAAGAAATGTGTGCATACGTGTTTGAATGCATTGCATGTATCTGCATGTATATTGTTGCCAAGGATGGAACTTAGGGCCTTATTCACATTAAGCAGCACTCTGTCACAGTGCCATCCTCCTACCTCACGTTCTTTTAGGGCACGTGAGAGGGAGTGTAGGGACCAGCACACCATTCCTTAATCTTCCTTTTTTTTTGGTATCTCCTTTGATTACAAATGTATTTTCTTCCCCAAACTTGTGCAATGAGAGTCAACAGCCTCCTTAATAATTCTTAACATTGTCTGCTGTGCACACACAGTTAAATCACAGCCTGCACATAATCCAATAAAGCTCACACCAACCAAAGACCTGGGTGATCAAGGATCTCAAAGAACGTTCTTCAGGTGACAGTTCTTTTAGCTTGGGCTTCACAAAGCAAACATGAAGTGTGTTGTAGGAAAGCGTGCAGGCATAGCAAACGCATTCCAGTTCTTGCCCAGGCCTGGCTCACTGTAGAAGGTCGGGGATGTTAGGAGAATGCCTGCCTGCTAACAATAAAAAGCCTCAGAGAACGCAGTCATTGAGTCAACCCCCCCCCATTCTCACTACATGCTGATTGCTCAGGGTACTGAAGATGCCAGAGGGGCTATCTTGGGTCACCCTTCATGGGCAAGAGAATGAAAATCATATGCCAATGGCAAGTGTCAAGGGCTCCCAGACACGGGGCTCCCCTCTAGCGCCTGAAGTCAGCTCTGAGGCGCATCACTGACAGAGCAGCCGTGTCTGCAGCTTTTGGTCCATGATATCGATAGTTTCCTTCTCTTTTCCCTTCTCCCTTTCTCTTTCTTTCTGTTTACATCTTTCTCCTCTCTCCTTTTCTTTTTTTCTCCATCTCTATCCTTCCTCCTCATCTCTCCCTGCTCTTTAGTTCGATTTTTTTGAAAGACAGTCTTAGAACCCACTGTGCAGATTGGCCTTAGACTTTCAGGGGTCTTCCTGACTCCGCCTCCCACGGGTTCGAGTTGGAGGTGTGCACCACCACACCCAGCTCAGAGGATCAGCCCTTGATGAACAGACCTGTCTCTTCCTAAGAAGGCGGGAAGAGACAGCAATTCAAACTTAGGAGGTTGTTGAGAACAAGAGAGCCTAGAATCTCTTGTCTCCCATGTTCACCATGGTCATGGACTGGTAGAGGAGGAAACCACAGGTTGTTGAGGAGAGAAGAGCACAGGCTGGGGGAGGCCAAGGCTATGCTTCCGTGGCATCTCAGAGACTGGGCCTCAGTGAGTCTCCCTTAAAATTCTAAACAATATATATATTGCTTGCCAAAATCTCTTTAGAATTTGAATCTCTCACCTTAAGGTCACTGAGGTTTGCTTTCTTTCCCATTTTAGCTGAGTCTGAAGTAACTCTGCATGGAGAGGTTAACGTGGGAAGACAGCGAGCCGCTGGAGAGCAGAGATGCCATCAGCCGAGCACGCTTCACACCCACCCTGTGCAGCCACTTTCCTGGCTCACCAGTCAGCTTTCTTTGTCATTCATAAGAATTCTGCATTTCTGAACTGTTCCCAGGTCCTGTGACATTCCCAGGACCTCTGTGTAGCTTCTAGCTCTCACATAGATGAAAAGAAAAGCTTCCTTTTCCTTTTCCTCTTTCCTTACTTTTTTTTTTTTTGCCAGTAGACAAATTGTCATAAGAATTGTGTTTGGATAATTAAAGCAGAAAAAAGTGAATAAAATCTCATTTCTATTAAAAGTTACATTCATGTGCAAAGCCTTCCAATCTTCCAATTAGAATTCTCTAGAACTAGTGATACTTTGATATTTGAGACATAAACTTTATTAGATTCCTGGCATGATAGCTAAGAATTTTTGAGTTTCTGTGGTAATTTAGTTTAGACAGTTTTGCCATGATGGATAAAAGTAAAAAGCCATTTGTGCACATAATTTAGAAATTACACTCTGGCCTTCCAGAATTTTAGCCAAAAAGCAGATGCCCCTCCCCGAAGGGACATTACCACAACTCAAGAACACCTTTCTAATTTCTGCATAGAGATCCAAAGGAATTAACTGGCTTTGTGACTTGGAGACCATGTGAAGAAGCAAAGTTCCAGTACTGCCATTATGTCAAGCAAAAACATTTTACTATGAGTAATAAAAAAAATTACATGGCCCATAGTGCTGAGCCATGCAATCCAGTCATCTCAGTTCTTACAGCAGTTGATCAGTCCCTTGGTAATCCACATTACATTCCCTGCAAAACTCAAGGAACTGCCTCGTGTCAAGGGAGGTCATTCTTATAAACAAAATCGGATGAAACAGAAGTTAGGTTTGTAGTTGACCAAACTTCAAAGCAAACAAGGCTGTCCTGAATGGTCTTCTGTGACTAACCTCAGGACACAGAGTTTAATCCTTTAGACCTACGAATTAGAAGTAATTGTTCTCTTCAGTGGCATCCGTTTCTCTGTTCTCGTGTGTGTGTGTGTGTGTGTGTGTGTGTGTGTGTGGCTGAGGAAATGTTTATTCCATTTTGTTATCTTCAGTGGCTTTATCACTATGTGGCTCCACTTTTCAACTCGAAAACAGAAAGACTGGTCCTTGTGGAACTGCATTCCCAGGAACCCTGAGCAGCTTACACAGCTGCCCGGCTAGGAGGGAAGATTATTCTGAGAGCACCGCAAACTGCAGCATAAGTAGAGAAGGCCCTGTGTGCAGGGGGTGTAAGGTGATTTAGTTAGTGGATGTCACAGCTCCAGTCAATGGCCAGGAAGAAAGTGTTGGCAGGTGCTTCAGCATCCTGTGTGTGCTGGGAACTGAACATGGGTCCTCGGCAAGCCGGTATGTGCTCTTAGCCACTGAGCAATCATGAGCATAGTGATGAGGATTAAATGCAGCCATGATGGAGGCTCTGAGAACTGGGTGTCAGGCATTCCTGTCACTGTGAGGATGCCACTGAGTGCTTATGTAGGTGCAGGTCAGTCACTTTCTAGGCCTCTTAATGTGGGGAAAGCCAAGTGATGTTAGGGGCACTGAGGACAGTGGCAAGATGTTCTGAGTGGGCACAGGGTGGAAGTAAGTTACTAAGTTACAAAGATTCAGAACAGATAAACCAACTTTAAGATGTCCCCAGGACTAACGGTTTTGTGGCAGAAGTCACAAAGATTTTTTAACTTTTGTTAAAAAAGTTAAAAGTGAGCACATTGCAGATGAGGTTACTATCTCAGTGCTGCCATTTCCCAAGAGAAAGGATTTCACACAGAGGTTCTAGTCCAAGGGTGACCTCCAGATCCTTTGTCTCTATATCCTGAGCACAGGAGTACACAGCTGTGCTGTTCCTCCCTGAGGTACAACTGCCTGTGACGACAGACTCTTGCATCCTGCCATATACATCTCACAGGTCACGATAGCTGGAAACCCAACCCCTTTCCCAGGTACTAGAGCCCTGATTTTATTAGCAAGGGATGGGTGAAGCTCAATCTAACACAGGCCTCTTGTTGAAACCTTGGTTTTCTAAACTTGCTGATGCATCCTGTGCTGTTCCCAATGTCGACTTCATCTTTCATTGGACAGGCAACTGCCACCATAGCAGAAAATAATTAGAGAATAAACTTCAAATGATATTTACGAAGCATTTTCTAATGGTCCAGCTTCGCTCCACACTTCCTTAGCTTCCCTGGGATTGAACAAGAGTTGAGGTTTACTTATGAAGTCACAAAAAATGTACTCGTGATGGATCAGATCTGCTACGTAATTATCTAAACCTGAAGGTAGCTCAGTCCTTAGAGTCAGAGGCATTCCCTCTGAGAACACTGAATGACTGCTAATTGAAACACAAAACAAAACAACAAAGCAAGCTACAGTTTAAAAGGTGGGATCAAATTCACAAAGAAGACTTTTCAGCAGGGACGATGGGGAATCAATCACCCCATCACTGTGAGTGCTAATGCCACAAGCTGGACAGATGCGGGAAGACAGTGTGGTGGTCTGTATTGCTCCACAGTGGGGAGTTACCTGGGTACCACACTGTCAACACCACGATGCTTCAAACTGTTTTAGGCAAGTTTTATTGGATGGTGAGATCTAGTATGCATGAGATAACATAACCACCCAGTTGGCGGGGCCTTTCTTTAAGGTACAGGGAAACAATAAAATCCACTTCCAAATAAAACCAAGAGATAAAGATTGAGGTGTAAGGTCTTTTTAAAACTATCTTTAAAATTATGATTGTATGTGTACAATGTGTGTGGATGTGTGTGGGGGTGGGTGGGGAGAGGACACACGTCCCGAGATCAGAGCATAACACTGAGGGGTAGATTCTCTTCTTCCACTTTCTGGTGGGTTCCAGGGATTGGAGTCAGATCATTAGACTTATGTGGAAAGGACCTTTACCCACGGAACCATCTCCTTTGTCCCATGAGGAAGTCCAATATGAATAAGAAATAGCGAAACACAAGGCTGGCTCTGAGGGCAAATGAGAACCAACTTGCTTTGTGCTTATTACTAAAACAAATTTCGAAATTATGTGTATGTTTGGAGGTATGTTTCCATGATGGCAGATGTCCACGGAAGTCACAGACATCCATCTGGATTGGATGACATCCAGTCACAGACATCCATCCGGAGCTGGAGTTACATGGGGTTTTGAGCTGACCAACATGGGTGTTGGAAACTGAACAGAGACCCCCTACAAGAGCAGTGTGCTCTCTAAACCACCGAGCCATTTCTCCCACCCCCTTATCATTTCTTCCACAAAGCCCACAGGCATCCTTGCAGAGGCAAGAGTGGCGCTAAGCTCTCTGAGGTTAGTCTCACTTAAAAGTTCCCATTGGAAGCTCCAACAACTTGCTCATCACATGACTGTCTAGCACTCGCGGGTCACTGTCACCCATGACTTGGGAACACTAAAGTTCTTGGCCTCACTTTTTAGTCAAATCAAGGATTTGAATTTAGGGACTGACTTGCTTGGTTTGTATAGATCAAAGATATTTAATATCAATTTTATTAGTCTATGATATAGTTCATCAAAAGCTTAAGATGATGAATTCAAAATGATGGACCACAGTATTTTACTTTCTATGTGACTGATAAAATGCCAGAATGGAAGTTTACATGGGTTTTGTTCTTTGAAAAGGACTTTCTGTATTTACAAATGGTGACAATGACATCACCTACTTACTTCTCCTTCTCCCAGAATTTTTCTCCAAAGCTTCAATCTTCCATTGACATTTATCACTCTGACAGCCTTGTGGAATCAAAACTACATTTAAAACCCAGGATTTGAATTACTTATCAAAACCTGTCATATTTGAGACCCTTTCTGTTTTTAATCCAGGAGATGTATGACTTCAGAGAAAATCATTCATTTGTATTGTATCTTAGGGAGAAAAGCACCACGGACTGTATGGAAACTTCAGTCACAAGAAAGAGTCCACACCATAAACTGAAACTTCTAAGAAGATATCTGATTGACTTGAAAAATAATTGGTATCTTTCTACGTAATCTACATTAGTGTACACAATAAACCTCTTAAACAAAGATTGTGTGACTCTTCATTTATCTTTTTTGACAAGAGAACAAAGGCTGGGGTTTAATGAATGGAGGGAGGCAGCAAGGTCAGGTTTAAAAGCCTCCCAGGTCAAATGTCTGACATCAGGGAACATTTTTTTGAAAAGCGCTAACATAGTCATTTTTATTTTAGTCAAATCTCAGGGGTCCAGTTGGGGCTTCTAGGAGGGAGAAGGAAAACACCATCATAGTGGCACAGAGACAAGCAATTGGAACGACAATACCCTCTTAGAATGTCTTCACCGGCATCCTCATAGCTTTGGATTAGGTAGATTTGAAAATAATTTTGAAGCTTTAGGCTTTGAAAGGCAACAAGAATTCCTCGTATCGATAAAAGAAGGAGGACGGCCTAGACTTTCACTTTGCATATGCATTGATTCTCCCCTCCCCAAATGGACGGCCCCTGTCATCTCGAGAGGTTATTCATAGATCCAGAGCTGATCAGGGTCATTAGTAACAATAGTAAACTGATCATCATTGCAATGGGACCTGACAAGTGTCTTTTCAAAGTGGATTCTAATGTATCGAGGCCTGTGAAGTTCATTACAGCAGTAATAAATCATTAGTCGCCACAGAGTGATTTATAAGTCTGTTGAAGTGCATTCTAATAGGCTGACAAAAAGCTTTGTAGACCTAAGAAGGCCTCCTCCCACTCCTTGCCTGTAGTGTGATAGCTTAGAGTGGCTACCAACGACATAGCTCAGCTCAAGGTAACCACAGCTCCCTCTTGTTTGCTTAAAAAAAAATCTACATTTAATTTAGCATATCCTTTGTGCTGCCTTGAACTACTCCTGCCTAACAAGTATTTCAAAATCCCCGTTCCTCAACAATTTTTTCCATAAAGGTGTATTGCCACCTTTCCTTAAATTTCAATTTTTCCTCCAGCCAGAATTAATTCTGAAAGGTTATTTGCATGCACGATGATATGCAAGGTAAATACCAAAAGCATTTAACATTCTGAGTCAAGATTGTAATAAAGCAATTCAAAGTGCACCATGGGCGGAAATGCTTATCTGTAAACATGTACAAAAATGTTTCTCGCTTTCCTAGAATGGGCTGGAAGTACGCTTAAAGTGCTGCCAAGCCTGGTCGTCTGAGTGTGACACTTTGAAGTGTGACTCCTTCCACACTGTAAGGGGAGAACCAGTTACCTCATGGTGTCTCCTGATCGGCACGTGCACTCTGTGGCAAGCATGAACAGACCACCATTAAAAAAGTAAATAAAAGGTATAATAAAATATTTCTATTTGTTTATAAATGAGAATATTAAATAGTTTAACTATGAATTGAATTTTCATCTTACACTTTTAATTTTCTAATATAATTATAAGCATTTTAATAAAAAAATATCTTAATTATAACCAAGCTTTTATTTATATAAAAATAAAAGTTTCTATTACGCTTTCAACAATTTTTCAGACACTATTTACTTGTCAGAAAAAGAGGAATAAGATAAAGTTGAAACAATATTAACCTTCTACAGAAAATAGGAAGATTTTCTCACCATAAGTACAGCTAATTATTCCAATAGATGATGTGGACTTAACTCAGGCGCAGACCCATAAAAGAAAACAAAACAAAACAGTTCTGCATTATTTGTGAGTAGTGCAATAATAGAAACAATTTTGTGGCTATTAAGACCTCATCTTAAAGACATCAGTTCCGAAGCACGTTCTTTGCTCTCAGCAGTTGGATAGAATCGTACCCATGGCTAGTTCTGGCTGAAACGC
>JAQHUG010000509.1:683569-698297 GCA_028555095.1 Dicrostonyx torquatus | reverse complement strand
GGTACATGTGATATACCTGGTACATGTGATGTACCTGGATACATGTGATGTACCTGGATACATGTGTTGTACCTGGATACATGTGATGTACCTGGTACATGTGATGTACCTGGTACATGTGATGTACCTGGATACATGTGATGTACCTGGATACATGTGATGTACCTGGATACATGGCATAAAGTGATTCCTGAGATGGGGAATGGACCCACTTTGGTTATGCTTTGACATCAAACCCTGACCCCGTCTGCAGCCTGCTCTGGAGATGCTGACCTTGAAGATAACTGCATGGCGAGCTTTCAGGGTTCTCTGAAGCGCATTCTACCACAGATCGCTCCTGCAGTCTACCGCAGAGCAAGCTGCTGGACGTGCCATCTGAGACTGCCCTCAAAAGTTTGTATCTCTGGAGCTCCCCCAGCCTCATTCAGCAGAAGGCAGTCGATGGCCTGCTACTGCCACCCACTACATCTGAAATACTATGCTCTCATTGTGCCAGACCTAAAAAAGGTCATAATAGACATGGGGTCAAAAGAGTCTTATTCCAAAGTTCAGTCAACTCAACTTACTTGCTTGATGTATTACTTTTTGTTATGAAAATGACAGAAATGGCTGACCCCACCCATACATCAGAGGGGAATCTGTATTTCTTCCCTGCCAAGGCTTAGCTTGTAGGCTTCACATGCCTGCGTCTAAAGAGGGTTTCTAAAGTTGGAAGACCAGTGGCAAGGAGGAGCATCTTATTGGTGTCCTTGTATTGATATTCATCACTGGGATTGTCTCTCCTTTTAATATTTTTGTCCAACGGTTGTCAGAGCTTTAGTGTTCTACTTGGGGTGAGATAAATGTCTAAATATTTAGCAATTAAAAAGATGACATGCAGTGCTCAAGTGGTACTTAAGTGGCAAGACAATGAAATATATTCATCAAACAATTCCTGAGCAACAATTATGTATCAAAAATAATTCCGTTGTACCAAATTTGTACTAAAGCTATCCATTTTGGGTAGAAGGTTTGCAACAGTCTTTTTGTAGATTTTCCAAGCACCTGACAAAACTACTGTAAAGTAAGGAATTTCACCTCTTCTTCCCAACTTTTCTCCCACTAATTGATTTCTTTTGTGACATTTCATTGCCTTGGGTGTAAAAGGCAGGTTTTGCAAGGGGCATCCTGGCCTGGGTTATTTATACTGCATGAGATGGTCTAATGTCTCCCTTGTAAACACAAGGCTGATGCTTCGCTCAGATAAATGTATTCCACTGCATTAAAGAAGGAACCAGGGAGTCCAATCTTACGAAACTTTAGAAACAAATAGCTGGACAATATGCAGAGAGTGAGAGACTTTGCAGCACTCAGTTGAAAATGGGAAGTCTTCATCAAATTCCTCTTCTTAAGAGTTAGGGATCTACATGCAAGAGGGGGCAGGAAGGTTGTAAGGGCAGCGGTAACGAAGGACTCCAAGAAAGCATGCAGTGCCTTCCATGTACGACAGGACTGGTCCACATTCACAGAGACTGAGGCAGCGTGCACAGGGCATACGCAGGTTCCGGCCAAACAAGGTCTTAGAAGGGGAAGCAGATGCAAAGTTCCATCCCTATCCAGGACACTATCTGCAACACATACCTGCTGGCAAAGGGAAAACAGCTTTTCTCCGGTGGAGTGTCAGTATATTATAAACTACACTCTGAGGCAAGCCTGGTGCCCATAAGGAGTGGCTAACACACAATGAACTCCACAGGGTTTGCATGTGTGTGTGTGTGTGTGTGTGTGTGTGTGTGTGTGTGTGTGTGCTGGGTGGTGGTAGGGACAACTTTTGCTTTGTCACTTTTTGTTTGGGCATTTTCTGTCTTTGTTTGTTTTGAATTTCTTTTTTTCTTATTTTTCTTTTGAAAGAGAGAGAGAGTTGTGGGGTGTAGAAGGAGGTGGGGGAGAGTGAGAGGAAGGGAAAAACAGGAAAAAAAAATATTTTCAGAAAAACAATTTCAAGGGAAAAAAGTATTGATGTTTCCTAACACGGCTAAGTACTAAGCGTGTCAGTGACACGGCGCTAACACTTTTTCGAATACTGAATCCATCCACATAACAAACCTTCTTAGTCAAAAAGCATTCTTACTATTTATGTCTGTTTATTAACATTGTCATTAGCCAAGTTTGGTGGCACAGATCTCTAAACCAAGCAACTTAGAAGCAACATGGGAAGACTGCTACTTCCATGCCAGCCTGGACTATGGAGTGTTCAAGGCCGCCCTGAGATCACCAGAGACCTGGCCTCTCAATGAAAAGGGAAGACAGGGTCAGGATGGAGCTCTGCCGTGAGTGAGTGCTTATTTGGTCTGCCCAGGGCCGTGCACTCAGTTCCCAGTCCTGCCGAAAATAAAAAGCAAATACAACTTTTACTTAGTTTTTTTTGGTATTGTTGATGATGTCGGTTGGTCCCTCATTTGCTATGTTTTGTTGCATTATGGCCATTTTAAAAACAATATTATACTTTCTTTAAACAAACAAACATACAAAACATTGAGTTTTCCATTTACCCTTCATGCTTTCAAGTTGCTTTGACAACTTTAAATATTTGTCACAGATTCTCTTTAAGCCCCATGTTGTGTGATGCTATTTTTATTAGTAGGAAAACAATTTTGACAAGTTACTAATTTTTTCTCATCAGCTTTTTGCTTTCCCTGAGAAAGGGATGAGTTTTTAAATAAATTGTATACTTATAGATCTTTAAATCTATTTACAAAAAAATTAAGCAAAGTAACCCCTTATGGGTCTCTCAGTCTTCTCTCATTCTCTGTTTATCATATATGTATATATTTTTATTCTTCTAAACTAATCTATTTTGCTATGTTTCTTAGGAATTAGAATTCATTTCCCAGTTGTTTGTTTTTGTCCATAACATGTATTTTCTGCTTTTATTTTTAATATGATTAGTTTTTCTTAAGCTTATTTTGTTCCTTTCCTATTCTCCCTAACTCCCTATATTTAACTTTATAATTTAATTTTATGCATTTTATGTCCATACCTTTATAAGTATTCAAGACCACAAACATGCCTATAAATAGAACATTAGCTGCATTTTCTACATTCTTCTCTGTCTTAATACAGTTTCTTATTTTTTGGGAAAGCCTCCAATCATATAGAAAAGCCATTCATAACAGCAACATAAAATATACCATTAATAAGTAGCTAACAATAAGTTCCACAGAACTTGTAAGACATATAAAGAAAACTTACTAAAAGACTGTTGAAGGTTACAAAAAAAATTTCAAAACTAGGTTTCTGTTCACCACCCTTCAAGGGAAGCCTGTGAGCAGGCATCCAATGCTGTTTACTACAAGCCCGTTTAAAAACACAGCAAGGTCCCAAGGCTGGACCACATGGCTGTTTTCATGTAGCAAGTAGAGTCATTGGTCAGACAGCACAAGTAGCAGAATTTATAGAAGTAGCCGAGACGGACAATGAAGAAAGGGTAGAACTAAAAGATACTAAAAGCATTAAATGCTTGAAGGAAACCACAAGGGTTGAGCTAATATGGAGATAAACAACGTGGAACAGAGATCCAAAATAGACCCAACTGGTGCCAAGCTGCAGAACCAAGGCCGGCCTGCTCAAAGAGTGCCATGGCGTTGACTGGGGAGCCTACAGGGAAAAGGTTAGATCCACTGAACACCAGGATACCTTTTAACCAGTTTGCTCCCAATGGGGGCTTAATTATATGAACCAAATTTGTGTAATTATGGAGCCAAGTTTGTGTGACCAATCAGATTGGCCAAAATCCAAAATTAGATGGAGTGAGGGAAAGCAGACAGCTTGCGTGCAGACCATGTCGAGGTAAAGAAGTACAGCACCCAGAAGGTGGTTAGGTAAACCTAGTATAGCAACAAAGATTTTAAATCCAGAAATCCCACCACTGCATTTGCATGCGCTCTCTCTCTCTCTCTCTCTCTCTCTCTCTTCCTCTCTCTCTCTCTCTCTCTCTCTCTCTCTCTCTCTCTCTCTCTCTCACACACACACACACACACACACACACACACCACACACGTTTACACAGGCCCTCCCTTTCAGCTGCGTACAACAGCAAAATGCAGAGAACAAAGATGTTTCCGTAAGATATTAAGTAATTGAACTGTGAGGAATTCACACAATGGGAAACTGTGCAACCATAGAAACAGAAGATGAAGTAACTATTGTCATTTCAAAGATGGCCACATAAAATAGGAAGGAGCTAAACGATGGCCAGATAGCTGTATGGGGTAAGCGCTTGATGTGCAGGCATGAGGATCTGAGTTCAAATCCCCAGAATCCATGGAAAAGAAGAAGCTGGGTGCACAGGCAAACATCAACAGCCCCTCTTTCAGAAGGGGCTCCTGAGGATTCTGGCTAGCTGCTTTAGCAGAAACCAAAAGCCAATGGTTCAATATAGGAAAAAAACTATAAAAATTTTAGTTAGGAAGACACCTGACAGCTTCTGGCTTTTTTATTCCCAAACATGGATGTGTGAGCTTTCCTCAAGTGTGCATGCGTGCACACTCACCCCCACACATATACACATACATGCATACATACACATTCACACGCACATACATACACACATAGATACACATAATACACACACATTCATAAACATGCACACATAAGAATGCACAAATTTTTAAGTGAATTATAAAATAAAGCAGAACATAATCAATTTTTAAATTTTGCTTTTGAATTTGTTCTTGTCGATGTGTGTTTAGGCACGTGAGCACAGCTGCCCTCAGAGGTGAGGCTAGGGTGTCAGACACCCTGAAATTGTAGGGAGGTGTGAGCTGCCCATGCGGATCCTTGGATGCTGAGAACTGAGCCCAGCTCCTCTCCAAGAGCAGCAAGCTCACGTGACCACCGAGTGGCTCCCCACTTTTAGTCCATAATTTCTATTTGTAAAATTGTGAAAGCAGGAAGGAGACCTGGTTTTTGTGTTTGTACGAAAGCTGGGTAGACATGGGAGATGGAGAATAAGAGGATGCTTTCGGGGTTAGGATTATGTGACTGGAATTCCTATATTTAATTCCTATAATTAATCAACATACCCACATAATTTATATACAATTTATAAAAGACTTTAACAGTAACATGAGATTTATAACATGCAAAAGATGTGAGTGAAAGGGAACTCTTCTGAAGCTGCCTTCGGAGATTTCTTATCTTAGGGCAGGTACACAATGGAAGCTGTGGCTCCAGCAGTGAGCTACCATGCCCAGAAGACTTGTCTCGGACACGTCCAATGTGTGAAAACTGAAAATCCCTGTAATAGTGCTTTCTTTGTAGTCTAGCACCGACGAAAAAGTTCAGCACCGCTTAGTAACAGCTCAAGATTCAAAAGCTATGACTAAAGTGATCTTTTAACATCATAAAAACGAGGTTTCTGATGAAGAAAACCCTAGAGGCTATATATGTTATGACATATGAGTCATCGTTTTCCAGATGGATATGCATTATTCAGAAAGCATGGGTGTGAACGTGGAAAAATAGGTTTTAAAAGTTACACTGGTGGAAAACCTGACAAGAAGGTTTAATCACTCTGCATATTTTCCAAAATATTTAATGTCGATACTTTTGATAAACGTCTCTTTGGCGATTATTAAAAAGCTATGTTTGATGGCATATAACAATTCATTAAATAAGCAAGAGGGCTCATGTACAAGAACGGTTAGTATTTCACATTGGCAAGAATGCAAACAAGGATCCCATGTGGCTGTTACATCCAGAGTGCTTGCAATCTGGTAGAGAATGGAAGGAGTGTCTAAACAATGAAGGCAGGATGCACAGTGGAGAGGAACACAGGAGTCAAAGGTAGGATGTAAACCGTGGAGAGGAACACAGGAGTCAAAGGTAGGATGTAAACCATGGAGAGGAACATAGGAGTCAAAGGTAAGATGTAAACCATGGAGAGACACACAGGAGGACAGGAAGAATGTAAACCATGGAGAGACACAGAGGAGTAAAGGTAGGATGTAAACCATGGAGAGACACAGAGGAGTAAAGGTAGGATGTAAACCATGGAGAGACACAGAGGAGTAAAGGTAGGATGTAAACCATGGAGCGAGGTGCACAGCAAGGAGTGGAAGGCTCACCTGAAAGGGTGATAAACAGAATTTTGATAATTGAGAAGAATTTTAGGAGGCAGAGGAAAGAAAATCAGGAACTTCCAAGTCAAAATAATTACAGGTATGTACAAAAACACAGAGAAAGTTTTAAAAATGGCAAGTGTTTATTTTCCCTAACACTTCAATTGGATATATAGAAAACAAGTTAGAGAAATAAGAGTACAATTGAAGGTTACCTGTGAAACAACGGAGCAGTAGAGGGTAGAGGCCATCAGGTCATATAATCCTAGGGTCTCACATATACCTTTGCCCATAAAGTACATTTTCTAGTGAATGGAGAATGGTAACAAAATTTGCTGAGCATCAAAATGAAATAATAGAATAAAGAATTAAAAGTCTGAGATGCTAGCAGGAAACTCAGAAAGAGATGTTTCCTAGGCATGCTAGGTCAGCTGAGGAAGCTGAAGCCACAAAGCAGAGCAGGAAAGAAGGCAGGTACAGGTACTTAAACAAGATGTTGTTAAATGGGGAAGCTAGCTGCTGTGCTCGTCCTCATCTGCCGGGGCCGGTGAAGCTAGTGATGGGGTTAGAGGCTTGGAATCACATCCGGGATGGAAGTCATCAGTGTTCATAGCATTAAGCATGCTTATCTTCCTTTTAGAGATGAACAAGTTGAGGTTATAACATGTGCAACGCAAGACAAATGATTTTTATTACTTCTTAGAAGGAGAATTGAGCCATATGTGAGATTTTGGAAGTAGAAAGTCAGGGCAAACAGCCGAGGGAAAAAAAAATCACAATCTCAGGCAGTTGCTAGTCTCCTTTTAAGAAAATAAGAGTCCTAAATACAATTATAAGTAGAAGGAAGTCAATCCAAAGTAAAAGACTTAAGAGTCAAAACTGCTAATCTAGACAAAGATAAACAGGAAAAAGGAACGTCATCATCAACAACAGAAACATAAAAAAACGAAGTAAAATGTTTTTGTTTTTTTGTCAGATGCTAAAGGACGAGAACAGTAAGTTGGTAGTGTGCCCTGCAGCTTGGTGATTTGTGAAATGGAGGCAAAGCACATGCAGGAATGCCGTGGTCACGAGAGATGGGAGGAGTCACATGGCACCCCAATCCCTCCAAGACCATACTGCTTATGTAAAAATGGGAAATGGGTGAAATCTGAGCATATCCGGATGGGAATAAAGAAAACCGACAGATGTTTTCCCAGGGTGCTATGATTTCCTCAGAAGGTGGGAGGCCAGCTCCTTTGTTGAGCAGGGCAGCTAAGTGTCTGGAAGCCCTGATCTGAACATGTCAGATGCACGAAGGAAGTGTAGCTTATGGACTTATCTGCTACAGAAACGTGAAAACTCCATGCCAAAGTCAGAACGAGAAGAACAATTAGCTTTATGTTTTCATTCCTTCCTTGTTACTGTCAATGTTTTGGTTCTCGGTGTTTCTTCATTTTATGACACGCATGCCTGCAAGAATGACTATTGGTTCAGAGAGTACAAAAGTTTAAAGGAGGCCATGGTGATGGGGAAGTATGGCAGGGAGAGGGAAAGAGGGGAGGGAGGTAAAGGTAGGACTCCACTCAATAATTCAATAATGTTTTCTTCTCCACAGGGAGCAGTACTTCTTCCCTGATGTGTCTCTGTCTTACTGGTTAAAACGAACAAACAGCCTTTAAAATGCCCAAATACTGGATTAAAATGCACTTGGATTATAGTTGCATAGTGGACACTGGGTATGTTATGTCCAAAACAGATAAAGAAGAGTGTGATCTGATTTAAAAGAATCACACTACTAGAGAACTCTACCTTTGCAGGGTGTTGGTGAGGGACTATCAGCTAGATAAAACCACACCAATCAAACCAGATTCAGACTCATGTATGTCAATGTCTTGGTTAACCATGTGGCTTGTGTGGTTCCCGGAAGACCTTAGGAGAAGTACTATGGTTCCCATCAGTGTCTCATTATCTGGAGCCTTTTTACACTTCACTTGAAGATAGAGCTGAATACTGGCCTCAACTTCAGAACTGTTTCTGGCGGAAATGTGAAGGCTATCACGGGAAAAGAATGACTTGTAAGTACACACAGCACTGAGTTCATCACGTGCCTCCTTTCGGTTAACTGCTGGAGATGGGTGCTGCCCTGGGAAGTGGCTGGGAAGGCCACTTCCTCTAGAAGCTAAATGCACTAGCTCTACAGAAGCCAAGACTGGGGACAAAAGTCCATTTGCCAGCAGTGCCGCAGGCTGCTCGTGGTACCGGGAGCCACATTTGAGAGAAGGCCATCCTTTGTTTGTAACGGTGCTGAAAATCTCGCTAAACTGCACTTGTGTGCTTTGAACAAATCGTGGATAAAGGGTAGTGCTAGTATTTGAGACAGTTGAAAACATTGCCATGCTGTGAGACCATGGGTCAGAGTGGGACTTGGGGATTTCTCTATGATTATCCATGCTGCTACAGGCAGGGGTTGTACCAATGATAAGGCATTTAGTCCCCACACTCCACCGAAGCTCTTCTCAGATGAATGAGTAGGGACTCGGCTCACTGTCACCCACTGTCAATAACGTAGTCTTAATACATGGGAGTTTTCTTTACTCTTGGGATCCCCAGTTCTTTAAAAAAAAGTCTATCCTGGTGTACAAGGAATAAGAGAATGAGCTATGTTCCGTGTTGCTTCATATTTTGATGTAATGATTTATTCTTAACAACACTGCTGATAACACTTGACTTGATAATCAGTGTTTCTTGCATGTGCATTACTAGCAATTCTGGTGATTTATTTGGAATGTGACCTTCCTATTTTTAACTAATAGTTAATACTTGGAAAACAGAAAAATATGATTCTGAATTCTGTCTGTATAAACAAAAAGATCACAGTTTGGTGCTGGACAATTCTGTATTCTGTCAATCATGTTTTAAATAAATGCTGATTGTCCAGGCAAGAAGTATAGGTGGGAAAACCAGACAGGAAGTAGAGGTGGAACAGGAGAATTCTGGGAAGCAGGAAACTGCCTTGGCACTCCTGCGCAGACCACCTAAGAGACAGGATGTGTCCCTGTCCCAGCTGAGAAAAGGTACCGGCTATGTGGCTAACATAGATAAGAACAATGGGTTAATATAAGTTACAAGAGCTAGTAAGAAGACTGAGATAATGGGCCAATCAGTTTATAATCTTACGGAGACCTCTGTGTGATTTTCTTTGGGGCTTGCCGGCTCTGGGGTACTGGGTGGGACAGAAACCCCAATGAGCAGACCCCTCATGTTACAATAGTTCTTTACACATATGTATATATATATATATATGATAGATAGATGAATTCACATGATATTGAAAACCTCTATTTTATATTATCTATTAAGTAAAACAAATTTAAACACTAAAATCAAAGCACATTCCATGGAAGATGGAATTTGAGAGGTGTGAGCAGTTGTGACTCAGTGGGACGGTTCTTAACACCCAGACCCAAATTATGCTGGATATGAAGTCCAGGAGTTCTGGCGGGTTCACTCTGTGTCTCCTTTAACTTTTCCGGACCGGAATATCCCATGTCCCCATTTCCTCCTATGCTGCAGTCACTGAAAACTCTCTAACAATGATTCTCTTTTATCTCTGAATAGCACATCGTGTTGATTAGGTTCACAATGCTTTATAAAGAATACCAGTAAGCAGTTATATCTTCAGTTTGTTTGTCTGTGTGCTTGCTCTGTGGGGATGAGGATGAACCCAGGGTGAAATCTATGGTAGACCAGCCATCTATTGTTAAGCTCCAATCTCAGTTACTTTTTACATTTTCTGGTTTTTTTGTTTTGTTTTGTTTTCCGAGACAGGGTTTCTCTGTAGCTTTGGAGCCTGTCCTGGAACTAGCTCTTGTAGACCAGGCTGGTCTCGAACTCACAGAGATCCGCCTGCCTCTGCCTCCCTAATGCTGGGATTTAAGGCGTGCGCCACCACTTCCCGGCTTTTACATTTTCTGTTTTGAGGCAGGCTCTCACTAAGGTTCTTACCCAGGATGTCCTGAACACTAGATTCCCCCAGCATCAGCTTTCTTTGTATTGAATTACAAGGTTGGCCATCCAACCTGGCTCTAGCCTAGGTTTTAATGCTTGCTTTAATTTCCCTGAGTACTGGTTTCTCTGTCAACAAAGCATGGCACTCCTGTGCCTACCTTTGAGAGATGCTGTGAAGACTAAATACTGTAATGTGGCCATAGAGATCCCAGCATAAGCCTGAGCTGCAGTTCACAACTTCAGTGTGTAAATTATTTCACAAAGGAGTTGAAGAATATTCAGTATGTCTGAGTCAGACATTTTGTTCACTCAATTTTTTCCTACCCTAATATTAATAAAATTCTAGTGTGATGTGGGATGCCCTTCTGCATGCTGTGACTATCTCTTATTACCATTGGTTAATAAAGGAGATGATTTGGCCAATAACCAGGCAGAATATAGCTAAGCAGGAAATCTAAGCAAAGAGATGGGGCTGGGAGGGGAGGATTGGAATCAGGAAGACACCTGCAGCTGCTGGAGTAGCAAGATGTGAGGAAACAAGTAACGAGCCTTGTGTTAAAGCATAGAAATATAGAAATGGGCTTATCTAAGTTGTAAGAACTAGTTAATAATAAGCCTGAGTCAATAGGTCAAATAGTTTGTAATTACTATTAAGCCTTACAGTAACATTATTTAGGAAAGGTGGGCAGGAGAGAAAGCTCCAATTACCCTAGTGTACACATAGCTCTGAATGCCTACATTTCATTTTCCTTCCATTGGGCTATGTCAAAACTTTGCATATAAGTCTTTCCGCTGTGATTTGGGCTGTGGCTACATGGAGGTTTGAGTAATGAACCCCCAGCTACATTAGGATGTTGATAACATATAAAGAGGGGGAGGATGTCACCCTCAGCTTGTGGGAAGCTAGCTCTGCTGCCATGGTTCACGTACTAGATCACAGGAGAAATATTTCTGGACTGGCCTTTAGAATTCCCTATCACTGCAACTATGTCTTCAATTAGGATTTACCCACGAGAGGAGATGCTAGTGCAGTAAGTCCCTCTGTCACATATGTTGGGTTAGTGTAGCTATTGAGAGTGGATCAGGTGATGGTTTGCACAGGACAGACAAGGCAGTCAGAGCTACCACATCAGACACAGGGACACACTGAGACTTCTTTTAGCACATGGTTCCGAATCACGGATGAGACATATGCATTCTGTCTCAAGAGGCACAAGCCACCACATGAGACATATCTTCATTTTGCTGTTGTTGATTTTTGGTATTACTTCTGAATTCTCAGAATATTACCTCTGGATATAATAAAATATATTTCTAATAATTACATCCACCTTCTAATATCACCACTGACAGTATGAAAAATCAGGTCAATTAAACCTTAGATTACATAATGACTTCTTAGAGATAGAATAGTCTAGAATCAAGTTCACCTGTATGTATATTTTCCCCTAATTATCACTTATTTCTTACATTATACACATTTATTTTATTTTCAATTAATATTCAATTTGCTTTTATTACCCCTTCCTATCTACATGGCAGCATAGCATTTGGGTGCAGAACTCTGGGATACTATAGAATAGATTAACACATCAGTAGAACAATGCCCTGTGAAGACAGTGTCTCCGCAGTACACCCCGGAGGGCACAAGCCATATATCACAAGAGCACGCCAACCACAGGGGTGACAGAAGCCCATCAGATGGAGAAATGCATCCCTCAAAATCACACTGCAACACCAAGAAAACTCAGTAATGTGTCTCTGCTTCTTTTTGACCTTCTGTTGTTGCTTATTTGAAGATCCTGGCAACTGTCAGTGATGGAATATTCATGAGGCTATAGTCATTCCAAGACTAAAATGTTAGATTCTGCCACTTTTTCATAGATGGCTGCAGAATTTCATTTAAATAGAAGTCTTAAAAAAAAAACCACATCCTACACACATGAGTCAGTAAGAACTGTGGATGAACCATGAATGTGATTTCCATGAACGATAAATCCTGCTCGTCTTCCTACCTGGGATATGTCTGCTTCTGTCTTTAATTTCAGTGATTTGACAACCTATAAAAGATTGACAAGTTCTTGATTGTTCCTATAGAGAAAAAAATTAATGAAAGGTTTCACATTAAATCGAATAGTAATTTGCTGTAATCACATGTGATCTAATAATGAGACCGGAGCTATAACAATAGCGAAACATCTGAGAATAAATAAAAGCATAAACATATTTCCAGGCACCTTTCTCCATTAATAATCCTTCTGCTCATAAGTCCATGGTAAACACACATAGGCAGTGTCTCATAATTCTATGCAAATATCAGAAAGAGTTTTCAATTTGACTTCCTCAATAGCTACATAGGATTACTATGAGTGTAATAGTTTTACATTCAAGTGGGATTCTAGTTTATTAAACTCATTGTTAATCAAATCAGTCAAGCTCCCTCTGGAATTTTAATTTACACCTTTGCAGATTATTAGTAGTGATTAATGTGTGATTTATTCACGTGTTTGATTACTCATATATGGATTGAAGATGCAGCTTTTACTTCTCCAAGCTGTCTTCATTTATCTTTAGGTATGCTGGAAATCTATACATGTGACCCTCACAAGTTACAATTCATTTTAGTAACATGACTACTAATATATTCATGATCAAAACAACATATATTTAAATATTGGTTTGGGGGAAGGGACTCCTATTGCTTCTGAATTTCAAATGGCTGTGATATTAAAGCAAAGCAACGTGGAAAGCTTCAATTTGTGCAAGCAGGGAGCCCATGAACACATGTTTTAACACTGAGGACACAAGGGCACACAGGTGGGTGGTGTGCTTGTCTGTTCAGTCTTTGCTCAGGAAGAGTCCCGTGATTCCCTTGTAATGCCAACCACAGGAATGGAAAAATCTCGTACTTCTTAGACTAGCTTTAAATGACCTTCCTATACATGTGACCCTCACAAGTTACAATTCATTTTAGTAACATGACTACTAATATATTCATGATCAAAACAACATGCATGACTTCATAGCTGCTTTCCCACAGGAAGCCCCGTGTTTACTCCAAGGCTCAATGCTGCAAATCAACTCCAATTCAGGCTCTGTGTTTACTGAGCACTTATTACATGCTTGATTACACATCTGCTCTTGAGGCTGACACACTAAAGTGGGTCATATTATTTCCTCTAGAAGCTATCAAGGTCCTGAAGGTCCAACAGTTTGGCAGAGGATACATAGTTAAATGCAGTCCCGATCTTATCCTGGCCCTCCAAACCCAGTGTGGTGTTCAGGAAACCTTGCCTTTTTAGTGACAGCTCCTGAATGGACCCCTTCTATCAGAGGCTGGGTGTGAACATTGAGGGAAATCATGTACACCGACTTCTTGGTAAGCTGTGATGAGATGCAAGGCGTGAACTAACCTGATACGTTCTCATCTTTATGTCTGCGTTGCACTATCTGGTTCATGAGAGTCTATCCCAGCTTATGCTTCGCTGGAGAAAGGCGGCCCTAGCAGAGCATTATTTTAGGAAAAGCTCTAACCTTCGATGCCTGCAACACACTCACTTCAGTTCTTATCAGAATCCAGGCATTAGAAACCAGTCCTTTGGTTTTCTGCTGTTGCTGTTAAAGATAATACTCCCTTCTGGTTTTGCTAAGTATTTTGAGACCTGTCTGACTCTCACACACAACTGTGGCAGAGTTCTCAGATGAGAACTTCACCTTGGAAATAGAAAGCTAGGTCAGTTATTTAATTCCCAAAGGGGTAAAACTTACCATCTCATTTTAGCTAAGGTAAGAATAGCTGAACACCCTTTACCAAGTGGAGCCAGGAAGCTGTAGTGGGAAAATCTGTGCTCTCTGATCTACTGGCCCAATCCACAACCAAATTTACCACTTGGATGTGTTTCAATGAGTATGGGTTAAAACCCAGTTGGACTTTGAAGCTGAATCCAAGACTGTCATTTCAGAAGATGGTCCTTTCATTACCGATCTATACGAGGAATTGCTGTGTATAAATTCTTTCTGTCTACAGTGATCAACATGATTTTCATTTGTCCCCTTCCTCTTGGGGTTCGCTTGCTCTAGACATGGTTTGAGTAATACATTTCCTGGTGGACAAAGAAGCACCAGCGGTGTTAACAGGGAATAACATCCCCCCCTTTCCAACCAGAGGTTAGAGGGTCATAAGATGAATCATGTGCTCAACCTCCATAAGCAAGATGTTACATAAAACAGCTGTTGGGCATGTAATGGCTGTCATTTAAGAAATACAATTTCCAGACACACAGAAGTGGATGAAAAACACTCTATGTTCGGCTCAGGCAGATAAAAACACATTATGAAACATCCCAGGTATAAATATATGAAGACTGTAGTAAAATGGATGAAATGAGGAGCCAAAAGAAAATTGTAAATGAGTATGTATATTAACTTTTATTTAGCTGTTTCTGCTTTAAGCTATTTTTTTAAACTGCTTTGCCAGCTTTGGGATGTTTATAGTTTCTACGGACTACTTTAAGTTATACAAACACTCATATCTTGTGTTTTCAACGTGTGCTGATACCATCTATTAACATTTCTGGGGTGCATCTCTTCAGACAAGAGACTTGCAGGGCAATGCTACATAAAGCATAATCTAATCA
>JAQHUG010000509.1:668556-683135 GCA_028555095.1 Dicrostonyx torquatus | reverse complement strand
CTCTATCTCTCCAATGTGTGTAGCATACCAGATTATAACTACAACAATAAAAGAAGAATAAAGGCAAATAAGGTAAAATGAGATAATATGTAACTACTAAAGTTTCTGATAAATATTTAGATTTTTGTTGAAATGAATTTTTTTACATACCAAAGGGAGAGATTAAAAAAATAATATTCTTCTGTGTGCTTCATAGACTCCAGGCTGTTTCTGTAGCTTACACAACTAAGCATCCATTTTATCAGCCTTATACCTTGGAAAGCATCGTCAGGATTATGAATTCTATCAAAGGCTGTTCTTAATTAGAAACCAATGTAGAATAGCTTATCAGATATTTTATTTCTTCCTTCAAAAAT
This sequence comes from Dicrostonyx torquatus, assembly GCA_028555095.1. Lineage (NCBI taxonomy): Eukaryota > Metazoa > Chordata > Mammalia > Rodentia > Cricetidae > Dicrostonyx > Dicrostonyx torquatus. The sequence goes on along the minus strand of JAQHUG010000509.1, from coordinate 682,779 downwards.
TCACACAGGATTGTTTGGTGACTTTGCTTTGAAGAAAGTGTCTTTTATTACTTATTTTAGTACAACACATTAAAATCAAATATCTCCTGTAGCAAAACGATTCAAGTCCCTGGAACTCAAATAATTTTCTAATAAAAAATGCATGAGACAAATAAATGCACTTTATGTTCCACAAGAAAAGGCAGTTTCAACAGGCTAATGCTCAGAGAAAATTCATTTTATCAACCAGCCATTTCATTCTTTGGTGCTGTTACAAGCTCCTTCCAGTTGCTAGGCAACCATAATTCATAGTACCTTTTAATGGATACTCTGCTACTGCTGAGAACATTAAGGTGAAGAGAATAAATGCCTTGGGTGAATCTTGAAATCTTTCATTATGCATGTCATTCTATTCCTGTAATGCTATAATGCTGCAATGTTTCTGTGGCAGGAAGCGCAGTTGTAGTAATTGCATATTCCACTCCTATGTGTTTTGTAAGCAGAACAGCACGTACTTGTCTGAAATGAGTTATTTCAGACATGATTGAAATTGGACTTTTCTACTTCTAAAGGTAGTAAATAAATCTAAAGAAAGAATGGCGTTAGAGTAAAATGTCTGGAAATTTCCAGGAAGGATAAAGAAATCTTACAGCACAAATCAAAAGTAATCAAGCGGGCTCAGGCTTGATCAGGGCAGTTTATAAATATGGGGTACGTACGAGCCGAAATGTAAAAATACAACAATAGGCAAGGAAAAGCCTCTGAGCCAGGAACACATAGGCAGCTTTCACAAATAGTTGTAGGGATGCAAGAGACATTTTGGGTCTAAATTATATAGACAAGGGCTAGCATATACCTGGTATGTTTGCTACACGTCATGGCTACAACACATTGGGAAATGTATTGTTTGTAAAATACACTGTTTTGGCTTAACTAATTTTTGTGATATCGATCCCTTATCTGTATGTTTTTAAAAACAGGTGTATCTCGTCCTATCGAAACTAAACCTGTGTTTAGAACCCACATCAGTCTTCCTTTGAAGCCATTTCACCTCCCACTCCGTGACTTTGCTTTACACTTGCTGCACGGACCCCTTGGAATGTAAAACTACCAGCCTCTATCTGTCAGAGTCCACATTTGACTTTCTTCCTTCATTTGCTTATTGGCCACCATCAATCTCTGGATTGAAAAATGAAATCTGTCCCTCTGTCTTTACACAGGAGTGACAAATGAATACATGAGTCTTTATCTACGTGATGACCTGGATCTTTAACGGTATCACTGGCTTCTCCCAACCAGAATCAAGGTACGGCTTCTGCTCCAGTCTTTGCTGCAGAGAACTGCCTTGTAGCGCAGAGGAGAGGGTAAGATAGAACTCTTTCTGTCCTCTGGACACTGGAAATGTTGAAATCAAATTGTCTTCCACAGCTGAATGTGTTATAGCGGCCACTTCACAGGGAAATGTGGTCCTTGTTTCTTATGTGCGTGGCTGTACTTATGGCAAAAGATGTGTTTTCTTGGTGGAATGCCTTTGTACTTGGAAACTCAGAGGAATTTCATGCACATCTACTTGCTTAGACTAATGCCAGCTAGACTAGTCCTGGATAAGTGTCACCGCTGTCACCGGGCCTTAAAATAACTTTAAACTATCTTCTGCCACCTTATTAAAAGCTGGCTGGTAGCCCGGACTGAATTCTGAAAACGAAAGTAGCTGTCCTAAATAAAAATAATACTGTTTATTACCAGAAAGTATCTTTGCATGGAGCTTACCTTTGAGTGAAAAAGAAACAAAAACCACCAGAGGAGTGAACAGGATTCATACATCTACTTTAAGTAGCGATCTTTGGGATAAAGCGCTGCAGAATTAAGTGAGACCAAGACTCCAGGGTCAGGACGAAAGACAGCTGCATAAGAACCGAACTACGGAAACACAGCATTGAAAAACTGCTCCAAAATGGGTGCTGAGGGAGGTGAACACGTTCTACCTGTCCAGTAGAGTTGCTGGAGTTGCACTCGGTGTTAAAATTGCAGGTCTCACTCACATGCCATCAGCATCCCATGGCAAATGTCCTTGCTGTGGGAGGGGGTGGTTACTCAAACACATTTGGACAAGTTCCAACAGGGTAATTAGATCCCATCTAAATTCCCCCTGTAGCTTCACCTGAATAAGATATTTTTTACTTCTAATCCAAAATCCACGTGCAGTTCTTCTCTGCCCTACTGTTGTGTTTCTGTCGCAGTGATATTGGAATCAGATGGGCTTTTCTTTTGAGTCCAGGAATATTCATCTTGGCTTCCCAGCCTTAATAATGGATCTTTTGAATGCTGGCTAATATTTGCATTTACTGAAAGCCCCAGTGAAGCAGGGGTACAAGGTAAATTGAAAAATTTCAAATGGAGGACTGATGTGGACTTTCCCTCTGTATGCTGTGATTACCATTGATTAATAAAGAAACTGCTTTGGACTTATAGCAAGGCAGAACTTAGCTGGGGGGGGGAACTAAAATGAATGCTGGGAAGAAGAAGGCGGAGTCAGAGAGAAGCCATGGATTTGCTGCTGGAGACAGACATGCTAAAACTTTGCTGGTAGGCCACGTCCTTGTGGTGATGCAGAGATTAATGGAGATGGATTAAATTAAGATGTAAGAGTTAGCAAATAAGAAGCTAATAGGCCAAGCAGTTATTTAATTAATTATATAGTTTCTGTGTGAGTATTTGGGGAGTCTGGGCAGCTGGGAAACAAACAAGTGGCCTTTTTACAACAGAGGATAATCATGGGTATCACCTACTCCTGTGTCCTTCCTTTGAGGGAGAAAACTGAACTGCTAATGAACTCACACAGACCCAGGGTCCATTTTGTGGACTTCAAATACTTTATCAGTGAGCTGGTCAAAGTTCTAGAAACATGCAGACCTCTTAACCTGATTGCAGTCTGTTCACCCAGCATTCTTATCACAGCACTGCTCCGATCTTGTCATGTTTCTAACAGGAGGAAGAACTTGGTCCTGCTTCAACTTGATGTGCATGCTTTGTTGACTCCCACGGGAGGCCCGCCCCTTTCTGAGTGGAGATGGAGGAGGAGTGGATGGGGACAGAGTTAGAAGGGAGGTGAGGGGAAGGGATGGGAGGAGAGAAGGAAATAGAAACTGTGGTTGGTATGTAAAGCAAACGAAAAAGAAAAATTTAAACAATATTATAAAAAAAAATAGCCTCTTAGATAATTCTAAAACCTTAATCAAGTGTAAGAAAGTGGCCTAGAAAGTGGCTCGGTAGTTAAGGGCACTGGCCGTTCTTCAGAGGACCCAGATTTGATTGCCAACACCGTCAAGGTGTCGCACAACTGTTGGTTCCTCTCATCACAAGGGATCTAACACCCTCCTTCAGCTTCCACTAGCACTCAGTATATGCAAGTGGTGCCAAGACAAATATGTAAGCAAAACAGCCATACACATATGATGATGATGATGATGATGATGATGATGACGACGACGATAATTCTATATTTAAAAAACTGGGTACAAATCACATTCTAGAAAAAGATGCCTAATGTGTTCCAGTGAAAAAGGCATTAAAAATACTGACTTGAATGATATTATTAAGCAACATATTAAAATGCTGAACCAGTAGACTGATAACGTAATGAAATGTAGAAAATGCTTTTATGTTGTTAAGTGTTTTTTTTATTAGTTAAATATCTGTCTTTCATGCCAGCTATAGATATCATGATTGGAGGGGACTACCAACATGCATGCAGACACACACACACACACACACACACACACACACACACACACACACTGACATACACATTTTGTTTACTGCTCAGTATGCTGCTGAGATGCAAGCCATAGTCCCCAGCAGGAGGCACAACACAGAAGTCTGTTAGATCCATTGCAGATTTTGCAGATTTCAAAGAAAACACCTCATCCTCCACGCCTTCCCTCTATGTCCTCAGCCTACTGGGGCCTGCAAACTGCTTCTACCCCTGGCAGTCTCTGATCTGCAACAGTTACCTGTGTTCTGTTGACACAAACTGACAAGCCCTACCAGCTGATTCCAGCCTAGACTAGAAATACTAGTTACCTGCCTCTTGCGTTTTTCACTCTCCAGCAGGGGCCTACAGGAGTTAATGGCCCTGCTGTCCATGCTTCCTGTTTCCAAGAGGCGTGCCTCAGAGTGGATTCTCTTCAGGGTGCCTACCCCAGGGTAGTAGGGCCTTTGCGCATTTGCTGAAGGAGTAACTGAAAGGATCCAGAGCTGGGTGGATGGGACCAGCATCTTGTGGACCCAGCAGAACAAGTTCAGAGTTCACACCTGTCCTCGTCATTGCTCATCGGAAACTCAGGTCACGTGGTGGTTAGAACAAGAACAGCCTCCACAGGCTCATGTATTTGAATGTGTGGTTCTCAGCTGGTGAAACTCTTCGGGAAGAATTAGGAGGTGCACGGCCTTGGTGGCAGAGGTGCCGACGGAGATGGGCTTTGAGGTTTCAGAAGTCCACTCGATTTCCAGATAGTTGTCTCCTACTGAGGACCTTTTCTGGTTTGTTGAAAACATGATTGCAGTCTACTCAGAACTCAGATGAGGCTTGCTCTGTTTTGCAGTGGAGTTTATCTTTGGGACCAGAACATGGACCAGGGAGCCCTTCTGTCTGCTCTTGGTTGAGAAGTGGCCTCTTGTCTCTGCTGAACTTTCTTTGGATTCCAGAAATTGCTTCCACTTTCTCTTGGCTGTGTGCAGTGGTGGATCTCCAGGGCATGGGAGTCACACTGCCCCTTTGTCTTGTCAGAAGTGTTCGGGTTATAATTCTGAGTCTCTCTTCCATTGGTGTTGGCACTGGGGCAACTTAGTTATATGTTCCTGAGGAAGAGCAGGCTGCCTTGTCACAGTCCCAATGGAGACTTGAAGCCAGAACCCCAAAACAATGTATAAGTTTGTCCAGCATAATTTAGGCCATCCTCCTACTAATTACTGTCAAATTCAATTTCATACCTTTTCATTCTTTGTTTAAGGATGCACTTTCCTATGAATGTAAAATATTAACTGATATTTACAGTCTGCAATAGCTTTCTATTAATCCTTCCCTGAAACAAATTTGATGTAATCTCAATATTAATTTGAACTTGATGGAGATGACTATTACCTAAACAGAGAAAATGAATTTCCTGTCAAGCAAAAGATGCTTTCTTCAGTCCTCTGTCTGCTTGAGTGTGTCCACCGAGAGGATCCATAATAACCAGAGAAGAACATGCAAAAGTCATATTTTAGTTTTGCAATAAAAAAACAATTGCTGTCCAATATCATTTGTCAAAGTAAGAAGAAAAATGGAAAAACAAAAACAGAGACCCATCCAGTGAAGGTCACAGCCAATAACATTTCAGAAAACCAAGAAGGAAGCTGGGGCATCGGCTGTAAACTGCCTGCCGTCTGCTGGAGAATTTTAATGGAGTGCTACGTCACATTATAAAATGTTTAATTGTAACCCCATTTTAATAACAACATCTGATTAAATGAAAAGACGCCTTGCTGATCGCAATTACAATCTGTCAAACTGCATATTTATTTACAGTTTGGTTTTCTAAAACCACGAGATAAAAAAAGAAAACTCTATTCAGCTTGTCAGGAAACTATAATTATTGTGTACCCTTCTGTCAGTTTCTGCATAAAACTTTTGGTCCTAAAATGGATCTAATTATATCTACATCAACATTTTTATAAATGCAACATTTTTTTCCCTCCATCTCAGTGAAATCTTTGTCATTAACTAGAAAAAGCATATTCTCTTTTTTAAAACGCATTAGCTAGGCTTGTTTGCTTTCTTGCCTTCAAGATGTTATGAAATAAAACATCCTTTTTAAATACAAAAATATTTGCTTATGTCCCCTTTCTTCTGGCATGAGATTATGAATAAATCCAACAGTTTTGGGTTTCCTGACAACATGGGTTTTTATTGTCTAGGGTACCACGGAATTTCTTCAATCTGTAGCAATGAAAATATAAGCCTTTTCATAAACATAACTGAGATGAAAAGCTTAGAGATCTACAGAAAAGAGTAGAATCGAGATGCTGGAAGCTAGAAGGGAAAGAACTGCTCAAATGGGCCATGTGAGGTCTTTCTACTGTCTGTCTTCTGTCTTTCACTGTGCACTGACTCCCAAAGGCCCAGTGGATGCATTCTTCTTGGTGATTCACCTTGCCACATGAGAATGGTGGGTACAGTGATGTATGCTTATAAGCCTGGCATTTGGGAGGCCAAGGCAGGAGGCTCATCACAAGTTCAAGGTCAGCCGGGGTGACATAATAATACCTTGTGTTAAACAAGCAATACACAAACAACCCATAGACATGTCCCAAACACTAATGCATCAAATCACACACACCTGCCTTCTGTCACTTGAAGGTCCACTTAGATGAAGACTAGCTAATCTGGTCCTTGGTATTTGTACCCAGATGAGTGACAATGGCAAATATGCAGCTTTCTCTGGGAACTAAAGTTCTAGGCTTCTAGTTTGCTTTTTTTTTTTTTTTTAAAAAAAAAAACTAAGTAAATTGGTTTAAAGAAGTGCCAGCAGTATTGTTTGTGGGAATGACGGGTTCCCACATGATGTTTTAGAACAAGATTGGACTCTTCTCCAGTCTGACCACTTAATCCAGCATCTATGATGTCCCCCGAGAGACCATTCTATCATTCCACGCTAGCATAACCAAGTGAAGAGAGATGTGTTAGCTACCTTTCTGTTGCTGAGATGAAACACCATGACCAATGCAGCTTAGAGAAAGGACAGGTGACTTGGGCTTACAGTTTAGCGGGTTAGCGTCCACCACAGCAGGGAAGCAGGATTGCATGAGGCAGGCAGGGCACAAGAGCAGGAAGCTGAGAGCTCACATCCTGAGCCCCAAGCATGAAGCAGAGGAAGCCTTCTGAAGCCGTGGGTCAAAAAGAGCATCCCTTCTGTAAGCTGTATTAGCCCGTTTGTCGAAGGAGTAAGAGAAGTATGTAGCGTGCTCTGCTTTGAATTGGGGGTGTCAGTGGTTACTCCAACGGTCTAAAATCCCACATCCAAACCATATGCATGTAAGAAGTTCTGGACAAGTGCTTTTTAAACCTATGCAAATATGACTAAGACTCACAAAATACAAACGCACTCAGCAACAGCGCTTCCAATTGGAAGAGGGGTGTTCAGCTCGGCAAACCTTGAATTTTCAATCACGATGAAGCTAGAGAAATTAGATAAACTTCAGAAATTAGAATGTAAGTAGGTTGGAAGCTATCGTAGTGGGCAGGCTCAAGGACCACGTGACAAAGAGTGCCCAGACATTCACTGGGTCCCGTGTGAAGAGGTATGTCCAGCTGGCATGTTCTGTAGCATAGACAGTCTCAGTCCAGCAGGTGGCTCAGTTTGTGGAAACACATTGTGACAATCAGTTACCCAGGAAGTGGTTTCCTTTTTTCTGAAATGCAATCTGAAAGTTTTAAGAAAGCTAGAGTGTGGTTTGATTTTCCAAAACCTATGTTACAGTCACCTGTTAAAAAAGACCATTTCTTCTTGAGTGACCAGGCCCTAGGAATTCTACGCACAAAGAATTTAAGCCTTGCAGAAGACTGATTTGTGGTCTTCAATTTCAGCTGTCTCCATCCTCTCTACACTAGACCCCGTTCTCAATCTGAGGCCAATGCTATTGTTTACCAAGGAGATTAATAGACAGTTGCACAATGCATGGTTCTGGTTAGGGAGGACCATGGAAACTCAAGGATAGCTGCTCTCTCCTAAAGGTGGTTTTTTTTATATATATGGGAGCTCACTAAACATTTCCCAGTTTACCCCTGTCCCTTTTTTTTTGATCTAGAAAAACATTCCTTCACATGATGTATTTTTAAGTCTTTTTTTTACTTTCACTGTCCTGTTTTCTGACCTCTTGGGCGTTTTCCAAATTCTTTCGGGAATTTATTTCATGAATTAATATAGGATGAACCATTTAAAACAGTACACTTAGAAAGGCTGATTGAGCCTGTTTTAGTGAGCATCACTGACTTGGGTCATGGGCAGTTATTGACTTCAGTACGAAGTCCATAGTTGCAGAGGTCATTATACATATCCAGACACATCAATGACAATACTTGCAGTAGAATGGGGATCTAAATAACCTCACAGTAGCTGGTTCTATCTTAGACATTGTTTCAATGGTACACTCCTTCACTTTCTATAAATAGGTGTGTATGTGTACATATATAATGTTATATACCTGTATTTTATGACTACATTTACTATATTTTAACAATGGCTTAAGTTAAGGAAATGAATTATTTAATAATAGATGAGCCTCCAAGGAGAATTCTGCTGTTCAGAGATGATTAGAGGATACACAGAAGCTGAGACTGACCGTTTTGGACGTTAGTTTAAGATGACAGAAACATCTTGAGCAGAATATGGAAAAAATACGCACAAGGCTCAATTACTTTCCAGTACAACATCTGTGCTGCCCTGATCCCAGGCTTCTGTTGAAAGAAAAGTGGAGTATTCCTTATCTAGAAAGGAATATTGAAATGGAATTAAATGCTTTCTTCATTCTTTCTGATTCTAGAATTTCATGGTGTTTTGTTTCCTGTGTGTTCTCGCCTATTTTGTTAATTTAATGAATTTATGTATTGAAAAAAAAGCACAATTTTCTTTATTCCTGAAGTCGATTTACATTAGGTTTTTGCACTGTCTGATTAGTCTTCCAGGCGTATGGAAACATGCTTAGGTAACAGAACAAGATTTAATTCTTTGCATTTGTCATGATTGGGTTACATCTTTAAAAAAGACAAGATCATACTCTGTCTATAATTCTTTGCTTTGTACAGAATGGTAATACATTTTTTCTTTCCCTTTTAAAGGGCAGTTTGATTACATCTGGATTTAGTTCTATTCTTCCTGGGCCTAAAGTATAAATAGCTTTTATTTTACCTTAACTCAGTCTTGAACAGTGACCCTCAAATTCGGGTGTGTAGCCAATTGCCTGTACGTCCCAACACTCACAGTTTCTGATTCAGAAATCTGGGTAGGGCTGACAGGTGGATATGAAATCAGGTCCAAGATGCTGCTGATTCTGAAACTACTACGGATCCTGGGACATGAATGCTCCTGGACCCAGCAAGGTAAATGGCCAGGGATTCCCAATACCACTACCATTTTTATATGAAGTGAACACTCCTCTTTTTCACTCCAGTGTGGTGTTTCTGATGATCTTTTGTTTTTGAGGTTGTGACTTAAGGTATGGCTTCTCTCTCCAGTCACACTTGGACCTCATGTCAGAGCTAATATTCACATATGAATCCCCAGGGAGACAACGGCCAATTGTACAACTCTCACTTCATCTCTCTTAACACAAGCTGCCCATGGCCCCCACTGACGAAGCAACAAAGCACAAATATCTTGTCTCCCCATTCAGGGTTCTCAATCCCTTGGCCCTAACCTAATTTCTCCTTCTCCTCCACATCCATAGAACTGGGGCTTGATGAAGTTTCATTTCTTGTTGCCACTCACTGGATGATGCAATGCGATGGAAACTTTGGTTGGCTGGTTTCTCCGCCCTTTCTGGGTTCTTCCATTCACAACCCTTACCAGACAATATTTTATTTCTGCAAACGCGGGAAGGCATAACCATTTCAGCACACAAGGCTGTAGGAGCGTGTTCCTGAGAGGTAAGCATAGAAGCTAGCACAGGTGACCTTAGTGAAGGTCCACTTTCTCCTTGTTCTTCTCTTGTCACAGTGTTTTCCCTGGAGGTCACTGTCGAGTCACCTTAGAGCTGCCTACTGATGTGTCATTTCCTCCGTGTGCACTGCATAGACTGCTGATGCTGTCACAAGAGCAGCAGAGTGTCCTTACTCGTATCTCACATGCAGATTCTCCCTACACATGTAGAGTGCTAAGGACTTTTATTACCAATACTTAAAATCACAAGGGCATTTTACCATGCTCTACTCGAAATGCGAGAAATAGGTACTGTTTAATTATTAGATGCTCATAATAAAAGCACATGTTGGGCTTATTTAATTTAGAATTTAACAACCACTGGCTCAAAATCAGTTTTCACTTAGCCACTTTTCAAGAAAAATATAACTCACATGATAGTTATTAGAGTGACAGGGAACAGAGCAGTGAGTTCCGTGTGCTCAGTGGCGTGGAAAGAACTGTCTGGCGGGAGGCCCACCCCACCACTCTGCCGTCGACCAAGCCTTGGAAACGGGCATAAGTACTGCCAGAATGGTTACCTACAAAAAATGGTGAAGGTTATGTCCTCGGCCTTGTGCTGTCAATGGCTATGCCTCTTTGATCCCGAAGCAATGAGCTATGATGGGGGGAACCTGGAGAGTGTCAGCTGGTGTGCGTCCAGCCTTTCCTTCACTGACTCTATAACCTGAGGCACTCTTGATTATCCTCAGGAAGTCATGCACTGGACTGCCGTGTGAAAATTTTTCTAAGGGAGCTGTGGTAGTTCGAATAAAAATGGCTCCCATAAGCTCCCATATTTAAATGCATAGTCACCAGAAAGTAGCACTATTTGGAAAGGATTAGAAGGTGTGGCCTTGTTAGAGGAAGTGTGTCACTGGCAGTAGACTTTGAGGTTTCAAAAGCCCATGCCAAACTCTCTTTCTTTCTCTCATCTGTCTGTCTGTCTGTCTGCATGAGGATCAGGATATAAGTTTCAACTACTTTTTCAGCACCTTGCCTGCCGCCATGCTCCCCACCACGATGATAATGAACTAAATCTCTGAAAAGCAAGTCTCCAATTAAATGCTTTCTCTTGTAGAAGCTGTCTTGGCCATGGTGTCTCTTCACAGCAGTAGAACAGAGAGTAAGACATGAGCTTCATTATTTGACCCTATTTTTGTTCCTGAGAGACTTGGAACTCCTTTTCGGGACAGCCTATACCTCCCCCTGACTACTCTGGTCCCTGCAGACTAACATGTTCTTTCCAGAAGAGAAGTTTCCATTCGCAGGCACTTTGGCCCCAGCGCCCTTTCACAAAGTCTACAGAGTACATTGTTTTTGTCGCTATGGAGGGAAGTTTGATGGGTTCAGGCCAGCACCGTATCTAAGATCCTACAAGGCAAAAGCACTACCCTCCGCCATCTCCTATTATTGAGATTATTCAACCTGAATGAATTACTCAACCCAAAATGTCAATTGTGCCAAGGTCAAGAATTTTCTGCCTGGGTACTAAGCTATATAGTATGTCAGGGAGTTACTGTGAAGATGTGTATACAATGCAAGCAGAGGCCAGAGGTTGCTAATGGGTGGCTTCCTCCATCACCCTCTACCATATTTTTTGAGACAGAGTTTCTTTCTGACCTTGGAGCTCACTGGTTCAGCTGGACTGGGTAGAGAGGGAGGGCCAGCAATCTCCCCTAGTGCCGGGGTGCTTGGTGCAGATCACGTTGGCTAGCTTTAGCATGGGTGTTAGTGGACCAGACTCAGGTCTTTCTGCTTGAGGGCCAAGCACTCAACTGACTGAGCCATCATCCCAGTCTTTACTTTCTAGTTTCTGGCATAGTTCTGAGGCTATAGAAAGAATTCAGTATAAGTTTATTAAGTCTAAAAAAAAAACTGCCTAGTTTAAAAAGCACGTGCTGTTCTCAGCTCATTAGTCATCCCTGTGAGATAAGATTGCACAGATCCTCGTAGAGACACGTCTGTGACTCACAGATGGGTGACTCAGCAGCTGATTAAGTTAAGTGTCTAGTCATTGCCGAGCACACATCCTGCTGTGTGGAGAGACAAGGAGCTGAGACGGAAGCAGAACCATGAGGTGGTCCTTATTGAGAAGCCTCAGCACCCCGGATCACAAATGAAAATGCAGCAGGAGACTCAGCCTTCTAGGCACGCCACATTAGCTCAGTTTAAGTTTTAAATAAAAATAAAATTTTTATTTCCCCTTTACTTGATGGTCAGTTTTGGAAAGTAATAGTTTAGTAATCTATTGACGTTAAGCCTGAAATAACAATAAAGTCACATAAAAGTCCATGAATGACAAAAAAGCAATACAAAGTTGATTGATAGAGGAACCTGGACAGGAATGGATAGGAGGACCCAAGTGTCCCTAACACTTCTTTTGTGAAATTAAATGATAATTTCTACATTTACTGATAACAAATTAACAAACACAGAGTGTTGTGACCAGAAAGGTATCTATTTCTGTAACTAGAAAGCTATCTAATAGACTGTGTTTGGGTTAGGAAGTCAGGTGACTTACGGTAGGCTTTGATCCATCCATGCATCCAACATGGCCAACAACTCCAAATCCTTTCAACAATCAATCAGCATTGTTCTCCAAAGCAATTCCCAGGGGCCGAAGTTAGAAAAGCAAGGAAAAGACTTCAAGTACTTTTCTGACCTTTTCCTATATATTTTGAAAATACTCATGAAAATCATTTGCCAGTCTACCAGATCTCATCAAAACTGTCGAATTTGAAAACTTTTATCATAAAACCCCAGGTAATCAGAGTAGCTCTTAACTTCCTTTTAGAACCTTAAAGATCATGGCTTCCGTTTTCAAAAGCATTTTGCCAGATACGGTCATCTTAACACTTCTGCTTTCAAAGTGCCCTACGAGTCTAGTCAGCAACACAGCTTTCCCTATCGACCAGATTCCTATGATCAGACTGTCACCAGATGCCTTGGGATGGGAAGAAGCATTGTGTGTCAGTGGCTTGGTCCCTGAACGCCCCACTCCCATACAAAGATACAGATGCTGTGATCTGTTGTCATATAAGAAATGGAGGTGGAAAGAACCACACGCTTCATGTAGGTTCTTCCTAAATGCAGGTACCATACAAAAATAAATTCACAGCGGGATAATTAACGTCATTTGTAGACAAGCTCCCTGGTGCTGCGGTCATGTCTGTAAGATGTCTTGGGAAGTCCTAAGTGTTTTATTACTTTTATGCCCATGATATTAAAGTTTAAAGTATGACAAGAGAGAAAGGAAGGACAAAAACATATTTAAACTATTATAAGTCAATATATCCACAGTTTGTGTGTGTTGTGTATGCTCGACTCCCACACCTGCTTCTGTGATACCCATTACTAAAGAAGAAAGTTTGAGTTTTCTTATAGTAGCCATTTTTAAGGACTCTTTTAATCCATTCAGAGCGACATTCAGTGTGTATGTCATTCAGCAGTACCATGACCCTGACTCTGCAGTGTCCCTTTGACCTCTGGGGTCTCTTCAGGGTTACACAGTCAAGATCTTACCTGTCACAGGGCTTCCCATCGAGCAGAGGGAGGCGAATACCATCCTCTAGATTAACGACATCATCTCAAGAGCCAGTGTTTCCAGAGGTGGATAGGTCTGCACTTCTGTCTTACCGCACGGGCTTTACAGTGGTGACCAGCATCATCAAAGAGGACACTGACACAGGGAGCGAGCAGCAGGGTAGGGCAAAGTGTCACTGCAGACTCCTGTTTCCCAGGGCGGACATTTGACTGAGAACTGAACGTGAAAATATTCGGCAAAAGTGTTCTCAAAACGGTCATCAGGTGGGAGGCGGGAGAGAGGAAGTCAGGGTGGCTGTGCCTCTCTTAGGGACACAGTAGTGCAAAATCATGTTAGAGGTCAAAGGGAGGACCCAGAAGAGCCTAGAGATCAAGAAATATGGAAAATATTTTTCTCCTTTGTTCTTGGTGCAAGAAAGGAAAGTCAACTGTAATCCATGCTAAGACGGTCACAGAGACATAGGTGGAAGATGTTTTGTGGAAAGGGCATGTTTGGGCGCTATGACATGATCCACCTGACTTGGCATGTAGTGGGAACAGAGAAGGCGGCAAAGAGGGCAGACTGCACACAGTCTGGAGGTCGATGGGCTGGTCCTGAGCCAGTTGCCTGGACTGAGGTGCAATGAAGAGCAAGGATTGAGTCCTAGGTTTTCAGGCAGAGGGTTGGAGTGAATGGTGATTTGTTTCACATCCTCACTTAGTGAAGCCTGCTCATTTCAAAATAGATTCTTCATTTCTTCCTGCCAGTAACCAAATATGCCTTTCCCACCCTGTTCAAAGCCAAACTTCATTAATTAAGATTTCTACTGACTACTAAAACCATATTTTAAATTCCATTGCATCGCAGTTTGAACTGTTCCATTATTTAAAATTTTATATTGTTTTATTTTTGAAGTATGTGTGTATATTTGTGTTTATATGTGTGTATGGATGTGTTTATGTGTGTGCATGTATGTGTATGTATGTATGTGTGTATGGATGT
>JAQHUG010000509.1:635956-668361 GCA_028555095.1 Dicrostonyx torquatus | reverse complement strand
ATGTATGTGTATGGATGTATGTGTGTATGGATGTGTTTATGTGTGTGCATGTATGTGTATGTATGTATGTGTGTATGGATGTGTTTATGTGTGTGTATGTATGTGTATGTGTGTGTGTGTGCTGAAGCATATGTGCATGTGAAAGTCTAAGGAGTCTAGATGAGGCTGTCAGATCGCCTGGAGCTGGAATTACAGGTGGTTTATAAGTAATCTGACGTGGGTGCTGGGAATAAATTCACTTAAAGTCATGTTCCCATAGAGAACAGTAGCTGCTTTTAACCACTGAGCCATCTTAGTGGCCCTGTTCTGTAACTTCCGAGTCTATATCTTGTTTGTTTTTTAGGCATCTGAGAGCAGGAACCATTCCCACATTAAGTTTTGTGTCCCCACCATGAACATAGTGTCTCCTATGGAGTTACGAAGGCATAATTCCATTTCCCTCATGACAGTCCTAGGTGTAGGCCTGATGAGAATTTACACACTTCTCTCTCATCCTGTGTTGACTTGGACAACAGCACTACCTACACACATGGCCAATTGCCTAGTTACTGTGAGTTGCAGCCCCAAAAGAAAAAAATATGGGGTTCAGTTTTGGAGTCAATGCTGGAAACTTTCACACTTAAAAACACTAAGGGAGGACTCTAAATAAAGAATTCAATGTGGAAGCCAAGACCCTGTGCTCGGAAATTCCTGCTCTTTCGGATTGGAGATGGTATGGCAGTCATAAATGGTATATATTTGATTATTTCTTTGCTTTGAATATTTTTGTGTTTGAGGAAAAAATTCACAATTCATTGTGGAATATTTGTTTAACTATGTAAAGACAGGTTACATTGGTTTAGCTATGTAAAGACGGGTTACATTTGTTTAGCTAAGTAAAGATGTGTTGCATTTGTTTCTGTGTGTAAAGCAGTGTTGTTATTTTACCTTGCTTGCCTAAGGCACCTGATTGGTCCAATAAAAAGCTGACCGGCCAGGAGTGAGGGAAGAGGTGCCTTATGGGCAGGGAGAGTAAATAGGAGGAGGAATTTAGGCTTGGGAAGAAAGAAGAAGAGATGCCAGGAGGATGCCAGGAGTCAGTCCGTCAGACATGGAGGAGGAAGGAAAGAGGGATATACAGAATGAAAGGTAAAAACCCCAAATGAAACACAGATGAATACAAACAGGTTCAATTGAGTTAAACGAGCTCGTGGGACAAGACTAAGCTAAGGCCAAGCATTCATAATTAACAATAAGTTTCTGTGTCTTTATTGGCGAGTTGGCTGGTAGCCCAAAGGAAATTCCTACGACAGTAATTGATAGCAGTGTTACTTCTGTATATTCAGTAATAGTGTAGCTGTGGAACATATACGGAGAGATTTCCAGAATACGCAGTAAAGATGAACTGGCTTCTCCTCTATATTTTTATACCTAGCAGAAGTAGAGAGGGTTTGAAGCAGAACACCCTAACCACTCTCAAAAGGACTGTTGTTAAAAGTGGTAACTCAATGATTGTTAAGGAAAAGCACCTGTGACCAGGCCTATTCCCTGTCCAAACATTTAGTCACTTTCTTGTGGGTATAACCCTAATCACTTTCTCTTTTTGTTCATTTTATCCCCAAGGGCCCTCTGGCCAAGTTCCTTTCTCCCCTGTATAGTACAGCCCTGTGTTCATGAGGTGTTTATCCAATAACCGGTAATAGGAGGAATACACTATTTTATGCATCATGAAGTTGTCACCGAGGTGCCTGAGGGAACCCTTCTGTGATCCATGATTTAGTTACATGCATTTGTCTCCCAATGGGTGTTTGATATTTTCTCATTTCCAACATATTTTTCTCAACATTTTGATAGATTGCCCAGGGAAATTTAATGCCTATTTTCTTCATTGTTATTGTTAGTTTTTGTTTGTTTTTTCTGAACTATTCAGGAAAGTCCTAGTTGTTTTCTTTCTATAGACTTTCTTTGTATTTTTGGACTAGTTCTTTTACATTTTTTTTTCATAAGATCATTCCAGGATATAAGTCAAGGCGCTTTCTTATTTGTGTTTATTCCATTTAATGTGCAAGCTTACAGTATCCTTGATTAATTTAAGGAAATTTAAAATTTTTAAATCTGAAAAGCAAAACTGTAGTGTAATTTCGAATTGGTCTTTCTTTTTTTTTTTTTTAAAAAAAATCCTTCTCATTTTAATTGTTTGGATCAGATTTCTATACATTTTTTTCTCCACTCCTTTTCTGCTCTCCTCTTTCCCCTCCTACCCTCCACACTCCCAGTATACTCAGGAGATCTTGTCTTTTTCTCCCCTTCCTAGCTGGATCCATGTATGTCTCTCTTAGGGTTCTATTTGTTACTTAGCTTCTCTGGGGTTATGGCCTATAGGCTGGCTGTCCTTTGCTTTATGTCTATTATCTATTTATGAGTAGGTATATACTGTATTTGTCTTTCTGAGTCTGTGTTACCCCACTCAGGATAGCTTTTTCTAGTCCCATCCATTTGCTTGCAAATTTCAAGATGTCATTGGTTTTTTACCACTGACTAGTACTCCATTTTGTAAATGTACCACATTTTCCTTATGTGTTCTTCGGTTGAGGGACATCGAGATTGTTCTCAGGTTCTGGCTACTACAAATAATGCTTCTATGAACATAGTTGAGTAAATGTCCTTGTGGTATGAGTATGTATCTTTTGGACATATGCCTAACAGTGGTATTGCTGGGTCTTGAGGTACATTGATTCCCAGTTTTCTGAAAAATCACCACACTTAGTTCCTCCAATACCAAAACCACACAAGTCACAACTAAGACAGAGAATTACAGACCAATCTCACTCATGAACACTGATGCAAAAATACTTAATAAAATGCTGATGTAAGACAACGTGAGGCCCAGGATCTCTTCTTTGCTAGAGCAATGAAATTTCAAAGAAGCATGCCCTGTTAACCTGGTGTTCCCCACCCTATCCCCATCTAAGCTTCTAATGACAAGGCAGAAGAGAGCTTATATTTAATCCAAATGCTTCATCCAATAACCTTGGATCCTTCATGTATTCAGGAAATTTGAATCTGTTATCGTTTAAATTAAAAACACCAAAATTTCCAATAAATATGGTTAAAAATTACTGCGCAAATTATTTCGGTGTAATTCTTATATTCTTATATGTAGAAGAATTTCAGCTTTAATGAATCTTCATGCTTGTACATTACTATAGATAATCTCATCTATGCCTCATTAAAACAGAGTGATGGTAAGTACCACATGCAGCCCTTTCCCCCACTTTTCAAACAGGAGACTCAGAAATACTTGCTCTGGTTTCTCAACCCATGCTTCAAAACACTTGGAATAATGGTTGGCATTTTGAACACTCTTTTCCAGAAAAAAAATGCCTCAGATTATGAATTTAAAAAGAGGGATGTTTTACTTTTGGTTATTGGTTTTAGAGGTTTCATTCTATGACTGTCAACTCCATTGATGCTGGGCCTGTGGTGACACAATGCAGCCCAGTAGGAGCTGATAGGAGAGTGTGTCCAATCATCCCCAGGCAAAGAGAGAGACAGGACGTACCAGTTTCCTATTATCCCCTACAAGGACGTGATCCCAATGATCTAGCTTCCTTCCACCATGAACCATCCTTGTGAAGCTCCCACCACCTCCCAGCAGTGCCGGCAACTGTGCGTAAACCTTCGACACTGGGCCTTTGGGGCCACGGCAAGCCACAGCATGTCCCATTCTGCTAAGTTTGGGATTCTATGTCTTCAGGCATAAAGAATCTCAATAACATTCTTTTGAATTTTCAGAAAACATTCGTATCAGCACTAAAGGTTTTTGAAAGAGTTCCCCAACCTCTCTCTCTTCCTTCTCCCTCTTCTCTCCCTCCTTCTCTCCTCCCTCCATCACCAGTGTGTGTGTGTGGGGGGTTGGTATGGGGTGCATGCACATGCTATGGCCTGAATATGAAGCTCAGAGGAAAATTTGTGGGAGTCTGTTCTCTCCTTCTACCACATGGGCTTTTGGGACTGGACTCTGGTCATCAGAATTAGTGAGAAACATCTTGAACCATGGAGAAGTCTCCACATCCGCGCTGAGAAGTATCTTTTAAATTATTTTGAGAAGCAGATTTTCCACCGTTAATGGCACCTGGCATTATGCTGTCATTTTGGTGAGCATTAGCTTGTCTTTTAACTTCAATTTAATCTCATTGTTTATGGGACAGGGCCTCACTCAGCAGCCCACAATGGCTTCCATGTCATGGCATTCCTCCTTTCTCTGCTGAGACTGCAGCCCACACCACTGCACATTCCCCCACGTGGCAGTCAGCAGACACTGACCAAATGCCACTTACGATTTCAAGTGAGTTCCTCCACATTTGAAGATTTGCTCTCCCAAGGTCCCGTATTTTTATCATGTCTTATATATAACCCTCACCTGCACACATGCATCACCACGGTGCCTGGTAGAAGTTGCTACTCTGAGTCGGCACAGATTCCTCTCTTGGAATGGAATGCCATCACCATGTGGATCTCCCATCATCCACAGGAGACCAGAGCCTACTCAAGAGATTCCTGCAATCTGCTTAGTGTCTGAGCTGACCTTGATTTCAATTACTGTGAACTTCTCACAAAACCTGGCATGTCCAGACCCTAGGTTCCTCTTCTAAGTAAGCATAGTTTCTGTTCTGTGTGGAGATATCAGTGGAGCAGCACTATAATGGGAACATATAGGCCGGGATATGTCACATATACATACAGAGAGGGGACATACACGAGAGGAAGAGGCTGGCAGCCCATTTGCGCGGTCATCTTATGGGGACTGACATTCCATATCAGGGATGTCTGTGGCCCTTGGGGAATACTTTATTTTAAGATTCCAGTCACATATCTATCACTGTTTAGAAATGAATACTGTTTGGTTGAAGGTCATTCTTAGAACATTGTTCCTTTCACCTTTTATCAATTCCCTGATGCATAGAGTATTCAAATTTCTGAGAAAACTCTAATTGGTAGGAACAGAGCAGAAAAAGTAGCAGGAATATTGGCAAGCTACCTGGAGTTTCCTTTCTTTTGCTTTTGAAAAAAATGTAGATGCCTTCTTTATTAAATTTCTTACAATATGATGGAAGGGAAGTAGTCCTTCAAAGGTTGGTCAAATAGAGCTGTGTAGCACTGGGCGCCAGTCCAGTTCCTGGCCTGAGGCCTGGCTACAGAAGACTTTGCCTGTGAGCAGAGTCTGCTGCTATTGGAGATGGCACCGTGTTCCTTCCAGCACACTGGGACACTTCCAGTCACTGGGTGTGTGGTTAATGGTGCTCAGCTGCAAGGTTGATGCATTGTACATGGTTTAGAGAGGGCACCTACGCCCGGAAACATCAGAAATCCTGTCTTCTATCTCAATCCCCATAGCCACAGCGTAGCCTGAGTATTACTGTTGTCATACATCCCTCACTTCTTCTACAGACAGAGAAATTGAGATTCAGCAAAACCATGTGATTTGTCCAGAGCCCCAGGCAGAGCTCTGCACACACCCTTGGTCTCCGTGGAGCATTGGACTGCTTTTCCTATACACTCGTTGCTTCAGCAATGTCAAAGGAGTGTGAGCTTATTTAAAGAAAATGCATATGAAGGCAGAACTATGGGTGGCATGTGGGCTGTCATGTTTAGCTCAGTTAGAGCAGCCAAAGCACCAATGTCATCAGGACTCCTTTCTCAAGACTACACCACATGGCTACTATGAAGCCAGGCCCTGTCATGGTAGACATGCTGAGGCCAAAAGCACTGGCCCAACTGCCCTGCCTAGGACATGTTCCCCTGGGGCAGGATAAAGATTACATCACCTACTACCTGGTGTGAACAGGGGTGGGGTGGGGTGATTTATAAGGACCCTGTAGACTCACATCTGGCCAGACTTGCTATGTTAGCCAGATAAATGTCTGTCAGTCACTGTAACAAATAGCAGAAGTACCAACTTACACAGGGGAGAAACTTATTGTGGCTCCTGACCTCATGGGCATGTTGTCTGTATGCCTCTGGCGGAAAATTATGGGGTATGCGGCAGAGGTGAAACTCTCCTCCTGGTGGTTATGAGAGACAGCAAATGCTAGGAACCCAATATCCACCTTCAAGGCTAGGGCCCCCTGACTTACTCTCTTTCCGCAAAGTCTCACATCTTACAGACTCCACAGCCTCCTGAGAGCTCCTGTCTCTGCCTTCTGAACTGTGTCTGGAGTCCAGGCCTGCATCTCTGGGCCTGCTTGGTTTAATTTTTGATAGCCTTGGCAGAGTAGCATCTTTAGCAAGAATCTTTAAGAAGCCCCCATCCAGAGAAGTGCGGGCCTCTTTCATTCAAGGAAATTGCCAGTTGCAGTGTGTGAAGGGAGGCCCTCGTTCTGTTTAGAAACCATTAGTCATAGCTGCTGTTTAGTAGCGAATGTGATTAGATAGACAACTGAAATATAAGATATGAGATGTTTCTCACAGTCTAATATGTTTTCAGGGTTGGATAATTTTTTATTAAAAATTATGTGGGGTCGTCTTACAGAAAACGAAACTCCCCGAAATGTTGAAGAATAATGCTTTTCAAATGTAACATGTTTTGATAAAGTATCTTGCTTATCAAAGCCAGAATGAAAATCTGAGTTTTGAAAAGAAGATTAGTGTTTTCTGTTTAAACAGTACTTTTATTTCTCTAGGGAATTTGTACAATAATTAAACTCGGGGATGGTCGACTGTTGATTTCATGACTACATGTTTATCACGATGTCCACTACACATATTAGGTAAGGGGAGAAAAAGGCTGTTTTCCGGATGACTACAGTGTCTGCATCATTTTAAAGGATCAAAACCATGAGAGTCAGATCTAACATCCTTGTGATGCAAGCAAATATCCAACCCTAGCAGCTCTTTGTACTTCCCTCAATGTGGCATGTACCGCTGCAGGCAGAGTTAGAACACAAATGGCTGACACCCAAAGATAAAGATTATCATGTTCCCGCAGTACACTTGTCCACATCAGAGAGCTTGTGGCTTTCAAACTAGAAGAAAAGGAAAATTAAAGTGGAAAGAAAAAAAAATGAAAAGTGTAATAGAAAAGCAAACCTACTCTTAAAATCCTCCCGGGTGCTCTGGGTAAGAGCAGTCAATGAACAATGGAGGAAGGGGTGTTTTGAAAGGAGACGTTTTCATTGTTCTCCTGAAGCACATGTTAGAATAATTCTTCCATGGCTCCATGAGAAAATGGGTTAATAATGTAACGTCTTAATGCTAATAATCCACTTGAACAAACCAAGCAAATGGGGATTCAAAGACAGGGTTCTTTTGAAATAAACAGAACATTGGTCATACAGGCAAATCTCTCAAATATACTCATCCTCTACATTTCTGTCTCTGTCCCTTGCCTGAGAAACTGGGAAATCTGAAAGAAATGAGTTCCTTTTGAAGTCATAATTTTATAGATAATATTTCTTCATAAGACAATCTCCTCAGGAAATAAAAGTATTTACTAAAAGGAAAGATCAATAATAATAATAAATAATAATAAATGCTGCAATTAATTGATGAATGCATCAATTTAATTGCAGTATGAGTTAGGATAACTAGCAGTAGCCGATTAAGACTACAAAGCTGAGTTTATGGTTAGGGCTAAAACTGGCTTAATTAAATGTGTTTAGACCCCACGATGCATGTTATTAGTGTATTTAAAAACTAGACTGAACTGAGCCTGGTGGCGTGTGCCTGGAGCTCATTGCTTGGAAGACTGAGGTGGGAGGATCTGAGTTTGAGGCCAGCATTGATCTACAAAAATGAAAACAATGAATAAAAAAAAGAATATTTGTATCATTTATAAAGACTAAATTGCCTCTTATAGACAGGTGAGGAAAAGACCACATGCAGAACCTCACCAAAAGGAGGGATAGCCTGTAGGCACCTGGGCGAGAAGCACAGCTTTCCAATGGGAACCTCTGGGTTCTGTCACAGACTTAGCTGAAAATAGTTGTGCTAGGTTGTTTTCCTCTTCTGTTTGTCAACTTGACAAAAGCTAGAGTCATTTGGGAAGAGGGACTCTCTTCCCAAATGCCTTTCCCAAACTGGACTGCAGACAAGTCTGTGGGTATCTTCTTGATTAGTGATAAGGCTAGGGGCGAAGGGCGGGGTATTTCCTGAGATCTGCTCAGCAAAGTTATGGACGCAGAGAAGCAATCGGCAATACAAGAGGGTTACAAATTGCTGAGTGGTATTGCTATTACTTAAGAGGGCTAGAGAAAGGAACATTTCTTGGACTAGAAACAGTGAGCAAGTAACCTGTCAGGAGCCCAGTTCTAGAAGCGGGCACGACAAACAGAATTACATAGTCATGCATAACCTCCACATACACCACTGTGGGTTCACTGGGGTTTTAAGTCATCTAAGCACACATTACATCACTGAGCTACACTCGGGCTGGCTTGTGGCTCTGCTGTTTCTTGTACTTAGCTAATTGTGATCACGCTTCTCTGCTGCCTTCCCTTT
The DNA here is from genome assembly GCA_028555095.1 of Dicrostonyx torquatus. NCBI lineage: Eukaryota > Metazoa > Chordata > Mammalia > Rodentia > Cricetidae > Dicrostonyx > Dicrostonyx torquatus. The sequence goes on along the minus strand of JAQHUG010000509.1, from coordinate 659,883 downwards.
CCCCCAGAAAGCATTCTACAACAGTTTGAAGGATCCAGGGAAGAAACAGAAGCTTGGTTGAAGTCTGGCAATTCCTTTTTAGTGGCCTATTCAGAAATCTGTTTGTCCGTTGCAATTCTGTAGCTCCATTTTCTTTCCTCTTTCTTTGCTAAGGACTATTTAACTAATGGATGCCCAGTGGGGGGAGGGTGTGGGCGGGAATGCCATGAAGAACAGCCCTATGAAGGCCCTCCCAGATGCTTGCCTTTAGGATGCAAAATGAGTTACACAAACACAAGATGGAAAATTGCTGGCCAGATACCAAGGCTGCAAAAGACACTGCATGCAACTAAGAGTGATGGATGAATCAAAGTAAAAACATTAGCAATCAAGGATGCTATTAAAGACCCTGTAGAAAATCCATGAGGAGGCAGAGAGCAATTTAAAAAGTTCGAAAATCATTCTCCAATCTCTGTAAGTCTGCCTTCCTTTGTTGCCAGCATTCTTTAGGATTATAAATATTAAAAGGAAACAATCATGAAAAAGGAAGCTAATTCGATTTACAGGTTGAAACACAATGACCTTTGAGGAAAAGTTCAAGAAATGGGACTTACTTGGCATAGGCAAAACTCAACTACCAGAGACCCTTAATAAATGCCAGCTATTTGAACTCACCTGCTCTCTAAGTATTCCAGTGGAGACAGCCCACAGAGTAGGCATAAACTGCACTAGGAGATTTTGGGCTAACTTTAATAGGCATTTCCTGGAAGGACTCTAAATCTCTTGCTGCAATTTACCATAGTGTTACAAGGTTAATCAAACACAAACAGGCTACCAAGAAAGCTGGGGAATCTTGGCTCTTGGCTAGGAAAGTACACATCTCAACTGGCTTCGGTTGACGGCTGCCTAGACTGAACAGGCTGAAGCGAGTGGTCCCCCGTTTCTCACAGAAGATCAAGTAACTCATTTTACAGTTGTTTGACTCCTACTACATGAGAGCAAAGTGCGGATTAATGTGCGTTCCAGAAATGTAGAAAACGGGCAAGGCCTGCACCCCAGTGAAATTTGACTTTGATTGCTTGGTCTACAAAGGGAAGTGTTGTTTCTTGATTGGCTCCTTTCCCAGATACTAGCAATGACAGCCCTAGTTTGGAATATTTTATCCTAACACTAAAAGATAGCCCAGATCATTAGCATAGTGAAGCCATAGAACCGCTTATCAGTTCCACATCCAAAAGGCTCTGCTCTGGGGAAGGGCTTGGGTAGAGCTTAATATTTAAACACTTACTAGGAATTATTAGGTTTTATTAGGAATTTACCAAACACAAAAATAAACAAAAAAAGGAAAATCAAAACAAAACAAAAAACACACAATCTCACTTAATCCTTAAGCATGGTCAAGCATGAGAACAAAAAGGCAGGCATTTTTCCCGTGGTCTAAAAGTTTAGGAGACTGCTCTTTATTCTATGACACTGAAAAAGAATAATTCTTCTGTGTGGGCATATGGCAATCAATAATTTTGACAAATTATGGCATAATTCTGAATAATTATCTGTATGTTTTTCCTCTTGTCATGGTGAGTAGCATCATTTCTTTTTATTGCCCTTCTTGTGTTTTTTAGAGAAAGAACCAAGCCTCTCTGACGTCCCCTCCATTTTAAACGGATGCATCCATTACTCCATAAGGCCATGGGGTGACACCACCAGCCCTGTCTTTGCTTGTAGGTCTTCAGCTCTGTTCATGCTACAGACTTTACGCATTACATAAAAGAAAATGCCTCAAGATTTTTGAAAATATTTATTTATTATTTTTTTTTAAAAAATAGCAAATTGTCTGTAATCACATTTTTCTGCTCGGCCTTGAAAGCTGCATTATTCAGTACGTCAGTGGTCCTTCCCATAATGGCAGCATCTTAGAGGCTCATGCTGCTCGCATGCGTCTGAACTACTTGATGTACGGCGCTCCCCATGGGCCCAGAGGAGCGCTCTTGCTTCCGTTTCATGAGTTTTGTATGGTACCTACTGAAGTGATGGTTGTCAAAACAGTGGTACAGTGGCCTTTGAATGCAAAGTGTGCCATGTCTGCATGCTACCAATGACAATAAATCTGAGTATATACATTATGCTGGCTTTTGTTGCCTGGAAAAAAGAAGGCATTTGGGAAATAAACCCCCCAATTTTATTGCCTTTTAACATCTTTTTTCCATTTTAAGCTCCAGAACTTGAAATTTGAAGCATTCAAAGAAACTGAAATCTCCTTTGTTGCTTTCCTCATTGTAAATTTCTATAATGTGCCATTAGAAACCACACTCCACAAAGCCAGGCTTCTAAACGAATCCTTTCTGCGAGGCCATTTGAAAACTTTGCACGGTTTTTCTTTGCATGAAAGGGCTTCTGTTGAGTGCACAAAGAACAAGCGGTTGCCACATATAGGCCAGGCCGAGCAGCCAGGATGACTTTATACAAGGTGGCCTTTTTCCCTTCCACCAATCCGTGATTAAGCTCAGCAGCGACTGCTATGAGGGTGAGGAGCCAACAAGGGGTGCTTGGTTTTAATTTGCAGAAATCAAAGGATTTTTCTGAAGTCATGAATATTGACGAGGGGCATGGTCTTACTTTTCTTTCTTCCAAACTAGCTTTCTAGTTTCCTTCTAACCACAAGAAAACCTCATCTATCTACATAAAGCAGCATCACTTCTTTATAAAATATTTTTTATTCATGTAACGTGTATGGGTGTTTTGCCTTCCTGTATGTCTGTGCACCATAGGCATGTAGAGTCCATGAAACCCAGAAGAAGGCACTGGATCCCATGGAAACCGTAGTTACTGACAGGTTTGATCCATCACGTGGGTGCAGAGGATCAAACCTGGGTCCTTCCTCTGGAAGAGCAACTGTGTTGCTAACCACTGAGCCATCACCTCCTTTGTAAGAGTGAAATGACATTAGCCCCTGTTCAATATCTTTACAACTGATTGACCTCTGAGGGGAACACTTAAAACTGAGAAGGCCAAAGCCACAGTAAGAAAAAGTGGCCAGGTACAATGGGGACACACTTGCAGTCTCGCTACTTGGAAAGGCCGACTTCAAGTTCAAGGCTAGCCTGGGCTACCCTGTAAGATCCTGGCAGAAGCTCAACAAAGAAAAGGAAGAAGCAACAGGAGAGAAAAGTCATTAAGTAACTGGGATGTTCAATCCTGATATTCAAAACTCTACAAAATCTAGAATCATCTAGAAGGCAAACTTTTAGGCCAGTGTGGTTCACAGTCTTCCTAATGCTGCAACCCTTGAATAGAGTTCCTTATGCTGTGGTGACCCCAACTATACAATTATTTTGTTGCTACTTCATAACTGTAATTGTGCTACTGCTATCAATCGTAATGCAAACCTCTTCTGTATAAACTCCCAAAGGGGTGGTGACCCCCAGGTTGAGAACCACTGTTCCAGGAGGATCTGTAATAGAATTTCTAGAGTGAGCTAACTAAAGTGGGAAGACACATCCTAAATGTGAGTGGCATCATCCTATTGGCTTGGGTCCTGGACCGAATGGCAAGGAGGATACAGCTGAGCACGCCCATTCATTTCTCAGTTTCCTGTCTGGATACATCGTGGCTGGAGCAGCATGTGCCTAGGGTGGCACAATCTTCACCATGAGGGACTGTATCCTCAAACTGTGAGCCAAAACAAGCCATTGCCCCGTTTCAGTTGTGCTTGCCAGGTATTATGTCACACATACCTGTGACATGCCACAGCAACAAGAAAATGGCTGATTTAGTTTAGTGACGAGTCTGCACAAGGGGTGTGTGGTCTCAGAAGGAATCGGGAAACTGGCAGCATGGAAGGGTTCAGAGCCCTTGAACATCCACTGGCGGGTTTCTGCCTTGGGGAGAGAAACTTATTCAAGGATGCTTTTTATAAGAAACGAATCTAAGTGAAACGCGAGGAAAACTCTGCCTTATCGCCTTAGAGTTGCCCTTTTTGGCTCTAGGGAGCTGAGCTTGTGCCGCTGAACAAATCCACCCCTGTTGGTGTGAAGAACAGGAAGGCTTGCTGGGGGTTCAGGCACCAATCTGACTCTTCAGCCCCACTGCGTCTCCAACCAGATACACTCCTCAGGAAGTGCAGACGGATTAGATCCCCACCATCAAACCAACTCAGGGGACTTTTGAGGAACTGGAGCTCTCGCCTATTGAGTCTTGAGCAGCTGCTGAATGTGAGCATAGAGAATAAGAACTAATTGACACCCACCAACCAGTGTGTTATATACATAGAGAATAAGAACTAATTGACACCCACCAACCAGTGTGTTCTACAGAAATTTACGTGGTTCTCGGAACAGGCAGACCTCAAGAATACGTAACCATTTTAGGAGTGCCAAAGCCTAAGTTGTTGCTGGAGCTCTGAATAACCACGGGGTAAGGAGTCCCAGTGGACCATAAAATGGAACAGGTAAGAATTTTCAATACATAAATACATGGAGGAATATTTGGGAAGGCTGAACGTTTCACCTTGTGTGTGCTGTACCCTGTATAGGACTTTGGTAAATTATAGAAGGCACTATACATTTTCTACTCTAGTGAAAAAGTTTATACATTGAAAGGCATTTTGATAGAACAGACTTAAACCTATTGTTAACCTGGTACCATTTAACGGTTATAATCTACCATAATGATCAATGATTACCTTAATGATTACCACACTGTGGGATTCAATATTATATTTATGTCCTTCTAATTTTATGCCTGTTGTTTTAGAAGATGAGGTGTCACTGCCCTGCTCGGGCTGGTCCCAAACTTTTGATCATGCATCATTCTCCATTCTCAGCCTCAGAAATATTTGGGCCTACAGCCCTAGTCTACCACACCCAGCTACAGCCATGCCATTGGCGAGGATGCTGGAGTACCAGTCAGCTACAGCCATAGGTAAGGATGTAAGAGCACAGAATGTTTATTTGAGTGGCTTTGGGATGCACAGCAGATAGGTAGCTGCCCTGGGATTTGAACTGAGTCAATCCAGCTCAAAGATGGCAATGTTAGTTGCAGTGATGTACAAGCAAGGGTACTCCAAGCAAGAAAAACCACCTTTAGTGAATAGCCGGCTTACTTCTGTCTTTTTGACAGATGTGAAGAAGATTCAGGATCAAAGTATAAATAACTCTTAGAAAAGTCTTCACTCTCATGCGTTTTAACTGCCCTGAGCAGAGACTTGGGAAAACCATTTTATCTAAGCAGTGCTACATAACGCATCCTATGTGAAGCCAGCTGGTGAGTGGTCCCAGCAATCTGTCAAACTCCTTTAACCCCACAAGGTAAGACCCATTGTCCCCACTTTCCCAGAAGATGAACCAAGACTCCTTATCAGCTCAGCCATTGAGAAACCCCTGAAGAACTCTAAGCCCCTACTTTTCATTGGCAAAACTGGTATACTAATGCTTCATACAGATATATATTTTTACCTATGAACTAAATGTTTTGTGTCTAACATGTTAGATGCCTGTTGGAAACTCTCATTAACAGCGAGACTGGCACTTCTGTTGCCAGTAGCAATTAGAAACAAAATATATGAGAAAAATTTAAGATACATTCTCACTAAAGATTATGCATTATAACATATCAAACAGTAATGTGTATAATGTGTACTAATGTATTTATAATAAGCATCACAATATCTAAAATATATACAATTCCTGAATAAGAACTAAAGTATTTTCACTTCCTTCCTTCATTCAAATACTAAAGTTCTGGAATGGGAAAACACTGATACAAAGCTGGGATCGCAGCTGTAAGAGCAGCAGGTTCCGTGAACTCACATCTGGAAAATACAGTTGGGGCTAGTTGATTCTTATCGAAGCTGCCCTGTGCGGCTTTCAGTTATCAGATTTCCAAAACTCACAGCAAATTCCTCCCTGAGAATCTGCACATGTTGGCTCTTATCAGCTGTGCCGCTGTTGGAGGAGATCTTGAGCGATCTCCAAAGGAACATTACAATTTCTAGGATTTTTCACTCTGAATTTTTTTCCCTCTTTCACATATTTTTTTTTAACCCCTCTAAAGGAATCTCACAGGAACAGGCTTGTGAAGCACATGGCACCTGAGCTCTGTAGCTATTAGAGGCCTTAACCCAAGCTTCCCTTACGCATAAACACCTTCCCAAGCATGGCAACCCCACTGAAGTTCTGGTGTTTCTTCACTTGATTTTAAAATGAACTTTCGAGCTGGCACATGATGGACCACATGGGGTTCTCTGTGATGCTCTACAACGTGTGTTCACATGTGTGTTCACACGTGTGACATTGAATTGTATGTGTGCTTTTGGTGTTGATTTTTCCCATAAATTTTCCAGCTGCTGCATGAACTTTGGATAGATGTGGGTGGAGGTCCTCTGTGATTCACTGCTGACCAGATGCTCCTGTGTGACACTGAAGAGTTTGGTGGGCTGTGAACCTATGGGCAGGCGTTATATTCTTAGAAAAGAGTCTCAGTTGTTGGCAGGAAATATGACAATGTGTGAGGAGAAAGTCTTAACACTCAGTCTTTTCCAAAGAAAGTGACCCTTGGTTTTTGTTTTTTAATAATTAGAATGGGGACTTATAAGGAGTTGTTCATCATGAGATCCATATCAGCTTGGGGATGATGCGGCCATGGTGTCCTAGCCCCCACGCCATCCGTGTCCTCACTGCTAACCCAGTAAAGTTCCTCCAGACGTCTGTGACCACTCGCTAGATCAATACTGTATAAGGTGGTGGCCACCAGGTTCATGCAATCTATGTCAAGATTATAAAATCAAGAGAAATAAAAATGTTCTTGTAACTCCAGGCACAGGGGATCTGATGCCCTCTTCTGGCCTCCCCAGGAATTTCATACACATGATACACAGACATTTATGGGGGAAAGCAAGTAGACTCATAAAAATAAATTAACTCATACTTAAAATGTTTTAAAAGACGATGATGATTTTGGCACACATTTTTTCAGATTTACATATTTGCATGCATTTTTAAGTATTCAACTTCAATTTTTAGGAGGAATATCATGTAGACAGTCTGGTCATGGTAATATTTCTCACTTCTGACAATACTACAAACAAGTTTCCGTCTCTTGGCCGTGTCTACAGAGGCTGGGTGCAGTTCCATCCACTTTGTGGTGTTAGGTCTCCCAGAAAAGCCCTGTTGGGGTTTCTTTTGACTGACAGCTATCCCAATCCCCTTACACTCATGTTTACCAGAAAAATTCCCGTGAAGCCACACAACACGGAGACATTTCTACACACATTGGGGGAATGGTGGTAAGGAACACACTTTCAGAGTTCAGAAACAAGGTTCTCAGCTTGTTCCTTGTGACCCTGTGGTGACAGGAAGGTGACAACTAGATTGCTAACTGGTCAACCAACGAAAGCCCGGGAACATGAATGAACAGCCACTGTTAGCCTGTGAGGAAGGCTTGGTACTCTATTCTCCCCAGGCTGCATGCCACTGACCTCCCTTGTTCCCACTTCTTGGAGTGTAGACCAAAATTATGTTTGTAGATGACATTAAAAAGCAGAATGAAGACATTTTTGATAAGCCAGTGTTTCTCAATTATGAGATGCTCCTTAGAAATACAGAAGCCCAGACTTCACAGGAGGGCCTGGGAACTCGGCTTTTTGCTAATTTCTAGGGGTAGGATTTTCATCTTTGGACACTTCAAAGTAACAGAATACCCACTGGCTGAGACATCTTGATGGAGACCATTTCAATCAATAGAATTCCACTTCCAAAGCAGAAACAGATCAACTGCTTCCTTGCTACTCTTCACAGCAAACACGCAAAATTTCAGAGAGCAAATAACAAAATTGAGGCTGACATTGGGCACTGCCCAGAGGACGCAGTTGCTAGGAGCCCAACATGAGCCCAGAAGCAATACCGCGTATAGTGACCTTTTTTTTTTTTAATCTGAAATCTTGCAAGCCATTTTTCCTAACAGCATCATCAACAGTATTTGGTACCTTGACAAATATGAGAGATTACACAAGTAATTCACTGATTTCAATGTAAAATAAAAAAAAATGACTTTAGAAATTTGCAAGATCTACAGAGACCATTGCTGTAACTCAAACCTTTCCCTGGTTTTAGAAGGCCTCTAACACAATTTAAAGACCCTTCCATGGAGCTTTCCCTTGTATTTCCTGTGACATCCAAGCCCAGAACAGTTAGACAAACCCATTCTTACCACCGAGATGGAGTTGGTGAGCAGTGTGCCATCCTGGCCCAGCATGTTGGACACGGTGATTTCTGGCAGGTCCATGTTTTGTGGATGGAACGGGAGCAGGCCATTGTGGTTCATGGGGTGACAGAGGGAGTGGTACCCAGACTCCACCTCATTCAGGTGCACCAGAGAGTGGTCGGGAAGGGAAGGAGGTGTGATGGGTGGAATGTTAAAGTCTTCACTTTCCAGACTTGGGCCAGGGTAGGACTGAAAAGACAGGAGTTACACAGATGGCAGTTAGCATCCACTTGGTCATTATTGTCAAGTGCAGGGGCACAGTGACCCTCTGGCTCTACTTGCCAGAAGCATTACAGATTTGCCTAAGATATTCAAACATTGGGATCACCCTGGTGCTTTGTATCTCTTATGTATGGAAGAAGATGCTAGTGTTACATCCTCTGCCAGTGAGGCATCCTCTTTTGGGAGAAAACCCACCTCTGTTGTGTGGCTTTGTTTTCCTAGGAAGTTGAACTCAAACAGATTTCAATGATCCCATTAAAATTTTTTAGAGTATTAATCTAACTGAATACCTTTTTTTCCTCCTGAGAATTGTGGTAATTTATAAAATTGTTTGCTCAAACACGTTTCATTAGACTCCCTACTGCTAAGATTATGGGATGTAGTAAAAATAAATTCCAGAAGTCTGGGGCAGTTGCTTTTCAATTTGAAAAACCTAATAGCTTATAATTTAAAAAAAGTTGTTAGTTAAAAAGTAAGCTAAGTCTGTGTATACTAAGGGTGTATTCACTGAAAGTTTGTTACAGTTTTAAAACGTTATTAGATGCTAATTTTGCCACTGACATTTTACCATCAAAATAAAAGTGAAGATTGCTCTCACGACCTCTGTGAACATTTAGTTGATTTTCTCCTAAATAAAACTGCAACCATTTAAATTCATCCCCCCCACACGATGAAAGACACAAACAGCATTAATTTTATATAATACTAATTATGAAATAAAAGTTAATCAGTAAGATAAATAGCATTAACACATCAGAGATTGTTCTTTTAAGATGTAGCGTGGAAACAGGAAGCGATTGAAGAGGAAAAGAAAGGGTATATGAAGACAAGCCTACTTAAGAAGAGAATATGGCGAAAGTTGAAAATGGTAGAGAGAGCTGAATAAACATTGTTAGCGATTAACATCAATATACTAGGTCAGAAAGAACTTATTTTGTTAAACAGGTGTCATAATAGGGAAGGAAACATTCTGGCCCGGATAATTCTTACAAGTCAATCTTTCAAATTCCAGGGCCTTCAAGGTTGGTGTGCGTGGGTAACAAAGATTCTCTTGTCTAGCTGTACAGTGCCTGCTACAGGGCGTAAGATGTGAAACGAGCAGGCAGTGTGGAGGAGCCAAAGAAAGTAGTGTTCTGTGTTCATTGGGTGTTCAGCCAATAAGCCTCATGCCTCCCTGTCCAAATGCCTGGGGTTATTTTTTCCAGATGGCGTCTATTTGTCTAACAGAAAGAAATTCTTCAACTTGCACTTGCTAAATGTTGAACAAGTTCTGATGTATTTGCCTAGGTGCCGTCAGAAGGCACAATTAAACGAAGAGCTACCTGGAACATCTGGAGTCTGGAGGTGCTCATGAAGAATGCGCAGGTATCATCCAAAGGCTACGTACGAAGGGAAGATTTGCAGCCTCTTTAACAGATACTTCTTCTTAAATATACAACATTCTGCTAAACACACACGCGTGCACACACACACACACACACACACACAGACACACACACACATACCACCACCACCAGTTCTACAAGTTTAGTGACCCTTACTAAAGTCTTTCATTAATAGTGTAAGTTTTTTATGTCTGAAAAACAATTTAGTGCCCGGTGTCAATATTGTAAGTTTGATTCCCGGGAAATACAGGCCCCAGCTCGCAGCTCCTTGTAGGAGTATTCAGTATAAGATACGATCAGGCCCAATGAAGAAGGAGGAAACTGTGTAACAAGCCACTACTGCGTCCCATAATGTGCAGCAAAGGCCCTTTCACTGTCCCGTCTTCATGAAAGCCTTAGAACCACCTTCTCTCTGTATGTGGCTCTTGTTCCTCTTTTTGCTGATGAGGAAACTGGGGTCCAGAAACTCTGTAGTGACTGACTTAGTCCATGTGTGGGGGAAGAGTCAGAAAAGAAAGACGCCATTTTACCCCTTCCCTCCCTCCTTTCTCGCTCTTGGCTGGGATCCAACCCAGGGTTCTGCAGATGAGAGACTGGTGCACCTGAGCTCCACGGCTAATTGTTACCATTTTATCTGACCGAATGGTGCAAAACACCTTTGTTACACAAATGTTCATACTTTTCGAATTATGACCGCCACCAGCTTACTTTTCCTTGTCTTAAGTCCTACCCACCAAGATGAACTATTATAAGCTCTCTCTCCTCGGTTTTGCTACACAGCGCTTAAGACGTAATCGGTGCCTGTTTGAAACTTTCCTCCATAAGGCAAAACTAACACAGGGGTAAGGCAGAAAGCTGGTTTTAATTTCAGAAGTGCCATTAGCCCTCTGAAAATACTCAGGGATATTTCAGCCAGGGTGTACCGTGACTTTACATTCTAGAGTTTCTTTGGTAGTTAAATCTTAATTTGTGGAGTTTGAAGGGAAGGTTTAATTGGTATTGACTTACACTCGGTGATAACAATTGCACTTCAATTTAGCTAAGCTACATGGTTTATTTTCATGTAATTACACATTAAGGTTATTTAATCCGTACAATTATATGCCAAAGCCGCAGACTCCACAACTTAACTGGTAATGCGCAGTTATGTGGGTCAAGAATTTTAACAACATAAGGTTACTTAGCAGTTCTGTCCCTTACATCTGAAGCCATGATGTGGTTATTTGCCATGAGCCTATTAGAGAGTAACTGATGCCCTATAAAAGTACCATTGTAATTCTTTAAGAATCAAAACGTACCAGGAGTTTTTAGAAGTGCAACAGTAGATGGATTTTTTTGAACGTGGAAATGAATCTCCAGTGCTGGCTACTATGACACAGCAGGTAACTCTGATTCCAGACCTTACTTGGGGTGTGTTTAACAAGTGAGCGTTACATTACATGCAGTTTGCAGTTTGGAGGGACACAGCACAGTAGGGTGTGATTCAATTCTTATTCTCACTCCACATGAGAGAGTGCTTGCTAGAATCCACATTAAGTATTTGTTGAATGACTAAAAAAGATCACCAAATGCATGCATGCATGAATGAATGAATGAATGAATGAATGCATTTAAAAATGTGTATTTAAAAGCATGAAGCTTGTGAATATATTTAATCATTTTCCAGGCTTAAATATTTCTCTTCTGTACCCAAGACAGCCCTGCCCAGTTCATAGCCCCCACAGTGTGAGGGCAGCAGTCACCTCACACCGTGCCCAGCAGTCAAAGTGTCCTGTGAGAAGCGTGGTAGGTGCAACAGACCAAGGGAGGCTGGGCAGAGGGGTCGGATGGCATTGTCCTGTGACTTCATGGTCCAGTGTCTGAGTGTCCCATGACCTGGCCCAGAAGTGACATCTTTCCCTTTCCAGAGAACATAAATGATTCATAACACAGTTTATGAACTCTGTCTCTCAGAACTGTTGGCACCCAATTCCCTGAGTGTCATGAGGGCACCTGGGGTGACAGCTAGGGAGCCTGAGGTCAGGTCATGGCAAGTCTGAGGCCCCATCCTCAGGGAGATGGGGCTGAAAGGAGTGAGATTTCTGATCACTGCAACAGAATATTCCAGAAGGACCAACTTGGTAAGCCTAAGGTAAGGTCATCCTGTGCACACAGGACCAGATGTAGTACTTACTCACTAATATGGTTCCTATCTACTACCCACCTAGTTTTCTCCTGGATTCTAAGCAATCAACCATTCTCAAACCCTCCCAGGAACAATGATCATGTGATCCTTTCTAAGGTCTCCATATTCCTATAAGGCCACAATGTTACATTTTAAAAATAGCTTGACATAGAGGTTACCTTAGTGTTTATCCCATGTTCTAGGAGGCTCCCTTGGGCTGCAGCCTGGCACAGAATGTGGAGTAAGGTAGGTACGAATTTCAAAGTGGTACTGACTTCTTGGTTAGCATCTACCGTTTCATATCAGAGGCCAGAATCTAAAGCATTTGCCTCCCTTGCTCCCAACAAATATGGAAGTCACTGATCACCATCTCCATGAATAGAAGGCAGTACCAGGGACAGTGAGGTAAAATGCATTCCTATACTTTCCATTCTACTGTTGAAATTTACCTTGGTGAAAGGTAATTTGGAAACAGGCATGCAAATAAACTAATCTAAGCACATTTGCCATGACCCACTGACGCAAAAGAACTCAGAACTCCCTTGATTGCAGGCTCTTCACTGTTCATAGACACCAGGAGCTCTCACGGCAGTACAGGTGCTGGACCTCACTGTGTCCTGCAGAATCCAAGCACCATTGAGTGTGGGCTGGGACAGGGCATGCTAGAAGGGCTCGGTTAATTCTGAAAAAACAAGTGAACTAGGCAGCAAGGGGATTGTTTGAAGCATTGAAGTAACAACTTTAAAATGTTCTCCTCCTCAAGAGAGTATGTTTGTAGTTGTAAATAGCAGAATCCATGGTTATTGCAAGTCACTTTCTTTTTTTTTATTTTATTGATTTTTTATTGAGCTCTACATTTTTCTCTGCTCCCCTCCCTGCCTCTCCCCTCTCCCCTTCAACCCTCCCCCAAAACCGGAAAAGGTGGTATCTGCACATTTCACCCAGAAAGTGTCACCTCATTGTCTGTTGAGACATGGATGCGTTGCGTATGGTCATGATTCCTTGAGTGACTAAAAGAGTCACAACCTGTTGGAAAGTCCCGCAGTTTGGAGTTCAGCAGGTAAGCCTGCATCTAGGGTCTTTAGAGCACTCAGGAGTTTGGCGTCTGAAGCAAGTTTTCTATTCTTCTCGAGCCTATTTTGAAACTCAGTTCACAGAGATTTTAGGAGCATTTAAAACATACATTAAAAGCCCAATAGTTTATGTTCCCCAGATAAATGTGCCTGGAAAAGGGCTGTTGCTAAATAGATTTGTAAGTGTCTTAGACTGGGTCATGTATGAATGTCTAATAACAAATACTTCTAGACAGTCTCCTGGGGGCTGGATGTTTAACACACTGAGATTATATAGGCATTGTTATCTATTTGCCGTTGATAAGACCTGATAATGGGGAAGCATATCCTATTTATATATAATGTTTTTAAACAAATATTAGTGTATTTAAACAAACAGCCAAAAATCAAGTGTCACACTTAGTTGAATGGAATTAGATTGCATGTCTTTATTGTCGTGTGTGTGTGCATGCATATTTGTATGTACACCAGTAACATATGTGTATCTATGCTGTGGGCACATATTTGTGTGCACAGAGCATGCGCATGTGCAGTGCGTGTGCCTGTGTGTGTGTGTGTGTGTGTGTGTGTGTGTGTGTTAGTACAGGCCATAGATCAAGGCTGGGTGTTTTCTTCAATCCCCCAGCTTAAAACATTTACTATTTTCAGTTGATATGTACGGGTGTTTTGTCTGCTCATAAGTCTGTGAACTTGTGTCAGCATTGCCAGAGGAGGCCAGAAGAGGGCATCAGATACCTTGGGACCAGAGTAACAGGTGCTTGCTCTCTGTCATGTGGGTGTTAGGAATTGATCCTGGGTCCTCTGGAACAGCAGCCAGTGCTATTCAGGTTTGAGCCATCTCTCCAGCCCCACCACCTTAGCCTTGAAAACAAGGTCTCTCACTAAATTTAGAGCTTACCTATTGAGCTGGCTGTATAGCCAGGGAGCTCCCATGATTCTCCTGGCTCCGTCTTCCCAGCTCTAGGAAAATAGGCATAGGAAACTGCACCCAGCCTTTATAGGGACCAGGACTCAACTCACGGCCTCATGCTTGTATGGCAAGCACTTGCCCAACGGAGGCCTCTATTCAGTCCCTACAGTGCATGTTTTAAATCAAAATAAAATAAAGTAATAGGGAGCAGAGAGTGTGCAAGGAAAACTGAAACGATGGGACTAACGTACTAGGGAAAGCCCAACAACTTGGTTCCTTAAGGAGCCCTGCAGCCATGCACCCTGGGACTGCTGCGCGGTCCCATTCAGGCCAAAGGTGAAAGCATTTGTGAGCCGAAACGACCATGCCAAATTTCCACAAACGATATATTGCCAGCCTCCTGGTTGTGTCCTGGATTCGGGGTGTGTGCTGGGGGTCTCCCGGGACAAATTTTGGCAAAGAGGCAAATTGCTAAGGAAAGGGTTCAATTCTAAGCTTATAACCAAAGAGACTAGGCTTAGGAAAAAATCCAAGGAACATTCTGCTCAGCTTTGGATTGATCTGCTTGCGGGGGCCTTTTTGGTCATTTGACTAAAGCCCACATCCATTCCACACGCGCAGCCTTCTCCAGGCCCGTTTCAGTGCAACAGGGAAAGGGAGTTCTCACCTAACTTCTGGAAGGTCTCAATCTGCTGACTGTTTAATTGCATCGGTATTCACTTCTCGAGTCACACTCTCCTGTACAGACTCCATGCCCTGAGTATCCTGTTTACATTATTTTCTCCGTCTGCAGCCCACATTTCCTTTTCTACAGCCTGGTCTTTATTTTGTCCTCCCATTCCACATCACTGCATCTGCAAGTGGAATGTTAATTACGCTGACTTTATTTTGGAATGTAGAGATTTCAGGTTTTCATATCGGCCAGTGAGAGAGTTAATTCATGCCGACCAGAAACAAATAATAAAGTTTCTTTCAGTTTTTTGTCTTTTCTTCTCCTTCCAAAAATCTCATCTCTACCAGTGGGGCACTATATTTTGTGGGTCCCGACCACATATTGCAATCATTATGCATAGCACTCAATCTCTGGTGACAAGAAGTCCCATAACTCAGAAGAATTCAAAAGATAGCATCTTGTACACATCTTTAAATTATGTGATGGACTCATGCAGTCATGCAAACACCAAAAATATGGCTATAGTTATAGTGCTGTAAAATATGGTTCTCATATAAAACATTATTTGAAAGATAAATAAATACTCCTGCCATCAAACATATCCAGGATGCCTTAATTTTTAATCTGTAACGTAATTCCTGAAAGTCAAGGACAAAAAAATGCCAATGTTTAAACATGTTTTATCTTCTATTATTGAGTATTCTCACTGCATGATTCAAATAACTCAATGGAAAGCAAAGTGAGCTGAGAAATTTAGCTGAAAAAAATCCAAAAAAACCAAAACTAAACTAAACACCCTTCAACCATTCTCCATACACATTCTGAAGTTTAAACACTGCAATGCAGAGGTGATTTTCCCCAAAGGCTTTGAACAGCATCAGCTCAATCTCTAATTTCTTTTGAGAAGAGCTCCAGAGTTAGATCTTTTTCTGATTTCTTTGTGTCTGCATGAACAAGGGTTGATAGCTTGAGACTAAAATGTATTACTGTAGAAAGCCTTGGTCTGTTACATAAATCATCTTAACACTCAGCGAGAACTGTCCAACAGTGCCACTGATGTGCCCAAGCCAACGATCCTGAAAACAATTTCTTTCTTTCTTCACATGCTAGACAATAGCCATAAATCATCTTCATTTAAAACACACACAATCTACTAATTTTTCAACCAATAGTTATCAAAATAAAATTTTGGGCCGAAAGCATAACATTTATTTTAGTTTTACTTATTAATTTTTAGAACCTTGTTAAAAAATAGGTAATTCATGCTTCTTGAGTATAGTGACGTTTATTGAATGCCTAGTGCGACTATGATGTTTAAGGCATTCTGCAAAGAGCAAGTTGAACTACAAAAAAAAAATCAGAAATCAGTCTGTAGGAAGGAGCAAATTGGAAGGCAGAATAGGAAATCCAAGCCCCCTGTAAAGGCCATATGCTTGAAATGTCAAACTAGGTGATCACAGAAGGCAATGGAAGGGGAATTGTGTAGCGCCAGAATGTTAAAGTGTTGCCACGAGCAGATTACACAGACCATAGGGCATGCTGATCAGATCCTTCTGTTTAAATGTGATGACGGAGGACCGTGACGTGGACCCAGGCCTGAACAGGCAGCAGCAACGAGGTTCAAAGCAAGGCCTTCCCTGGCAAGACCAATGTCACCAATCAAAGCAGAGTGGGGTATGGACTCAGGGCAGACCTCTGCTGTCACTGGGGTATGAGAACAAAGCTTAGTTAGAAGAAACCGGATGCAAAGCCTGTGTGAAACTAGAAAGTGGGGTCAACCTGAGCATATCCCGAGAATCCAGGAGCTAGGCCTAGAAGAGCTAAGAGTCAGGAGACCAGCACTTAAACCAGATGTGCGTGGGACATGGTTGCCTGACCCATGGCTGTCTCTCATGGCTGCCACTGGTAGCAACGAGCTTCTTCTGCTGTTATTTATTAATTAATGATCTTGGAATGGGGAAGAGAATCACTTCCTGTTAGGGTGTCCTCACCGTATATTAGAAGACATTTTAAAACCAAGCATGGGGTGTGGTTGTCATGAATAAGGGAAGACAAATGTGAAAACAGTAACCGGTTTCCTGACAACAGTGTGCACCCACTACTCATGTGAGTGATGAGGGAAAGCCGGCCAAAGCTGAAGAATTGCTTCAAGACCGCGGTCAGGGCCATACTTGATTTTCAGCAACAGGCCACCATTCTATGCTTGCTCTTTACTGGGCTAAATGAAGTATTTCATTTCAATGTCTAATGTATAATCTTAGGTAAAATGTAACCTACATTTTCTCAACAGTTTTTTTTTATCATTTTTTGGTATTTTTTATTGTTAAAAGAAAAATTTACATTTTCTTAATTCCCATGAGTGGATACACCCGGAGATCTTATTTACAAATTGTTTTATATAAATAACCCAAGTAGACCAAGTTTTGAAAAAGGAGAACAGCTCTGAAATGTCCATCTGTCCAGGGCCTTTCTACTGCACACTTGATATTCCATTTTGACCCTGTTTTTCATGCTTACTAGGAAAAATCCTATCACAGGGGTCTGATTTAGGAGTTAGGAGTGCCAGGCACAAATCTCAGAGCACCTCTTAGTCCTCAGACCCTAAGTCTGTATGTACACTAGAGATAACAGCGATTAGTGCACGAAGAGATTGTCACGGTGAAATAAGAAAATGAAAGAATGTACAGGCTATGGGTGATGCTCTCTCTGGTCCAGGAGAAAGTACTCAATACCTGTAAGATATATTTATTTCAACACTGTGTGATTCAACCTTTTCACATATAATGATCACGAATGGGTTCCACTGCCAATGAACACCATTTAGACGATTGTTTAAATCCATGTATATTATTTCATTGTTTGGCAAGTTATTTCATGTGGCTTTAATTTTGACTATCTAGACTTTTCCCATTTTCCTGTTATGAATCGCTGTGGTGAATCTATTTATTTCCTTAGAATACCCTACAGCTCTATGTTTTTGCTCAAACGGAATCACAGCGGGCTAGGAAAATTTTGTGTCTAAAATAGTGTGTTGAAATCTAATAAATGTTGTCAACTTATTAAATTAAAAAAAACCTGTAGATTTCTCCTCTTCCTAAGTATGTGTAAAACAAGCAAATCTGTCAGGATTTCTGGGCTTCAGTCTCGACGTCTGCAGTGTGCACCTGCAGCGGTGCAGAGACGAATTGTCTGGTGAAGAGGGTGACGAAGCAATCGCCATGGACGATAAGCCAATCCAGATGCTGCAAAGAGTCACCTTACATAAATAGAAGACTTTTATATGTGAACAGAGATGCATTTGCAGACTCTATAGCTTAAAAAGTTCAATAAGCTATTGTTTCTTTGATCCAACCTAGCGTTTCTCTAAGCACCCTAAACACGTGACACCGTGCGGTTCTCTTAACGGGGAAAGGACTAAGGCTACAACACCAACAACTGACACAATTTTAAAATAGAATGAAGCCTCACTGGGCAAAGATGGAAGCTAACCTCCCCAAGCCCAAAGAGTTCATGTCAAATTTCCTTTTTGGTGTTTTCCACGTCACTCAGTCTATCTCAGCCTCCTTGACCGGTTGTAAGGATTGAAGGAGATGTTGACAAAGCTTTTCCTCAGTTTCAATGGCAGAACTTGGTAGTTGGCAGTCACTTTCTGTTTTATGAATCCAATTCATACTTGACATGAGGATGGAGCATACTAACTTAAGCTTTCAGCAAACTTAAATGTCCTACTAAAAACTACTTCAGAGCATAAGAAATAGATGAGAAGTGAATGGGGCAAGATGGTGGCTGAGTAAGACGGCCAGTCTTGTGACTGTCTCCTCAATGGAGCAAGACGGCAGTCAAGTAAGATGGCCAGCCTTGTGACTGTCTCCTCAATGGCGCAAGACGGCAATCACGAAAGATGGCCAGCCTTGTGACTGTCCCCTCAATGGAACAAGACAGCAGTCAAGAAAGATGGCCAGCCTTGTGGCTGTCTCCTCAAATGGAACAAAATGGCAGTCCAGTAAGATGGCCATCCTTGTGGCTGTCTCCTCAATGGAGCAAGACGGCAGTCGAGTAAGATGGCCAGCCTTGTGACTGTCTCCTCAATGAAGCAAGGTGGCAGCTGAGTAAAAGGCTGTCTCCTCACAGAGAGGCTAACATGACCAGCTATACAGCCACTAAGCTGCCTTCACAAAAGCATGAACCCTGGGAAACTGGCTAAGCCCACAGTTTCTGGTTTCAGAAATAAAGACCACCTTTGAGTACGGATGAGGATGAGTTCAGCTTCCCAGAAGGTAAGTACTATGTAGAGCTGCCACCCCTTTTACCCTCATGCCCTCCAAATCATTTCTGCTTTGTGATTTCAGGAAATTAGAACTCACAGTAGGCTTAGCTCTTGATGAACGCCCTTCCCACTGTATCCAGAAAAGCCTTCATTGTTGGTCCAACCTGTGATCCTCAGAGATCTGGTGAACTATCCCATCTCTGTAATTTGATGCTGATCTTAGCAGTCAGTTGGCTTTCCTGGTGACAGGATCAATAACCAGAACCAACAGACACATTCTGAGGCCACCGACTGAAGCCAACCTATTAGGGATTCTACTAAATATTTTAAATATCTATACTATTAAATAAGATAGGTGAGATGAAGCAGAGAAAAATAGAGAAATAAATCAAAATTAAAGTGAAATCTCTTTGAGCTTCTGGGAAGTCTAGCTGGGTGTGTTTCCAAACCCAGGAACTGAAACTACTGAGGGAAACTTGACACTTCTGAAAGGTGTTTGGGGTGGCAGGTGAGGGGACAACAGAAAGAACCAACCAGAGATCTGGGGTGAGTGGAAAAAAAATCCCTCGGGCCTTGGCATTGTTCTGATACTAACATGAACATAATCTTTCCTAGTTGACATATTAAGGTTTTGGCGATGGTTAGAACAAACTTTAATTGCCGTGGAAACAGTTGGCACACACAGGCATCGTGACTCAACACTACTGTTCGGAGACTGAAATGCCACTATGTTTTGAGGCATTCTTTGGTGACAAGTTTATTAGGAGTGACCCAAAATAGTGTGCTATAAACACACATTTGAACAGAAAAGGTCAGGCTCATCGAGGTGTTATGAAAAAAAGAAATTCAAAGTATAATTGCGAACAAGGCCAAGAATTAGTTTCAAACTATCAAGTCTACCGTGTGATGGTCAGCTGTGTTCTACTGCACAGGCCTCCTCCCATTGCCTGCATAGATTCCAGACTCTGGAGGTCCCCCCGTGGAGCCAACCTAGCTCCAAATGGAGCTTGGCATTTCCGAGATCTGTTTTTACCACTAATGCGGTTCCATTCACATGTTTTCATAATTTTTATCACTTGAGATGCATTTCCCTAATGCCTGAAAAAACAGACTATTAGACAATTATAATGAAATGCTCAAGCATGCCCAGCCACAAACATTCATTTTCTGAAAGTAAAAAATGAGTCTTATATTCACAAATCCCACCGCTTGGAAATGTATATGATACACAACATTTAACCTGTCAGCAGCCTCATTAGTGTCAATGAGTAGAAACTGGCAATCAGGGGATGGTGAGCTTCACATGTGTTTATGTTTTAAAACGTTCCCGAAATAGCTCTGCTGGCAGGATTGAAACACAACCCTTCTCTGGGACAAATGGCGCTCAGTCTACATTTTACGGTCTATTTACATTTTTAAGAAATTTGTATTTCACACATGGATCGTCATTTGTAATTAACAGAGCCAACAGTCTGCACAGTAATAATGAAATAAAATAGTAATTAATAATGACGATAAATTTAAGTTTAACCATGCTGGTACTTAAGTGTTCCAGAAAAATATGCGAGAAGACTAGTGCACCTTAACGAGCATGAGTTCAACGATATCTGTTTGCATGGTGCCGGTACTCAGTATCCATGCAACCATTACGACATTTTCATAAAGTGGAAGAAATATGTGAGCTATTTCAGGATATAATGAAGAGAAACAGACTTTCATGTAAGAAGCCAATTTAGGAAGAAAACAACATAAACAATAGTAACTTGTGTGTTCAAGTGAGGCATCTTTTAAATTTTGAGTAATGAAGATGTCAAGCCAAATGCTGGAGTAGTTTAACTTAATTAGGTGGCCTATTTTTCCAGGCATCCTTTCATTTCCCATTGAAAACTCAGCTTGTATGCGAGGCAACAGGAGCAATTTTGTCTGTAATGAATACCTCAGGGACCGCACGGTAATCATGTGGATGTGAGATTGAGGACTGGTTTGAGTAACTAGTCTGTGCCTGCTAAGATGCCAGCCTCTGTTGGGCTAACTAGATTAATCAATGCATGCAGCTTCATCATTTTATTGGGCCAGTGGTCAAAAAGTCAAGTCAAGTTTACTCCAGAAAAAATTCCAAAAGAAACCATTCTAAAAGCAATCAGTCTAATCTTTAGTTCGAATTTATGACACAGTCATGGACATTTTTATGGCCCATGTTAAAGAATTTTTTTCTTTAAAAATACTCTAAAAACACTACCCTTTCTATGCTCTTTTTGCCATACCTCATTTATACTCTGATCTACAGTGTTTTCTCATTGGGAAAGCATAAATTACAAAATAGTCATTGGTGAGTCTGCAAAGCTTAGAATATCATTCTAAGAATAGGTTTGAGAAAACATTGGTGCAAAGATGAACGTGGAGAGTCAAGTGGTCACAGGGCTGTGGGACTGTTAACTACAAACAGCAGCAAGTTGCTGCGACAAAGGTTCCTGTTACTGCAGAAGAAAGAACGGGAAGCCATGACATAGACCCAAGAATAGACTATCTCAGGGGCCACAGAGGGCACTGATGAAGAAAACCAGATGATACTCATCCCTGTGATGTCCTTAATTCAAAAGGTCGCTGACATCTTAAGACACATCTAAGAAGCAATGGAAAGTACTGCACTGCCGCTGAGAGCCAGAGAGAAGAACTTAACGTGGTGAGCCGTAAGGAGGGCTCCACAGAGGGTGGAGCCGAGAAGCCTGATGGAAGGTTCTGATGGAAATCCTGTTCAGGCAGGAAGCCCAGCTCCCCACAGCCATGCTATGCTTTCTGGCATTGCAGTCTAGATAAATTCTAAAATAAATTTTGTTATATCTATTCAAGATGTGCAGCATGATATGGGGCACATATACATAAAAATGGTTACAAGGATGAATGTGGTCACCATCACAGAGGAACCCTTATCTACGTGCATGGCAAGAATAGCATCTACCCACTCGGGAGATCTCAAGGATATTAACGATGGTCTCCAAGCTCCATCTCCTGACTTGTTCTCTCTCTGTGTCTGCTCTTTTGTATCTTAGTCTAACACTGATGTCTCACTCAAGGACGGCAAGAGGGCTCAGGCCTCTGAGGGATCTGTCCCCTTCTCATCTGGTTCTCCTAGAGTCTCTTCACACCTTCTCTCAAATTGGACAAGCCTGATCCTGCAAGGTCATGCACTATCTAGCAACGTGGTCCCCTCAGATAGGGTTCAGAAACGTACGAAAAGAGATAGGGCCCTGCATGGAGTCAGATGATGATATTCCAGGTTAAAGCAAGTTAAATAGCCTAAGTGCCCAGAACAGCCATACCTGCTAGAGCAGAAAATAGTCAGTCACTTTTGCAAGCATGGTGTCAGGGTGCAATGGCGATGTTATGGGCTTTTATTACATACTCGTCAGTCTTATTATCCTGGTGTATTCCATTTAAATCCTGCCTATCAATTACCAAACCATATGCAAAACATTTTAAGGGTCTGTATACACTAGTTTAAGAGGTAGAGAGTGCACTCAGCAGATAGGGCAAGGAGCCCTTTGAGACTGTCTAAAAGAATATCATTAATTTTTACAGTGTTCTTTCATATCTGGAGCAGTTCCAGCCTAGGCTTTCTATAAAAATCTTCTCAAGTTAAGGATTATGCTGTATGCTTGCAGAATCACTGCAGCAAAAACCCTGTTCCATATGTTGCTACTTAGCAACCTAGTTTGTACGTCCCACAGCAGGCACCGAGCTGAAAACCGAACAGGAATTAAAATGTTGAGCGATGCCGTGAGGAGAATTGTCCGGGATTACTAAGCTGTGCAGCTGTTTGATGTGAGACAGGAAACGGAACAAAACTCTTTGCTTTCCTCCAGGATGACTGAGATCTTATTTATGGTTGCCTCAAGGATACCTTGATTGAAATTCCCCCAAAAGAACAGGGAATGAATTCTTGAACACAGTATATTGCAGGAAATGAAAAGAATATTAAGTGTAAAATTTAACAAAGGCCTTTTGACTTGGGTCATTTGTGAAGTTCGTTTGTATTATCGCTCACTAGTCTAACTCTTAAAACAATGCACTCTAAAATGCAAAACAAAGGAGAGCATGTGCATACATTCTCCATTATTCACACAGAAATACCTTGCTGCTGGCTCACTGAGCTGCCGTATCTTTAGGAAGCACAAAATTATTTGCATCTCTTTATTCCTTTATTATAAACAATCACTGCATTGGAAATATTCTTAAGAACTCCTGACCAAAATATTATGAAAAACAGCGCTGGTGGCTTGATTGTAGTAAGGAATTAATGTTCCACACTGTAGTCAAATTTAGATATCTAAGGAGCTGAATTGAAAAGATGCAGATATTCTGGAGTTGCCATTCTTTATCCAAAACTCCTTAAGACGGACATAATGATTCCCTGCGAGCGAGCAGCTGCTCGATAACAGCAATCATTTACTGAGTTTGTGTTTCTTCTGTTTCAAACAAATTCAATTAGCCTTCACACTTCAAAACCCTAAAGGCCCAAAGAGATGCTACTGGCTTGCTTTAATCTAATAGTAATACTAAACTTGTCAGTACAGTTTTGGGATTGATGGTTAGAAGCAAATTAATCGTAACATTTTTCATTTTTTAATCAAACAGTCCTATTCAGAACTACCTATGGGTCCTGGAGGGTACTTAGCGGAAGGAATTCAGGGAAGGAAGGATTCTGCATGCAAAGCTTGCCTTTCAGAGAGGTGCTTCCCCCATCTCCTCGATAGCATGGGAGTCAGCAGAGTCCACGATGACCTTTATGGTTGGACAATACAGTGGCGTGTCCAGAATGTCTGTCAGACATGACAGTGGTCATCATGACTCCTAAGTAAATGCTGAGTGCATGGAGGTGTGTGCACGCCTGTTGTTAGGCATGCTGAGTGCATGGAGGTGTGTGCACGCCTGTTGTTAGGTATGCTGAGTGCATGGAGGTGTGTGCACGCCTGTTGTTAGGTATGCTGAGTGCAT
>JAQHUG010000509.1:571695-635861 GCA_028555095.1 Dicrostonyx torquatus | reverse complement strand
AGGTATGCTGAGTGCATGGAGGTGTGTGCACACCTGTTGTTAGGTATGCTGAGTGCACGGAGGTGTGTGCACGCCTGTTGTTAGGTAAGCAGGAGCCCTTTGCTCACAAGCGGCCCTCCTGTTATGTGCACTAGATTGTATTTTCTGACAACCACCATGAAAGAAAATGCTTTTGTACGCAGGCTCTTTGCAACACCTCTCCTCCCAGTGGTCAAACGAACTCGGGCCCATGAATAGGCACTGAAAACTACTACCTGGAAGTTCATGCTTTCAGTGACTGGAATATGAAATCCCCGGCAAACGTGGTTTTTACTATTGAAGAAAAAAATAGGTTCGTGTCCACGAGATGCTCCCGTGAACTCTCCCCACTCTCATTGATTTGCTTATTTATTTTGCTTATAGTGTTCTGATATTCTGTGCTATCCTGGCACCCTAGGGCAGTTATAATTTTGCTTTAACTGCCCTCTCTGGAGTAGAGGGCCCGGTTTTAAGTATCTAAAAATAAATAGCCAACCATTTACTTTTATAAATGTAACCATTTACATTCACGTTCCACTGTCGCTGTCACTTCTCATGATTAAATACCTTGTCAACCTTTCCCAGGGAAATGGACACAAAGGTGCCCTTGAAAGATTTCAATCATGATTGTGCTCGGGGACCTAAAAGTCCCTTCCCCCCCACTGCCAGCCTGGCCCGAAAGTCCTAAAAGCAGCCATCTAGGACTCACCAGCCATAATTCCTCAGTGATGAAAAATATGCAAGCTTGCAAATGGTCCCAAACAGTTGATAATGGAAGCTATTGGTGGCATGTGTAGCTTCCAGTGATAAACTCATCCACCGTCAGCAACACAAATAACTTGCACCTGTAGAGACTTTATTTCCTAAAGGTAACACAACTGTTTGGGAAAGCTCACGCTGGCAAAACAGCTGCTCGCCATTCTGGAGGGGAAGCAAGGTAGCATCCGTCAACAAATGCCAAAGCTGGTGTTTTATCAGCTCCATCTCATTAACTGGAAACAAGGCTTAACTGCTTTGTTTATAAATTATGATTATTCCTGATTGCGGCAGTTACTGATAGTGCTACTCATTTGCAATGCAACTCTTTGAATTTGTTTAATTACAATTTGAAACAAGGCAGAGAAGATTAATTAACCCACCTGGCTGGCTGGCACATAGTCCTGGCTCGGCTCTGTCATGCTCATATACATGTTCTCACCGTCAAACTGCGAATGAAATAATAGTAAACATTGAACAATCTTGACTGTGTGTGTGTGTGTGTATGTTTCTTCCCCCCCCCCAACTCCCCATCATCAAACTGGAAAACAGGAGCCACGAAAAATATAGCATGGCTGAGAATATGAAAAAAATCTGTCATAGTAAGTGGGCCCCATCTTTCCTTTGATGTTTCTGTTGTCATCTTTCCTGACCCTGTGTGTCAGTGATTTGGAGTAATTAGTGCTCTAGTAATTACAGCAAGCAAGCAAGAAATGAATGGTTCCCTTTCATCTGCAATCTGTTTTAAAACAAAATGGCTCATTTTGCACGCCGTGTATACATACTGCAGTTGGGCTGTAATGAAGTATTAAATGAATGGCATGCTTTCTGAAATAAAAAAAAATAATGGAAAATATAAGGAGGCACAGCCCCGTGCATTCTGAGTTTAGCTCTCAGGAAAGAAAAACTGCAGAGTTTCATAATGGACTAAAACTGGCTTCACTCTAACAGCCTTTTGATTAGAAAAGCATTTTAAATTTATAGTAGCATTCAAGGAAAGCATGTGCCACCATAACCGCGGCTAAGAACGGAGTATAAGAATAACAAAGAAAACCAATAATAACATACAGGTACCATGATCAGATTTCTTTTCCTGAAATTTTTCAAATACATAGAACGAATACAGACAGACCAATGCATACAAACTGACCCATATATTTGCAAGTTAGGAACAAGAGAGGAGGAGAAGGGTATTCACAGGGCAGCCCTGGTGCAAAACTACCACACAAGACATAGCATGAACAGCAGCATAGGGCCCTTGGTGACGCTGGCTTTGAATCAGTCCATTCAATCTGTGTCTGTCTTGAGTCACTTGGTAAATGGGGCAAGTGTTCCTCTTCAGTTGAAGTATGATTTTTCCTAAGGTAACCATCAAATGGGCCAACATCATCAGCTTCAAAGCTAGCTGTAGATATGTGCTCAGTGGCAGGCTTCGCAGACAGAGGAACTTGCAAATGTGAGAATCCACTTGTCATAATGAAATGATCACTGATAGAAGTTCAAGTTAATGGTAACATGGAACTTTTTACATACCACCAAACTGATGCAGGAACAGAAAGCCATGAGTCAGAGAGACGCTATTCTGTCACCTATGGGTTACTAGCCCTCTAAGAATGCTATACAAGCCCCCACAGATGTATCAGAGCCTCTGCTATACTCAGCAACAGAGAATCAGTGGTAAAAAGCCCCCCTAATAACACTGGAACACTCATCAGGTTCACCTCAAATACTGAAAGGATTTCTTCATGTACCATCATACAAACATATCTCATATCGTGCACACCACCTATCTCGGAGGTCACAGGATCCTTTATCGAATGACATGATTGTTTGTGCAATCCAGAGTTAGCACGAGCAGAGAGAGGAGCTATGCCACTCAGTTGCTCGGCCAACGGGTTCGGGGTCTTGAGTCCTAGTGACTTACCAAAGGATGACGCTCCATCGGGCAGGTGAGTTTTCCTAACACCAATCACCCAACACATCCAACAACTCAAATCCTGACAAAGAGCTCGGTGGGGAATTCTCCAGCGTGGCCTACTGTGGGTACTCTGGTTTGTTTGCAAATGTTTTCAATGTTCAGATGCCAAAGAACCACTTAAAACGTGGACAGTTTTTTGCCTCTGACAAATTAAACGGAACAGAAGTAGCGAAGTGAATCAGACGCTAGGCAGCCCATGCCTATTCGAGAATGTGTTACTTTCTATCTCATCTTCTCAAACTCGTTTTCTAAATCTGGCAGCAGCCTCCAGCCAGCTAAAGCTTTGAAGTTTTGGTTTTAGTCTATCCAAAGTGTGGGCTAATTGAATGTGTTCATGTTACTGTTCTGGATGATGTTCCCTCCAAATGTACCAAAGTGAAGCGCTTTTGAGCCAAGGCTGAAATAGCATCTCACAATAAAATGTATGCAATTATAAACACTGTCAGTTTTCTAGTGTATACCATGTCCCCTCTACCTGTGCACATGTCCGCTGCTATGCATTAACTAATTTAATTTTCAAGAGGTAGGTATTATTACCAGTACTTGAATATTGTAAAGGAGCATAGAAAAGGGCAGAGCAGTCAGACTAGATGCTGAGCTACGGAGCTTCTGCGAGGCATGTCTGGGAGTAAGTCAAGGCTGACTGGCACATGCCCACACCCGCCAGAGCATGTCAACATATTCCTGAGCTAACTACCAGTTCTGAAGATGGCGCTACTGCAGATTGGTGGTACTTCAGGCTGTGTAGCCCTAATCTGGAAGCTGGAAGCCCAAATTGCTTTTAAATACGAGATGTTTTTAGTACCACTGTGATGTTTGAAGTACAAAACTCCATGCATTTTTCTACCATTAAAATAATGCAGGCACACTAAAGACAGAATATGAAGTTGCCTTCTGATTATGGATATATAGATAAAAAATGTGTCTTATGTACATTACATTTAGGCCATCTCTCTCTTTCACATAGACACACAGGCACACAGATACACACATACACACACTTCAAAATTGGAAAAAAACAGGAAATTTGGAACACCTGTCATCTCAAGATTTCAGATAAGGGCTATTTAACCCATATCTCTACTTGAGACACTGCCCACAATTTCCATGGTCTAATGAGGTGCTTTTTTTTTTTAATGCCCCAGAAGACTGTTTCGTGTTAAGCTTGTTGGAATGTCATTGCATCCTCAAAAGACTATGGAGGTTTTGGTGATTAATTGTATTAGTTAAACTGACTGGGTCTTGGGGTACCCAAAGGTCTGGTGAAATGTTTTTCTGGGTGTGTCTCTGAGAATATGTATGGATAATGACAACATTTGAATAGGTCAATTGAGCAAAGCACACCACTCCCAGTACACACGGGCCATATCCAACCTCCTGAAAGCCTCACTTCTCCAGTCTGGTGCTAAAATGTCACACTGGTGTTTTCCCACCTTCATAGTCAACAGAAACACGGGTTTTTTCTTCTAAAGTCTCAACCTGTCGATAGTGCTCTCCAGACACTGGCTTGCGAATTGTAGATTTTGTAGTTGCTCAGTCCGTGTAACTCTATGGGTCAGTTCCTTACAAACTGCCCCACTTATACACACACACACACACACACACACACACACAATCATCTATCTATCTATCTATCTATCTATCTATCTATCTATCTATCTATCATCAATCTCTATATCAAGTCCATGCCACCCGCAGAGGTGGAAACATTCCTGTCTAGACTAACTGGTAAACCCCAGCTCTCAGAGAAATACTAGGTCTAAACGGTAAAGTGGACGACATCTGAAGAGGGACACGTGAAGATGATCTCTGGCCTCCACAGGCATAAATGTGTATACATGTGCATATGCACACACACATGTATCTGCACATATGAAAATAGGCATGTGTATGTGTGTGGTATGTGCTATACACATGAACAACTGATGGATTTATAATCAGAACCATTAAGAGGAAAAGAAGAAAAAGTACAGAAATGGCAAGGGCTCCATCATTCAAATGCTGTCTCCAGTTCCTCAATATTCTGATTTGTAAGACTGCATTTAATATAAGAAACATAGGTTGGCTGGGAACCAAGAGCCCGACCCTGTATAAGCAGGCTCCCTCCATATGAGTTGTAAAACAAAAATCTGTACATGTCCAAAGTGGCCTCCTCCATCTCCTTGTGGTTGAAGGCTTGCAATTGGACCCTGGCTGAAAGGGAGGAGGGTAAGGGTATCCCAACCCAGATCTTCCCCCATCAGGCTGATTTCTCATAGCTCACCGCACCCTGTCCTGGAGCTGCTGCCAGGGGCTCAGCAGGCTTCCCACTACTCCAACCATCTTAAAAGGCATCCCATGTTGTGGGCTTGAGGCTAGTTGTCATTTGAAGTAGAATTATAGCTCAGAGAGTCCTAGAATTTGGGGTTTGGAAAGCTCCCTGAAGACATTTATCTGAATTTCTCACATCACGATGGAAGGAATAGATGCTTTGTTAGTCACATGGACCATCTGGGAATAGAACCAAGGTCTGGATTCCGAGCAGAAAAGCTTTCCACCATGATATACTGCTTTATTTTCTATTACCCATAAAAGGTGGGAATTGGACTGTCCCACTACAGATGTTCCACAGCGTGCAATGGAGTTATGCCCTGACAAAATCATTGTCAAGTGAGTGAAAAAATACACGGACTACATCTAACCTACTAAACATACCGGCTTAGCAACAGAACGCTCTGCAGAGTGTTGATTGCTTCTGCCTGTGATTGCATGGCTGACTCAGAGCTGTAAATTGCTGTTGCTGCCCAGCATCACTGCGAGAACTGAATTGCATGTTGCAAGCCCAAGAAAACTACAACATTCAAAATTAGGACTAGGGGGTTGGAGATGCTGTTTAGTAACAGAGAACTTCCTTAGCATACACAAAACCCTTGTTTTTAGCCCTGGCACCATTAGCTAAACAAATACAATGATTGTGGTGTCTACTGAGTTCACGTCACTTCTTCATTCTCATAAAGCAAAGAAAAAAGTGTGGAGTTGAGCCGTTGTAAGTCAGGGGCTGTCTTACATGTAATGTGGATTTGTGGATTTGTAGGTCTGGAGGCACAGCGGGGACATTATTACACTCTAATGACCTCAATTCCCTCTACATGGATCACATATTAGATAGCCATTATTAGATTATTAGTAATTACCGCAATAAAGTTGTTTCATTAGACATAACGAACTGTATTTGCCCGTGCCTTATGTTTACCACAGTCAGTATTCTTGGAAATCAACTGGATCTAGGCATTAAAACTTTTCACAATGTATGTGATCAAACTAGGGCTTTTAATTTCCATGCTTTCTCAATTTAAAACCGGCAGCAAAGTTTGGAAGAATAAATAGACCGACTTCTGTAAATCTAAATGTAAATGGCACCAACTCAAGATTAGGTTTTCTGACCAAGCGCTTTTATATTCTTTATCGTGCTTTCATTTCAAAGCACCAGGGGATGCAATCACATAAAAAGTCATTTATAATCTTCTGCAACAGTTTTGGGGAATTGTTTCTAGAGGATATTAACCAAGCCTATAATCCCAAAGAGCCTTTCAAACTAGGTAGTCATTATGTCGTCTGTTTAAAAACAGCGAACAGGATCTAGTCCTGTGTGAGGGTAGTCAGCGATGAGCACCAGTGGACAACAGAAGGCAGGATCTCCAAACGAGAACACGAGAGAGCTGAGCGAGAACATGAAATGCACACCGGTCATAGGCCTGGAACATGGCATCTTTTCTGATGGCAACTAAAAGGAAAATGAGCATACTGCTGCTAAAGAAGAGGGGGGAAAGAAGGAGGAAGGGGGACACACACACATGGGGGGGTATCCCCAAAAGAATTCATGCCAAACGTACAGCACTGTGTCTATGAGCGAAAATCCACACATTTCTAGATGTTTTCTGTAGGAACAAAACAAACTAACAGTGGATACTGACAGGGATTAAAATGATATTTCTTAGGAAACCCATTATATTAATCATAAGAAGGAGTAATAATTTTCAAAACAGAATTTCCATTTCTGTATTATCTGGTCCAACATTAAAAGCTGCATTTCTTTCTTTCTTTATTGTAATGAAAGAAATAACTTTGGGCAGCAAGTTCAAACCTATTGCTGGTTTGTCTGGATGCAAGTAGAGGTGGGGATTCCAGTGAGCTATAACAGGTACAAGAACTGAACTGGAAAGGGGACCACTGCCACCGCCGGCTCCTGTGACTTGAACTGGAGTGGTAAAGAATACACAGCATGGCACTGAGCAGGGAAGAAAGAATACTCTGTCACCACTTATAACCTGGCTTCTGCTCTGAAGGCACACATGGACCTCCCTGCATCTCTGTCAGAGCAGAACATTTACTTAGAGATGCATGGGTAATGCTGGAATCTGGGATTGTTATTATCAGGCATTTCTCTAGAACATGTCTTGCAGTAAATCATGTCAGTGATGTGAATCTTACGGAGAAGCCTCTAAATTTCTGGGCATGGTTACCACACAATGACTTTGCCTCTGAGTCAGGGCCAGAGAAAGGTGACCCTGCCTCAGCATCCATAGGCCTGTATGCAGGGTTATTAGAAAAGAGAGGAAGCGACCACCTGTGTTTCCTGTGGTCTTCCTGGAAATGGACCTCACACCCAACACCTAGTGAGCCAGGGATGCTTGGGAGTATATGCTGTGTGATTTGTTTCCTTCTGCTCCTCCCAGATTACCTTCCGTTCCATCAGCTGGGATGCCCAGGGCTTTCATTGCCAGTGTTCACCTGGGAGCTTGCATTCACCACAGGGTGGGCTAAAGCAACTTCAAGTGGCACTAGTGGCTAAGTGACCCTTCTGCAGGGCTAATCTCTCCCAGTGTCTATTATGTTGCCGTGGTATTGTGGACAAGAGTCCTTGGTTCTCCCTTACATTCTTATGCAAAGACAGAAACCAGCTTGAGCCGGGTGGTGGTGGTGCACGCCTTTAATCCCAGCACTTGGGAGGCAGAGGCAGGCGGATCTCTGTGAGTTCGAGGCCAGCCTGGTCTACAAGAGCTAGTTCCAGGACAGGCTCCAAAGCCACAGAGAACCCTGTCTCGAAAAACCAAAAAAATAAAAAAAGAAACCAGCTTGGAAGTCCATAAGTAGAACAGACAAGATGACCTGCACCATGAACAACATTTCCCCATTTAAAAGCAAACGTTCAAGTTTCCAGAAGAAGCATCATCTATCCTAAACCCTCGAAACCAAGTGATCCATTTTCATTATTCATTGTGTCAGAAAGGAAAGAATGTGTGGATGAAAGCTTAACTACCTAGCTATCCTGCCGAGTTTAATGAAAATTCATTCAATTCAATCAAAATACTCATGATACGCTTACACATCCTTATAAAATATGCACCTAAAGACTGTCTGTGTCAGCTAATAAGGAGCAAATATTTCCATCACTTGTTCCATAAGGAAATACCTACGTAATTCTGAAATTCTATAAAGGTTGAAGCTGTAGAACTAAGCTGCTCTGAGTGAGCACAGAGTCAAATGCTTGCTTCAGAAGATTCCCTGGCCTCCTCTTGTGCTAGGCTGATTTCTTCTGAATAAATGAAAGGGACATTTGGGAAGCTCATCAGACTTGCTGACAGCACGTAACTAAGCTAACTTACTTCCACAGCCTATCAGTTATCAGCAAGTTTACTGCAGAACCTAGTTCTACTGCAGTGTGGAACGAGAAGCGTGAAGGCAATCAGCACAGGGCGCTGGCTCCTGCCTGCTCAGCTTCCCTCTTAAGCAAAGGACAGTTCTATCATCTGACAAATAGCGATTGCGTAATTTGGAGATGAAAGTGATTCTAAAGAGCATCTTCGGAGGTTCATGGTTATGAGCCAGACAGTTTCATCTCTCTGTAGGAAGGACTCGGACAAACAGCGTGTGAACTGAGTTGACAATTACATTACAGGAACGGACTCAAACATTTCCATCTACCAGCAGCGTGGGTGTGGGGACTGCATGTTGGTGCACCCAGGGAGAGTCTGGCCAACGAGAAACGCAGGGGGCTCCACCCTGACACATTTTGGCCACTCTTTTTCTTTCTAAAGACTGATTTTGGTACTGCTTTAGAGTCTGGTGTTCTTCTATTCTAAGTGAAAATATGATGATATTTTAAAGATTACAGGAGAAAAACCCTCCAAGTGCCTGGGTCCCTTTAGGGACCACATACGTCTGCTTGGGAGATAGTAAGTCATGGAAAGGGGTGAAATTGCGTGGTTTTATTTAACATCTTCAAATATTATGTGGTTACATACATTGCTGCCATTTCTTTGGATGATCTCATGACCTTGTGATCTAATGGGACTCACTCTGATAATCTATCCACAATTGAATGGAAATAAAATTAGTGTGTGTGTGTGTGTGTGTGTGTGTGTGTGCTTCTGCTTAAGTTTTATATATCAGGTGTCCTTTCCCCAGAGAATGCTCCCTACAAGTGTTCTGAATTAAGGTCTGAAGGTCCCCTATGGTCCCCTCCTTGCAGAAGATATAAGTATTCCACAGAATCATTCATTCATCCTCCCGCTCTCATTTCACAGTTTTGGAACTATGTCCCAAATATTTTAGCCTCTCCTTTGCCGAACCTGACACTCTGTCAGGGACATACTGTCCCAGATATTGGAAATCCTGTGTGAGGCAGTATGTGTTCCTTCACCCAAAGCCTTGTTCACTCTATGGTGAGGGGTAGTTGGCTGCCTGGGTCTTATTTTTGGAATGGCAACTTTTATGGAAAAATTGAGACAGGAAGATAATCCTATTTGATGCTAACACTCAAACCTAAGATGACCATGGCAACTCATCAAAATTAAGTGATAATCCATGCACTTCTAGGTAACACTGTGATAATGACCTGTCATTTCTCCACCAGATGCTCGCTTAGCACACACTTATGTGTGCAGGGCACACAGACACACACACACACACACACACACGCAGACACAAACCCATGGTACAAGCAGCTTTCACATCATTTTACCAATAAGCAGAATGAGTGTTAGCCAAATTATGTTAAATGTTTTAGAATCATTCTGTGTGCACTTTCTCTTCACTTTTCTCTAGTAAATCTGGACTCTGTTTGCTTCACGATTTGCTCTTGTCCAGACAGTTGGGCTCCTACACTTTCCAAAGAGCTTCTCTGCTTAGAGTACCTCTTTCCCCAGCTTCTTATTCTTTCTGTCCTTATTTCTATCAATGTGATCATCACTGAATTTATTAACTGGCTTGGGACATATTGCAGTGTGAGTGGTGATACTGCTACTAATTATTAGCAACTGAGCATAAACTTGGATTCTCTTAACCAGGGAGAGATTTCCTACCAAATGCAAAGCTAGATGTCATTGATAGTGTCTCTTCTCTGCCCCTGCATAAGCTCTCTACAGCATCCTGTCTTATGTCAATATGCATCTCATTGTACTGTCCCTGGTTTCACTCTTATATTTAACTATGGGTACCATAAACTCAGAAACTTTCTGACCTAGGGTTACCACAGTTTTACTTGCCCAGGGCCATTATAGGAATTATTATATGAAACTCAAGTGCAATATTATAGCAACTATAGCATTGGGAACATCTGAGGTCTCTGAGATCCTCCAATAATGTTTACTTGCTATGCATTAATTTCCAAACAGTATCTGTGCATGGTGACTGATCCTCTGAGGCCATGGAGCAAAGGTGCCCAGATCACATATCAGTTTTCTGATTTTTATGAGATGAACTTTCTCCATCCACTTTATAGTTGGAATATTTTGGGAGGGAGCTCATTTTGCAGAAGCTTAGATAACAGTTGCAATCTTTGTGGTACAGAGTTGACCAGGTTTCAAGTTCCTTCATCCTGGCATTAGCCAGAGATCAGATTATGACAAAGATGCTTCAGGTCAAACTGCCGTTGGTGTGATTTCAGCCTCAACTTGAAGCTGCAAACCAGCACTTCACTAAAGCTAGACCAGCATGCGCATGACAAGTTGACAGGACCTGCAGACCAACCGTGCTTCCTTCTTTCCCTTTCCCATGTGATTCAAGTCTAATTTCAGGATCTTGTCCATGTGTAGACATGGCAGAACAGGACAGACATGCAAAGAGATGTCATCTTGGCGATGACTGAAATCAAAGACCCAGATGGGAGTCTGGGCCTGGTGTCTCCTATCAGATTGGCTTTGGAATGGAGAGCGAAAATTCTAATTTCCTTCTGTGATTTTTGTCAGATTCAAATGAGATGTGCAAATGTATTTACGAATTGTGAAGTTATAAACCCACAAGAGCCGGGTTCTGTTGTGGTAACCATGGGACTTCCCCACAGACCAGCTTGTTTAACGGTTTCCATTAGTGGCTGGAAACATTAATAAGAGGAAGGCGGTAGAAACAATCAACTCAGTGTGCCTAAATTTGCTTGTAATATATCGTTAATACAGAAAATTATATGTAGACCTAAGTTTATTGCCATATATACAAAATCAGTCCAACATTAAATGATAGAGGGAAAGTAAGGGAAGAAAAAAATAAATTCATAATTAAGTCCTGAGATCAATAACAACACAGAGATCATCCCGGGTATGCATGTGTGCTAAACATGTTATTCAAGCTTGCACATACTTACCTCCCGTGTGCACAAAATATTTTTCTCCTATAAGTTTTCAATCAGCTAATATTTAACTTATTTCTAACTGCTTGTGGAAAGCTTTTGAGGTGCACTGCTAAAAAAAAAAACAAACCAAAAAAAAAACAAAAAAATCTTCACACAAAACTGCAAAAGTCTGGAAGGGCAAAGCCCTGGGCAACTCTTCTCTTGTAAACAGAAAATATTACTCTTCCATAGCAAAATACATCATGTCTCAGTCACAGAGCTAATTTATCCATTGGACTAATTTATTTTCAATGAACACTAAGACACCAAGTAGTTTGTCCCTAAAGTACAGGAGTATGTGCCTCAGTGCAGTTGTACAATATGGGGGCACAGATTTCTATACATTTTATTTTTCATAGCTTAGTAGTTTTGGGCATGAAATTACCCTCAAGCTAACAGTCCCTGTATTCCATTGAGCTAGATGACCATCTGCTGGTCCAGGTCAACAGTTACATGACCTAGCTAGACTCTCAGGCGTTTCAGTGATCAACAGCCACTCCTCAATGGCCACTCTCGCTACAATAGAAGAAATGACATCACATCTAACAGTCTCTCTTCTATTATTCACCTCTGCAAGAAGAGATGCCTTATTAATATCTCTTGCACATTTCATACTTGCTGTGAAAGATTTTGACATAATATATTTTTATAGTCATTAAGTAAATTAATATTAATGTTAGATTAAGTGGTTTCCAGAATTTTTGCTAGAAATGCCTTCTGAGCAGCTCTGGGCAGCATGCACATATTTTAAATATGTCTAATGAGACTTGTCTCCAAGAAATCCATCTATGTTACTTGAGACATTAAACCTGAACAAATACGTTAAACACACGAAATAAGAACAGGATGGAACTTAAACACTAGAGCACATTAAATAATCAAAATGAATTTTCATTCGCAAAAGCAGAACAATGTTGCCTTTTCTTCAGAGCTCATACATGCTTCCTCCAAAACTCACCGGATTGTGTCTAATTCTCATTTCACATAATCTGAGAGCAAAGCTCTCTGGACAGAGGGCAGGGAATAGGCTCACAATGGTTATTTAAAATCTGTATTTTATAATATCGGCTGCATTCCATGTTCAGACAATGACCCCACACGTGGGGTCCGTCTGCATTT
Source organism: Dicrostonyx torquatus (assembly GCA_028555095.1). Classification (NCBI taxonomy): domain Eukaryota; kingdom Metazoa; phylum Chordata; class Mammalia; order Rodentia; family Cricetidae; genus Dicrostonyx; species Dicrostonyx torquatus. The sequence continues at coordinate 623,343 of JAQHUG010000509.1, read as the reverse complement.
ATGCTTCCAGAAGCTAACTTGTTTCTCAAAACACATACTTTGAGACCTTGAAGCGCTCTGTAAACTGTGATTTTTTTTAAGTAGTGCATTTCACATTGTTAGACTCCTGATGGGAAAGAGTTTCTGGATACATGTTTGCAGAGGTGCCCACGAGGAAAGAGTTTCTGGATACATGTCTGCAGAGGTGCCCACGAGGCTCCAGGCCTTTGCTATTTTCTCAGTAACTTCACTTTATATTTTCTCCATTAGCAGCCTCTGTATACGGTGTTCAGTCAAATATTATTTGAGGGTTAGACTTACTAAATATATGATGTAAAAGATACCACTATTTAAAGAGTGATTAGCATTTTCTTCCCTTTCTAATTTAAAATTTTGTTTTGATTATTATTTTAGTTGCTTATCCATAGATTTATCTATTCTTATTAAAAACATATTATGATGGGCATACAATGCAACTCACCCCTTCCACTGAAGTGGTTCTTAAATGGGATAATTCTACTCTACTCTGAGGTAGGCATTTGACATTTGCTAATATCTAGAGGCATTTCCGATTGCTGAATAGTGGGTATTTTTACAATTAGGAGACTGAGGTTTGGGGTTCTTTATATTTTTCAGTGCACAAGACAGACTGCCAAGAATGGTCTAGCCTCATGCAGGCAGCGTTGCTGCTGCTGTGAAAGCAAGGTCTGTGTTGAGAAGCTTGTGGGTTGTGTCATTTTCATGACAAACCTACAAGAAAGACGGAGTGAACTGTGAAATGGCTCATGTGAAGAACAAGGGTGGCCGCGTACATTCTAGACCAGACAATATGTCATTCTGAAAAGTCACACAGACACGGTCCTAACAATATGGTGTAACCACAGAACTCTCACCTGGCCTGCAGCTGTCTCAGGTGGTTGGGGGATGGTGAGGGTCTTAGATATACAGTCCATCTTTTCAAGACGGACAGACACTGTGCTGCGTACACAATGAGTTAGAGATACTCTGAGTAAATGGAGAATAAGAAAACAAGTTCTTCGAATGATACACAAAAGGGTCACTTGTCATGGTTAAAACCTAAGAGCTCTCGGGAAAACTAGTAACTTCTCCATTAGCAGTCTATTTATAATCTTTCCTGTACAAATCTAATCGTTTGTTTGCAAGATGCTGCATCTTCATTAAAGTCATGAGTATTCCAAGTAGATGGTTGTACTAATTTTCTAAATGGAACTGGAATTTCACTGCTGTGTTTCCAGCACCTCTTACAAGTGAATATTCCCACAAAATAGAATCTGTTTAAATGAGCAATTGTGCCAACAGGTATGTGGGAAGATAGGCAATATCACTAATCCTGGCATACAGGCACACCAAACCACAGTGAGACAGGACTTCTTCTCTTTAGCCAGCATAGCTACTACCAAAGTGAAAAAAATATACAAGTGATACAATATGGAGGAAAAAATATTCATTTTATATGTAATAAAAAGCGAATACAACTTTTGTCAGAATGGATATTAGTTCAACCCTTATAGAAAAAAATATGCAGGTTGTTCAAAATACCAAACTAGAACTAGTTTGTGCCCCAGAAATCCCATTCCTGGGCATAGGGAGAAAGAAAATGAAACCCGGGAGAGACAGGTGCACAGCCTGCTTATCGCAACAGATCCGTAATAGCCAAACTGTCCACCAGCTGAGGACTGAATGAAGAAAATGTGGCCCACCGTGGAGTACTACCTGGTCACAAAAAGGATAAAACCCCGTGTGACAACATGGATGAACTGCAGATAAATAACACACAAAAGATAAGTATCTCTTGATCTCACTCACATGCAAAGTTGAAGAAAATTGGTTTTGAGAGTGGCATGATGAGTATCAAAGTCTGGCGAGAGGGGCTGGAGAGATAGCTCAGTGGTTAAGAGCACTGGCTGCTTTTCATGAGGTCCTGAGTTCAATTCCCAGCAACCACATGGTGGCTCACAACCAACTGTAATTAGATCTGATGCCCTTATCTGGCCTGCAGGCATACATGCAGACCAACTACTGTATAATAAATAAATAAATATTATGAAAAAAGTCTGGCAAGAGTCCAGAGGAGTGGATGAGACAGATCCACTAATGGCCCAGAAGCTATCGTTGGGAGAAATGAGCTTCTGACATGCAGACCTGTAGTATTGTGACTTAGAACAATAGCATTCTGCAAGTTTTTAATAAGCTACAGACAGATCTTTAAATATTTTCACTACAGAAAAATGATAACTGTTTTAGGAAATGGCTGTATTTACCCAGATATGATATAATGTTTGAGCATATAAAAACATCATATGGCAGCCCATAAGTTTATCAGTTAAAAATTGAAAATGGGCAGTGCCTTACAGCAAATAAAGCCAGTTAAATTCAAGCCATACTATCCAGGAATTTTCAGATGGTCTTATTATATATCAGGCAAACATTTATGCTGTGCATATATAAATATATGTAAATTTTGTATGTAATAAACAGTACTGAGGGTGGAGATTCCATTTTAGAGAAAAAAAATCCCTCTTCTTGTTTTCTAAGGAAGTAGAATCTTTAATCAAGGTATCTCCTAGGAGAGCAGGTTTGGGACATTGTAGGAGTACATTTGTCTCTACAGCTGTAAGGAAACCGGTTGGTGACATTACGGTTGTAGACTTGTTCTGTTCATGTGCTGTGTGGGTAGAGGAGAACCTCAGACCTCAGCAGTAAGTAGCCACGGCTACTGAGGGAGCCTTTAGATGGCCTCCGGCAAATTGATGAGGTGAGGGTCCCTCCCTTCGTGGGCAGCCAGAAGTGAGGATGGGGGCCATGGTCACACTGGTCTGAGTAAGGACAAGGTCAACCAGGTGGGAGTGTTCAGAGAAGCAATGACACCTAGAATTCTGGGAAGGGTTGATCCAAGTTCTGTTCAATATCTTAACCTCTCAGGCTCTCTCTTGGCTCCTGGGGCAATCTTTCAAACGGGTTAGACAGTTTTCCTTAAAAAGACTATGAACTTGCCGGCCGAGTACGCTGGTGATCTCAGAGGACATAAGCAACTTCATGTTCATAAGGGTTTGAACATTCTTAAGCAAAATTCCTTATGTATATTTTACTTTTAAAATAGCTTTAAAAACGTATCAATTATTTATTTATAGCATCAGTGCACTATATACAGCAAGGACTAAGGATTCGCATGCCTTGCTACGCTGCACCCATCCCATTCCCACGAACGGCACCTTCCCCAGGAGCAGCCGCCAGCCTACTGACCTGCTGCCATGCTGAGCCCATAGTTCCCACTGGGCTCCAGTGGCTGGTGCATGTTCTATGGGTTCTGAGCGATGCAGAACAACACGGGTTTGCCCTCGTGATGTCACATAGGGAAAAGCTCTGACTGGGATTTTCAGCGTAACTATTTTTCATCTACACATCTTATGTTAAGAGAATTCATAGCCACTCCTTCCAGCTCTGCCTTCACCAGGGACAGGGGCTGCAACGGAGGCAGGAGGCCTCACTCTCTGCATCTGTGCTGTAGCTCCTGCTGGCACCGGGCACCCACAGACACTTTCATAAATCCCTAGGAGGGAAAGGCTATGGGAATGACACCCCCTTTAATGCTCCGCTCACCTGACACAATGCCTTTCTAAACATATATAATGAGATATGGGATTTCACAATGATTAAGAGGTCAGAGCACGGATCCACAGAGGCAACATTACAGTGGTCATTTCTTGGGCTGCTCACGCTTGTACTGAATTTCCAGGAATATTTCCAATTGTCCCCCACAATCCTTCTAGGTCACAAACGACTACACAGTTTGGATAAAAATTTCTTTTGTGTTTCAGGTATGTGGATCCAGAACAAAGCAGGGTAAAGAACTGGCTGTTGTCCTATGAACCTGATGTATGTGGACAACAGATTTAATACCTTAAACCTCCAGACAATACTTTTTGTTAACTAGATAACTGCCAAGACTCTGATATTGTTCTGTTTCTACAGAAAATTCTTGAAAATGTTCAGCATCTTCAGTGTGCACTGTGCAAATACCTTAGTATTTTAGCATTGGTGTCATGTCTCCAGTTCTGTACTGACAGTGAAATGTGAAGCGTTGAAAGAGGAGACACACTCACAGGGACCTTTTCTTGGCTCTCAAATGGCTGGCAGGAATTGGAAAGAACATTGCCAAGCATGGGGACATAGATCAGCAGCCCCGAAGCAGGATGGCCACTCTTGGTCTGCCTTTTACACAATTTGCTCAATGGTCAGTCTTTGCTCAGTGAGGAAACCACACTTGTGACTTGTGGGTCAGAATAAAGGAGCAAATGAGTCAGCATATATCCCCTCTTTAAATGGCACTTACTTCAAAGTTCAGCCATGCTCCATATATTAAACATATTAATAAGATCAACCAAAGATGGTCTGGGGAGGTGGTCCAGTGGGGAAATTTCCTCTCACACAGGCATGAGGACTTGAGTTTGGATCCCCAGAACTGACACAAAGCCTGATGCAGTCATGCCTATGTGTGATGCTAGTGTTCCTACGGAGAGATGGGAGGGGGAAAGAGAATTTCCAGGAGCTCATGGGCCAGAGAGCCTGGCACATGTCACAGCAAACGAGAGGCTCCCTTTTAAACAACGTAGAAAGCTAGGACTAATTATCAATCCCGTCCTGCCCTCCACATGTGCACTGGGGCACACACATGCTATATTCACACACACACACACACACACACACACACACACTGGAAAAACAACACTGGCCAAAGCTATAAAGAAAAATTTGAGATAATGAAAATGTTTTGAAATAGAATTTTTAGATGGCTGCATTACCATAGCTTTAAAACAAAACTATTTAAGTATTTACTTATCAGGGAAGGGGGGGATTTCATGGTAAATAAAGCTATTATTTTAAAAGAAAAAGATTATGCAAGCCAATAGCCCTGGGTTCCTGGGGAATAAAGTCTGTAAGGTCTGCAAAGGAAATACAAAAGTCAATGGCACTGGCATGTCTTCCCTGCCATATCTGTAGAGCATCTCACCTCTGTACTGGTCCATAGCCTGGTGTCCTCCATCCAGTGAGGAGACAGAGATTACTGATGCAGCTCTGGCACGTGTGGCCTAAAAAGTCTAAGTACGAGGCTAGAATGTAGCCACATTTAGGACGTCTCGAGACTACTCCTAAACCTCTTGTTTTCTCCCCTTTTATTCCTTAAAATCAAATACAATGAATGGGCTCACCACATGACCCAGAAATCGACATGCTGGAGACACACTTAAATCTAGGAAATGAAGTCAGCATCTGGGAGAGATGTCTTACTCTCATTCATTGTAGCACTGGTTGTGGTAGCCAATGAATGGAATTAAGTGTCCATCAGCTGATTAGTGGATAAAGGAAACAAGGTACATATGGGAAATGAGGAAGCCATAAAAAGATCAAACCTTGACATTTATGAGCTGGTGGACATGAGAGTGACTGAGGTGGGCCAGAAACAGGAAGACAAACACTGCATGACCTCACCTACAAGTCTGGACCTCAGAGATGAGAGCAAGACTGTCTTTATCATAGATGAAGGCAGGAATGATGGGGAGGGACTGGTCAGCAGACAGTAAACCACAGGAAAGCAGAAATGAGTGTTGGTATGCTCTTACACAGCAGAGTGTCTAGAGACAGAGAAATGTGCTGCAGCCCTTTCTACGCAATAAGAAATGAGCCCAAGCATTGTTACCATGTACAATCAATGACTGAGGAAATATAAATGCAACCCGTTCTAAACATTACACAGTGTCTGTCAGCGTGAAGACGACGCTAGACAGGGATTGTGTGCTATTTTTATGTCTCAGTAAAGCAGAATCAGGTACAAGCTGGAGATGTTGCTCAGTTGGTTGAGAGTTTGCCTGATATGTATAAAGCTCAAGGTTTAGTTTCCAGGACCTGCCACCACTGGCCATAGTGACAGGTGAGTGTAATCCTAGCCTTCTTGAGGCAGAGGCAGGAATATTGGAAGCTTAAGGCCAGCCTGGAACACATGAAACTGTATTAGGAAAAACAACAATGGCAGAAGGAAGGAAGGAAGGAAGGAAGAAAGAAAGGGAGGGAGGGAGAGAGGGAAGAAGGAAAGAAGAAAGAAGGAAAGAAAGAATGAGGAGAAGAAGGAGAACTAAGCTCAATCCGCAGTAGCCTGGCCATATGCTCTCCCAACTCTTGCTCTCCACTGACTGATAGTTTCTTTTTACAATGGATCCAGTGGTTTACTTCTTATTTCACGATCTTTCCACCAGCTCATTTTTCTATTCTTAGAACACAAAGAGGAAAAAAAAAAGGTCAAGATAATTAAATCTCTTTGCTCTAAGGTCTTCCAGCTGCTTCTTTGGTCTAGCCCATCTGGCTTTGCCCATCTTCAAGCTTATTCACCGTTAAAGAGAAAAGCTTTGACAATTCATCTCTGTTAATACCTTCTCCGTGTAGCTAATGCCCAAGCTCCTTCAAGGTGTGAGTTTCCAGGAAGAGCTGAAGACTGATTCTTGCCAGAAGAATGTTCCGCTGCTCTTCTCAACGGTTCTTGTACATCACTCTCTGCTTATCCTGTGTTATGTCTCAAAGCTGACACCTCTTCTTTATTAAAACACCTCTTCTTTCCACATCTGCTCTCGACTGCCACATTTCTGTTGCTGGCATTTACAAAAGTTGCCTCCACATTGTATGGCTGTCCAGTGTTCACTAACGCCTGTGCATGGACTTCTGAGAAGCAGAGGTGGAGGTACAGACCGCGGGCCATGTGAGAAGAGAAGGGCCTCTGTTGTCAAATTTCCTGCCTGGAATTGAACTCCCCGCATTCCTCCTTCTCCCCTTTGGGAGCCACACAGGAGTCTTCAATATTCCCTTTCAATTGTCTTTAATCTCACTTCTCCCTAGTCCTTGATCATTTGATCTGAGAGGTGAACTTTAGAGTTGGTCATTGCAAGGAAACTTCTGTAATCCTGGTGTTTTGATTTCCCACACAGTATTTTATTAATTCTCTGAGCACTTCATACAATGTGTCTGATCATGTTCACACACTCCGTTCTTCCTCTTAACTCTTCCCAGATACATCCCACCCCTAACTTCCTGACCACATTTTTGGTTCGTCTTTACAGTCAGGTCTAGTTTGTGCTGCCCATATAATCTTGGGTGTGGGGCTGGACACTAGAGTATGGCCAATCTATCAGGGGCCACACCTTAATAAAAAAACAAACTGGTTTTTCTTCTTCTAGAAGCCATCGACTGTCCATAGCTTATTTGTTTTCAACATCCTCGGCATTTTGTTTTTGTTTCCTCGCCCCCTTGGTTTGTTCTCCTTACTTTTTTACCCCAGCATCTTTCCTGTTCCTGATATAGTTCTCATATCCAATCTTTGCTTCAAAGACACCATACAGAAGCAATCGAAAAGCTCGATTTATTAATTCCTTTTCGCAGTCATGTTTTCCGCTCTTGTCTTGGCTCGAATATCATTGCTCACTTTTTCCACAGATTTGCCACCACATGTTCCACTTTGTCTATTGCAGATTTCCTCTGATCTTTGAATGGCCTGTCTAGATGACCCCTCTGGGGATGATACACTCTCTTAATGCCATGAAAGGTCTACCTGCATGAGCTGGCCACTCTGTTCCAAGTTTCAAAATTTTGTTTGAACCCAAAGTCTTTTTTCTGCTCCCTGGTTTTAGCTTCAGGGGTGCATTCTTCTCCCATTGTAATAATATTTCTCTTTCACCTTTCCTCGACTGGTATGCCAAATCAGTTGTTGCTTAACTTTCTTTACCTCCTCTGTGCCCAAAAGTCTTGGAATCTTCTTTTATTTCCATACACAGACCATCAACTGATCAGTACATGCAACTATGGGCTCAATCATTCCTCTACTTCCCAGCATTACAGTATTGCCTAAAGATGCCGCTGAACACGTTTTCCCACCACATTTTTCTTCTGAGGACTTGATTTGATATCTTTATCCCTTACATTCGTTCCTCATCCTTTCTCTCACCCAGAACCCATAGTCAGTCTTCCTGCCAAGATCTCTCTCATTTTTGGTTCTGCAATGCCACTATTGTTTGACCTTACACAAAGCATACCCTAGATCAAGGGCTTATCACACCATTTTTTTCAGAAAAGACTCACTCTTAACTAAAATGACTTTCAGAGATATCTTCAGAGGAGTTATACCTTTGACACCTCCAATTTTTATTGTTACCTCTTCCTGAGTATCTTCAGCAAATAGACGTGATAAAATCCCAACCTGACTGTATATAGCTCAATTCTTCTTCTTTATATATTGGGTCTTGTTTGTATTTGGGGAATGGCACCTGTTCCTAAATCCCTTAAATATACTGTGAACTGTTCTTTCTTTTTTATATACTAATATGCAGCAGATAGTTGTCAAATATCTCAACCCTTTATTCCATTTTGTCTAGATTTTTGACATCCTAGCAAATTGTCATCTAATTTTCCATAGCCCTGCCCATCCCCCATCCCTATCATCTCTGTCCTATTTCTTCCCTCTATCTGCATCTGTATCTGCATCTTTATCTATACCTCCATCTCCATCTTTATATATACCTCTATGCTAGGTACTGAACCCAGGACCTCAAACATGCTAAAACCACACAGAGTATTATTGATCTGCATCCCTATAGCCATTGCCAGCTTCTCTTAATGCAATTGGTCAAACTTAATCATAAGAATAATCTTCTCAAGTTTCAACCTCCCTCATGGTTTCCTGATCAGAAATATATATCCTGGCTTCTCGTTACCAAGTGAATAAAAATACATTCTGGTTTCCAAAGTTTCTTGCCATTGATGCCCTGCTTAGTGATGCTGGTGCCGCTGCCAACCCAAGCTGCTCCCCATGCCCTGTGAAGTCCCCACTGCTCTTGCCTCAGCCTTGATTCATGTGGGTGCTTTAATTTGAATGTACCCATATTTGACTACCATCCTTCTGCACCCTTTCCTGACCCTCAGATCACAGTGATAGTTAACTCTCTTCTAAAACCAGAAGACATCATATTATGTATCCATATTTCTATGACATTGTCATAACTGTTTCCCTACACATGTGTGTGTCTCACTCAAACTATTTGCTTGTAAGTCAGCCGGTGGGACTCAAGACTCACTCTGTGCCTGTGCATGTGCCATTATGCAAAGTGATGGTTCCTATACGTGACAGAAGGCAGAGCTCCCAGGGAGTCGAGTCAGACACAGATGGCTGGACCACTCCTCTGTGTCTGAGTCAGCAGGACAGAGATGGGGTCTGATAATTTCTATTCTTTGAAGGTTCACAGGCTGTGTGTCTCCTGTTGTTCTAGGGGCCACACTTTTGAGAGACACTGGCAAAGAGTTCTGTGTCTGGGTTAAATGTAGTTTCTCTCTCTTAGGTGCATGAAATGTCAAATAAGTGGGCATGATTTTTCTATGCCAAGTTCCTTCTATGAAAAAATGAAACCACAATACTGCCAAATCCACAAACATCAGCGGTGGCTGTTGAAATCAATCGCTGAAAGTTTGTAGAAATCCACATAATCAAATGTCAAATGAAGAAAAATAATTAAGCCATCCACATTGGAATGTCAAATCTGTTTTGGTGACATTTCTCTATATGTCTTTCTTCTTGCTCCAGGGAATGTTTTTGAGTTTTGTTCTCTAGGGAAATAATCACTTGCATTTTTCTCCTATACTGTTACATCTCGTTTCTAAGTGCTAGATAAACCAATGCTATATTCAAAATCAGAGAGCGCAATATATTCCAAAAATTTCCTTTTGTGTCAACAAAATGCTGAGGAAGACAATTTGGCCCATCAGTTGAAAGACTGCCTTCACCACAAATGAATGACATGGTTCCATCTTTATGTGTTCCATAAATTTATGGCCAGTACTAGGACAAACTGAATTTTTCTCAAGAGAAAAAAAATCAAGAGAGTGCTAAAGAATTGAATGGACAAGATAAATAATATTTTAAAAAATATTCATAAAAAATCAATACAAAGAATCCATCATGACAGAACTACGTGTAATAACACTGGATTTGGCAGTGTTTGTAGAGTCCCTCAAAAATCACAGGTAACAAAGGAAAAGACCATCAATTGAACAACATCATTCTATAAGCTTGTATGTTCTTAAGGACACAATCAGCAATACGAGAGAAAATGTTAATGACATCATGTGAAGAATGTAAAAAGAATTTTAACAACTCAGCAATAGCAAATAGCAAACGAATGATTTTAAACTAGAAACTTTTCCCATCAAAGAAAGAGAAATGAACAAAAGCATACATAGTGATACCCAAAACTAACCAGCAGGCATCTTCCCACACCTCTGCAAGAAGCATCTGGGCACGCATGCCCCGCCCCCAACACTCCGCACAGAGAAATGTTTCTACATTTAAAACAAAAAAAAGAAGAAAAGAAAAATAATTGCAGGCACAGTGTGGAATATATGCTTATAAACGCCATGGTCATAGCGGCAGTATGCATAGGAGCCACAGGGGAAGACAATTCAGGAGTTCATGGATGGACAGACACACAAAATGTGGAGCACAAGGAAATATTACTCAGACACAAAACGAAAGAAGTTCTAACACATGCTTAATAGGAGTAAAACTTGGGGGCCTTCTTCTCAGTTAAACAAGCCAGTTACAAATGTCAAGTGCTATGTGGTTCTCTGTATATGTAATGTAGCAGGATAAAGATTAACTAAAAAAAAAAAATCAGTAGCCCTTCTTTACACAGATGATAAATGAGCCGAGAGAGAAATCAGAGAAACACCACCCTTCACAATAGTTGCACATAACATAAAATATCTTGAAGTAACTCTGACCTAACAAGTGGAAGACCTGCATGATAAGAACATTAAATCTTTGAAGAAAGAAATTGAAGAAGACACCAGAAAATGGAAAGATCTCGCATGCTCTTGGGTAGGTAGAATTAATATAGTAAAAATGGCCATCTTACCAAAAGCAATCTACAGATTCAATGCAATGCCCAGCAAAATTCTTCACAGACCTCAAAAGAACAATACTCAAGTTCATATATGACATTTCTAACCAAATTTATAGAGACAAAGGTGTTTGGCAGTTACCAGGAGCCTGGGGAGGAGAATGGGTTTTCGGGTTAAAGAGCACAGTGTCAACCATGCAAGGTCTAGAATCTGGTTGTCCAACAATGTGAATGTACTGAGCATTACTGGACTGCACTTTTTAAAATGAGTAAAATAGGAACTGGAGAGACAGCACACTTGTTAGGTGCATTGGCTGCTCTCCAGAGGACCAGGATTCACAGTCCAGCATTTGCATGGCAGCTTTGAACTGTCTGTAACTCCTGTTCCAGGGGATCTGACACCCTCACACAGACATGCATGCAAGAAAACACCAATGCATAAAAATAAATAAAGTCTTTTTAAAAATTAATAAGATGGTAGATTTTTGTTATGTGTATTTTACTATGATTTTAAAAGATAACTAAAAAATTTTATTAATGAATTATTAAAATGTTAAATAAGGAGGGCACAGTAATGGCCCATGGTTAAGGACACTTGCTACTCTTACAGAGAACCCTGGGGTGAATCCCACAACGGACATGGCAGCTCACTACTGTCTGTACTCCAGTCCCAGTGGATCTGACACCCTCTTCTGGCCTCTGAGGGCACTGCATGCCCTCAGAGGTGCACAGGCATGAATGTAGGCGAAACACAGATATAAGGCAAATTTTAAGGTTGAATGATGTGTTGTGTGGTTTTATGGTAGAGATCAGCTGTCCCCAGAGCCTCTTCCCTGTCTGGTCTTTTTGAATGGGACTCTATCAAGCATCAGATATCAGAGGAGTGAGGTGCTGCCTAGCCCTCTCCTAGTCAAAGCCTTCAGTTTTCTTCCCCTGAGAGAACTAGAGGCTCTGTAGGACCCATCTAGGCAATGCATCTTTCCAGGGACACATTCTGACTGTTGATCCACATTTTATGGGATCTACTTATTGCTCACACATGAATCTTTATCATGATAAATGGCATATTTTCATTTCAAGACACTTCAATAGCTCATTCATAAATTGTCCCCAGTCTTTATAAACATAGTACTTAAGGTTAATCATGTAAATTTCCTTAACGGGAAACAGTCAGGCTGGACCCAGCACTTCAGCGAAGTTCTCACTGTTTTGCCAATGAGAGAAAGCCTTGGAAGCAAGAGGAAGACCTCACCAGGATTGGAGCCCAGCCAAGCACTGGTGACCTCACCAAGGTGTGGCCTGAGAACCAAAGGCAGGCTTAGAAAGAGGTTTTCAGTACATTCTCAAACTTAAGTTTCTGACCTCCAAGTCCAACGGCTGAAACTGAAACGCAGAACAGCAAGGGAGAATGTAATTTGCTGCTTCCTGTATGCAGTTCAGAGTAACTCAGAGTAGTATGGATTGCTTGAACCTCTGGAATCAGGAAGAGAGTAGAGGAATATGCTATCTTTTTTTTAAAAATAATTTTAGTTCAAAGAGCAATCTGAATTATGTGTTCTATCTTCTTTCTTCCTGTTGAACTGTATATCCAAGGTCTTTTAGGGATATAGTGTAAAAGCCATGCCATGCATTGTGCTCCGGCAGGTAATTCAGCATTTCTCAACAGTCAAGAGATTTAACAAAACGCCTCCAAGGGAAGCAGAGTTCATGTCCCGGCTCATCAATAACACATAAATAAACTAAACGATTAGGTACAAAGTGGCGATCTTGTCAGACAACTTATTAGCCGATAAATGATGCTCTCACTCGCAGCCCTGAGTACTAGGGGAAAAGATGAATAAGGACAGGAAAAGGCAAATGACAAAGGGAGAACAGGAGCACCCTAGTCTTGGCTGTAGCCTTCAGGGGTCTGTTCTGTCTCTTATCCTGGTGTGGAGAAATAAAATCTAAATGTGAGGGGAAGGGCCTCTGCCAGAAGCCTATAGCCTCAGGCACTGCCTTCAGTAACAGCTGGGAGGAATGGGTAGATCATGGTGAAATGGGGAAGTTCTCAACTTGGTGTCTAAAAAGAATGTTGTTGGTTCCTGGCTGCTCAGCCCCAAAATAATCACACAGAAACTATATTATTTAAATCACTGCTTGTATCATTAGATTTAGTGTCTTATTGGCTAACTCTTTCATCTTAATTTAACCCATTTCTAGCAATCTGTGCATCACCACGTGGCTGTGGCTTACTCAGTAAAGTTCTGGCATCTATCTCCAGCAGGGCTACATGGCTTCTCCCCAACTCTGCCCTTCTTTCTCCCAGCATTCAGTTTAGTTTTCCCTACCTAGCTCTATTCTTTTACCCTATCACAGGCCTAAGGCAGTTTCTTTATTAACCAGTGGTATTCACAGCATACAGAGGGGAATCCCACATCAACAGAAAATGGAAACATTTAAATCATTTTAGACAATGATCTTAGTGAGGTAGTGGCCCTCTCTTCTGTGAAGGTCTAATGACGTGGAATGCCTGTTTATGGGCATAGACTAACAGGAAGTCAATGCCACACAGACCTACCTGAGTACAAGGAAGGGAAAGGCCCAGAGGAGAGGGAGCTAAGAGCAGGCACTTAGACTCCACAGCAGAAGGGTGTGGAAAGACAAAACCACTCCCACCTAGCTTTGCTTTTGTACAGGGTAGAGTTGAATTTGGCTTCCTAAAGCCAGTTTCCCCTATTAAATGCAAACACTGAAAGTACCAATTTTGAGGGTCAGCAGACACTCATTGGATGTGAAAAAGTGGAGCACGGAGTTGATTGCTGGACTAATTCTGACTACAGCTGGTAGAGGGATTGCGAATCTCAAGTAGAGACTCCATGACAGAACATTTGCCTGGCCTGTGCATGTCGGGATTAATTCCCCAGCACAGCAGAAAACTGTTGGGAGGAAAAGGTAAAGTAAGAAAGATAGAAAAAAAATAAAGGGAGAAAAGAGAATCCAAGGTAAGTTCTAAATCGGTGTTACAGTGAGTGGCACCAAGTGAGAATTATCTTTGCGCGCACAGTTTCCAGGTGTGTATAAAAGCAGCCAGCTTATGCTTATTAATGGTGAATTTTGTCCTTTTTTTTTTAAAAAAAGATACTTATTTATTTTATGTATATGAGTACTCCATCTACATGTGTGACTTTATGCCAGAAGACGGCATCAGATCTTACTATAGGTGGGTGAGAGTCACCATGTGGTTGCTGAGAATTGAACTCAGACCTCTGGAAGAACAGCCAGTGCTTCTAACCTCTAAGCCACCTCCCCAGCACCAATTTGTCCACTTTTTTTTCTGTTTCTTTTGGAGTCCTAAGATAGGTTCTCACTCAGCTTAAGAGTGTCTTAAACACTAATGTCTTTGAAAACTCTACATAGTCAAGTATGGCCTTCAACAGCTCCTTCTGCCCCCACCAGCCAAGAGGTAGGTGAGATAACAGGTTTCCACCAGGATGCCTGGCTGGGGAATTTCTTTAACTGTTAGGGTATTTATTGGTCAGCTTCAGCACTCACTCATATGGCCAGAAGAACAGGCAGGGGCAAGGTGGCAGAAGAAGGTCAGTAGAAGTGAGGTTGTATTTACTTTTCTCAAGTCGGGCAAATCATGAAGTTCACGCCTCCCCATTACTGAGTGTTAGGGGAGATCTCTGCTCCTACTTTGAAAGGTTTTTTGGTTTTTTACACAGATATGGCAAAAGCCAATAGAACTAGGTTTCTCGCATCCTTGGTAGTAATTCAGAAATCCTACTTGAGCCGGCCTTTGGAATACCCAGAACCCTACTGATCTAATTCGCTGTGCAGTGTGGTTAGTAACAGCAGGGCCAATAGATGCGGAAGGATGCACAGGTGTTAGCTCTCCCAGCACCTTTGGATGAACTGTGATGCAGAACCCAAAACAATGAACTACCCTAATAATTGTACCATTGTAAAGACTGAAGTGAGGCAGCTCAAAGGCTGTAAAATAACCAGAATTTACCACTAGAACTAGAGGGTTTCTGTGTCTCCTTGGATCAGGCTGGGGCTCCTTAACTTGGGCAACCAACTCCCAACTATCCAAACGAACACAACCTCGGAATTATTACTCAGTTCAGAAGGCAGCTCTACTAAGCTCAGTTTTCATTTCATCCCATGATGAATTCATGTGGTCACTTCATTCATTCATTCATACACACACACACACACACACACACACACACACACACACACACCCTATACTGAGATTTATATACTCCCAGACTTAAAAAGTAAGCCTGAATTCATTGCATATAAATTCATGTAGATTAGAGACCCATAAACTATTGCCACTAGTTGAATCTGGCCTGCCACCTGTGTTTTTGAATGCTGATTCGATTGATATTTTATGCCACCATAGTTATGCATCTTCACCTCTGTCACCTCCAAAGCTTCCTTTGGGTCATAGTGACAGAGCTAAAGAGGTGGCACAGCACACAGCAGCTATGGAACTTGCACAGACACTATGACCCTGCACTTTTCAGGAAGTTTGCCCACTTTCCAGACAGGTCAGGCTAAAAGCCTTGTATTGTTATGACTTAACTCTTGAGACCAACTGACCATCCCTGGTCATCAGGGTGCACAATCCTTCAAGTGGGACTTAGGAAACCGAGCCTTCTGGATATTAGACATTATCTTGTAAAGATGAATACAATGAACCAATGAATTTGGGAAAGGCTGACACAATGCTGGGGAATGATCCCAACTTAAAAAAAAAATAAAAGTTTACTACAGGATTCCCTAGTCTCCAGTCTGACAGTATGCTCTCGATATTCAAGATGAGGTTAGGGCCGTCATGTCTTCAGTGCCCCCGTAGCTCACCTGAGCAGCAGTTCACACCACATACTGAGAGTTGATTCCGTGGTCTCCATAACTCATTTGTAAGACAGGAATTTGAAAAGCAGAGCGAACACCAAGGCTGAAATGAACCTATTTCTTTGCCTGATCACCGAATTCTTTATTAATACCATGAGATAAACCAAGTTCTTCTCCAGGAGCCCAATGGAGATCAGTGAGGTCATCTTAGACCAGAAGCATCATGTGAGATGAAACCTGACCTTTACTAACACCGGCCTTCCTTCCGAGCATTTTGGTTCTATAAAGTGGATGACTTGTACCCACCACCTCGCTGGCTTGGGCCTAAGGTGCTTTCATCCAGTATTGAGAATCTGACTGAATAACCAAAACAGAGAGAAACTTAAAACCTAAAGACCAGTTTCTGTAGATTGTGGATTTTGTTTGTTTGTTTAAGCAAAAAAAAAAAAGCATTAATTTGAGCCACTGAAAATTGGGGACCAACTACATTAAACATTGCCAAGCTTTGGAAAATGTAACTCTCCCGTTATGCTGACTGTGCGGTACAATGACGTGTCTGTCCCATGTCTGCCCAGGACTCCTCAGAGGCCAGGTAGGTGCTGAGAGGTGGGGTCACCACTGGGAGGAGTGCTCTTTGTGCAAGGCTGTGGCCCAGATGTCGTATATTTCCTTGCAGCTTTGCACACCATGCCTTGAATGCTTTCTTATGAGCTAAATGTCAGCGCTCGTCATTGTTTCTCTAGTGTTAACAAAAGAACATATGCTGTTGCCCCGGCATCTCATTAGGCCCGCCTAATATTAGAGCTGCAGAAGCTTTGGTGCTTCTGTGGGGGGGAAAATAAGCATATTCCCATTAGTTGTATTTGACAATGTGTTGGTTATTAATATAAACTGTTTTCAAACAAAATGTTCTATAACCATTCATCTATTTGTAGTCAGAAAGACAGAAGTATAGTGTGGCTAGTAGGCTCACAACCAAAGCCCCAGAAACGTAACAGACCCCTTAGGAGCTGTGTCAGCCTTAAGGACATTATCCATACTTCATGACAACAGCATCAGTTTGCTTCCAAATCAAGGATAGGCAGAGGCCAGACCAATCAGATTTGCCTCAGAGACACAAAGTCCTTGGCAATGAGACCCAGAAATGGCGGACTCTTTCACCAGCTCCCATGGTTTAAATTAACCATGTCATATTCAACTCTTAATACATCATGGTGTTTCAAACCCTAATGGAGACCTTATAACGGAGGTGTTAGTTTTATCTGCATTTTTCAAAATGAGGAAACTGAGACAGAGAGCACATAAAGATCTGGCCTACACGCAGGTCTAGTGACATAGCCTTGTAATCTCAGCTACTTGCTGTTACTCTGCATCTGAGGCAGGAGAACTGCAAGTTTCAGAGCTGCCTTTGGGACAGGATGATTTAAAGGCCAGCTCCGGAACCCCATGAGACACTACCACAAAATAAAATGTAAAATGGTGGCTGGCGGGTTCAGTGGTCAAGTGCTGCTATAGCAGGGAAGGCTTGGGGTTCAGTATCCAATTCCAACAGAAAGAAAAGGAGAGGGAAGTGGGGGGAAGAAAGAAAACAGACGAGGCCTGAGTCCTATGCCAGCCTGATAAAGAGCTGAGGGCTCAGAAAGGCTGATGTCTAGACTTCGTGCTTCAACCTTCCAACTGTGATCTCAATGCTAGCCTGTCCTCCCAGGACTTGTTTCATTGCCTGAATTCTGTATGTTAATTTTTGCTTGAATTATCTGCAGTTGGTTTCTTGGCCTCTTGATCAACGAACCAAACAAAGCACTCATCTCTCTCCCAATGAGGTCTTGTCTCTGTGTGTGAGAGACCCTGAAGTCTATCCCTATCCACCTTCACTAGCACCAGCCGGGACCAGGCTGGTAGCAGAAGGCCCGTCGGAGCATCCTACAGACTATGGTTCTCCTTTTTCACAGCTTGTCAACGTATCTCTAAGCCATTCATCAGTGGGGTCTGCAATGAGCAGATGCAAGGCTCCTAACACTCAGGACATCCTTCCAGTTTCCTTTGTCCACCCAGGGGTCAGTGGCAATACTGAACATGTTCAGTGGCTGTTCCTTTAGACAGAACAGCACTGCCTTTCAGACTCTCAATGGGAATTCCTTTGTCCGACGGTTTATTTGTTTTTAATCTGACATGTATTCAGGGCTTAAAAAAATGGAGTGCATTTCCAACAAATCCCCATAAAGATCATGTGAAACATTACACATGTTGGATATTGCGGTAGAATGTGCTGCTTGGCTCAAATCCACGTGGCATGTCCCAAAGTATACATGTTTATCTCTACCCCACTGTTCTATCTCTAAACCATAGAGATGTTTCATAGCTCCAAGTTCAAATTGTCTTGTTTAGTAACTGAAGGAAATTTGTTAACTCAGGACCCGATCAGTAAGAAAACTAAGCATGGCCTTCCAGCTAGAAAAGAGAGACTTACCCTTCTCCTACAAAGCAATGGCGGAAATCTGACCATCCATGTCAACAGTGGTGCACTTTCTGAGAGACACCTAACAAAGCCTTCACTGACTGTTTTGTTTGTGTCCCAGAATCCTTCATCAAATGCTTGGTCATTACCTTGTTCTACCATTAGTGGAAGCTTTCAAACATGGACCTCATGGGAGGAAGTTAGGTTGCTGGAAGCATGCTCCTGGAATCAATATTGGGAGGCAGCGTCTTCCTCTTTCTGCTTCCAGCCACCACAGGTGCGTATTCATCTATCATGGTGCCTGCCACAAAGCCCTATACCACCACAGGCCCAAAGGGAAGGAGGCCGTGCAAATGGAGGCTGAGACCTCTGAAACCCTGAGCCAAAGTCAACACTCACTCCATTGACTTGCCTTATGCATTTCATTGTGGTGGCAACAGGGGAACTTAATTTAGGGGACAATGAATACATTACCGGCAAGCAAAATCTACAGCAAACTCCCATTGCCGGGCTGCTCCTCATCACTGTTTTCTGAACCATAACCCACCCGCCATCCATAAAAACCTCATTTTGTTAAAAACTGTATCTTTCATTTGCAAAGTCTATCTTTTCTTCTGGCTTAAAAAAATGTTCACCAGGACTTAGTTGACAACAATGGTTTCTATGCCTCCTCAGCCCTGTCAAATTCAAACAAATAAGATCTGTGGAAACAATTCCAAAGAGACATTGAGGCCCACACTCTGGTACAGCCTGGGTTCTCTCCTTACTTTGATGCAGGCGTTTCATCTCCATCAATGGATTCATCTGCAAAAGCTCCTCTACCACGAGTTGAGGTCACAAGCAGATGCTTGGAAAGAGGATGCATTTTGCAGTTTAAGGAGGGGGCGTTTGCAGGCTGCAGTCCCTGAGAGCAGCGTCCTCGTTCCCACTGCAGCCCTCACTGGAGAGCGGTTGCTGCAGGAGGCACAGATCAGCTGGCAGGGCTGGCAGCGAGGGGCTCGAGTTGCAGCCCTTGTTATACTAGTTGTACCTGGCAGGCTGTGCTGGCTCTGGGCAAAGATGAAAGGGAACATCTCGGAGCAACCTCAGGCTATCTGTCTTTTCTGCGTAGGCTGCCAGGCGAGACTTTGTAGTTTATGGAAAAATAGTTGTTTTCGGAAATGTAACGAAAGCAAGTCCGAGGGTGGCAATTGGAGACTGCAAGAAACAGACCTGTTCCAGCACAGATGCCATACCCACAGGAATTCTAGCCTTGGCTGACAGCCAGGAGGCAGCCCTATGATGGCTACCTTGATGTCTTGGTCAGTCTGTATACACAATTGGTTGCTACAGGTGGGAACCAGCTGGATGTTTCCAGTGAGAAAGATTGTAACATTGTGCTCATTCCTTTTTTTTTTTTTTTTTTTTTTTGGTTTTTCGAGACAGGGTTTCTCTGTAGCTTTGGAGCCTGTCCTGGAACTAGCTCTTGTAGACCAAACTGGTCTCGAACTCACAGAGATCCGCCTGCCTCTGCCTCCTGAGTGCTGGGATTAAAGGCGTGCGCCACCATTGTCTTTTTTCCTCTTCTATAGTGGCCCAGAATGTCTTCCTCTCCAGTGGGCAGGAATCTCTCATTCAGCTGCAGTCAAACACTTTTTTTTTTGCCCTTCCAAAGTAGACCCGCACACATGCGCAGGTGCTTAGCTGGGTCTCAGGACATGTCTGTCTCAAGACTCACTATAACATAGGCTCAATTCCCAGCTCAGAAAGAGCAAAACAAAACCCATGCACATCTTAAACTGCTAACATTATTTGGGGGGCTTGGTAGCAAACTCTGTTTTTGTTTTTTCCTCTCCCAGACGGACTCAGTGTTACCTACTCTCTGTAAAATTCTAAGCTTACAATGATAATCTTCAGTGATAGCCTCTTTAGAGAACAGTGGTCATTTCTTCTCAAGGAAAAACATGCAGACACTTCTAAATGTAGTTACCAAATATTTTAAAAGTTCTCTTCTGGGGGAAAACATTTTGAATTAAATACTACTTGTCTTTTGTGAGTGTTTGTGCTTATACATGCCTGTGTATATCTCTGGGTGTGCTCTCATACATGATGTCCAGGGGATAACCTCAGGTAGCGTTCCTTGGTGTGATCTAAGTTCTTCTTTTGCTATACTGGTTATTTATGAAAGAAGGTCTCTCACTAATTCTCAAATTTGCCAACTTGACTAGACTGGACTGTTAGCAAGACTTGGGATGAGTTTATCTCCGGGTCCCTG
Organism: Dicrostonyx torquatus; assembly: GCA_028555095.1. Lineage (NCBI taxonomy): Eukaryota > Metazoa > Chordata > Mammalia > Rodentia > Cricetidae > Dicrostonyx > Dicrostonyx torquatus. Next base: position 602,852 of record JAQHUG010000509.1, on the reverse strand, counting down.
GCCTGGCATTTTAAGTATGAACCACCAAAGACCAGTTCTTTCTTTCTTTCAGTTCTTTTTTTTCTCTCTCTCTCCCTCCTTCCTTCCCTCCCTTCCTTCTTTTCTTCCCTTTCTCTTCCTTTCTTCCTTTCTTCTTTCTTTTCTTTCTTTTTCTTTCTTTTCCTTCCTTCCCTCCTTCATTCATTCTTCTCATCCTCCCTCCCTCTTTCCCTCCCTCTTTCTCTCCCTTCCATCCAACAGTTCAGAGATTGTTTGGGTCCTCCTGCCAGCACTATGCTGAAGGCTGTCTTTTGTGCGCCCTCACTTTGTTGCTGTTACTGGTTTTCAAGCCAGAGAACTAGCACTTTGGTCATGACTAACAGCCTGATATTTTTTCACTGTCTTTACTTAGAAATTAAAGTCTGAAGAGATGGGTTGGTAAACTATGGGGAAATATCCTTTCTTGTTTCTGTTACGACATTCATCTGCAAACCCTTCTGCTGGATACCGAAGGTGTTTTACACTGCAGAATTCCCACTATAGGATGATGGCCTATCATTGGATCCTAAGTAGAGAAGGCAGCCAGAACCCTGTTCTATATATGGTCTGAGAACAGGAACTAGGCCCATAGACTGGAACTAGAACCTAAGAGAGGGATCTGTTTGTTGACAGGATGGTGAAGGACCAGCAACAAGGACTTCGGGTGTGAGAGACCCAGACAATCACTGTCCAGAGCTAACCTTTGACAGAAAGTACTTGGTATTCATTCAAGTTTGGTGTCATTTGGGATGTCAGGTATGTGGTCAGGGACAACAATAGCTAGACCCACTCCGAGGCTCCCTGACTTCTGCAGGTACTAATAAGTTGTTGCTGTAAGGTTCCACCAGAAGCAGTAGTAAGGGGAGCTCACCGTGTGCTCCCAGGATGACTACAGCACTGACTAGGAGTAGACCGGGGAAGCCCAATTTGCATGCAAGGAGCAGAAGCAGCAGAGTCATCACAGAGAGAAACGGAATGCCTAAGCAGAGGCCAGGTCTCTTCTGAGAGAAAACGAGACCGGGGATATCACTCCGAGGGAGAGAAGATGGGGTTCTGAGGCCAGTAGCATCTTGTCCTCAGGTCAGGGCTAGGGGCAGAGCAGGAGGATATGAGAAGCACTTCAAATTTAGGGTCACCATCCTTTGCTCTTGAGACACTAAGTGTGCTCTTACATACCCTTTGGACCCTCAGGATGTCAACGACAAGCATCTGTATACACAGCCAACAAGCCTGGTATGATCTATGATGACCTAAGGGGAAAGGCTTCTTACCACACTTCCTCCTTAATACAGAGATGGAGGTTCTGTGCCTGGCTGGGTGATCAGTTGCCATGGTAGCAAAGTAGTCCCTAAGTATAGATTTCACAAAACGTTCTACCTATGGAAAGAGTTTTCAAAAATAGAACACAGCCTATAGTAACCTAGATCCACATTTGCTTGCTAACACGCATTCATCTCAGAGACCTGAACGAAGAGTGGAACAGTCAGTCAGAAGGCACAAAGGTAGACACTGAAAATGACCTCTCTCGGTGGTCAGCCCTATAGGAAGACACATTCCAATGACCCTCTTTTCAGTGGTGTATAGATTCTGATTGAAAAACTGCAGCTCTGGAAGAAGAATCACTAAGTGTATGGGGGTGGTGGTGCAGAAGAATCCTTTCCAAGCTGCACACGAGGACGCATGTCATGGGTGAGCACACACACATTTCCGCTAAAGTCAGTAAAGTCAGCGTTTGCAGACTGCGCCTTCCATAGGTCAATGTGCATATGCGCATATACACGCATTTCTTTTTGTTCTCTTGATTTTTATTGTTTTAATTAAAGACTAGCTCCTGTTAACCCATTTTAAACACAGACTCTGTGGTAGAACAGATCTGCAGTATAGAATATAGTGTTTCTGCCCCAACTGACTGTGAACTCCTTAGGTCACCTCCAAGCCCATTGAGGCAGGGTGTGGCAAGTTGTGTTTTAGCTGTATGGGATGCAAAGACATGAAATTTGAAGTAGATATAAATCAAACAAAACTCTTAAGGCACCACTTAATCACTCAGTGGTGGCCCCAAACTTGATTGCCTTGAAGGAAGCTGTCAGTTTTTCCTTTCTGTCTGGGACTTATTCCCTGACAAGTGGCTTCACACGTCAAAGCTGGGTCAGAAGTGGAGAAGAGCTGATGGCTCCCGACCTCTCCCAGGTCACGTTCATCGACCTCTTTCTTGCATTCTCCCATCTTCCAGAGCAGCAGTCCCTAGTCATCGTACCATGCTGTATCTATAACTTGATACTTCACATTCCTATTCTATAAGTAGATACAAAGCCGTCCATACTGAGAGACAGCTGACTCCTCAACAGTGGGGAATATGTCTTTATATCTATATATTTTCACTTCATAAACAAAGTTTATTTAAATTGGCTTTAGGTTTTTTTTTCTTTATCATGCCTACCATTCTCCGGTACTTCATTTACTTAAGTACCAAGGAAAGAATAATTGCCATCTCTATAATTAGAGATATAAGTCCAAGTGGTTGGCATTTCTTACAAGTGCCAATTTAGTTTTTCTTCTCTTTTTCCTCTTAGTATTCATAATTGAAGTCCAAACAAGAACTTCCTTCATTTCACAGAGGCCTGGGATTTAGGTCCCAAAGATTAAGTTTCTATTTCAATTTCTCAAATATAAAATTGAGTTCTAATACACCAAATTTCTTCTAAAGTTATGCTTAAGACAGCAAACTGCAAGCTGATGAACTATGGTATCTTTAAAAGCTAGACTAAGCATGAAACATGAGAACCATCTTGTGCTTTAATATAACCACAAGTGGTAATTATTATTGATATCAAATAGGCTCGGAAGTAAAGAACAGCAGCACAAATGTTCTGTTTGTAAAGATGTCAACATCCCTTCGCTTGACACAGCTGACTGAAACAATAGAGCAATGGACAAACACCAAACTGATTATGTCCAAAATGGAAAAATGAATGAGTCCATTTTTGGTGGTAAAAACATGGTGGATCGGAGGACAAAAATCAGACCCATCCCTTCCTGTGCTGGTCATGTTTTCCGTCACAAAACATACATGTTAGCATTTTGCACAGCAATGAAGGATGTGCTTGCCTGAATGAATCCTTACCAACAGGTAAAATATCATTTCCCTTACTTGGTGTCATTTCAAATCTGAGGTGACTCACTCAGTAATGGGGCAGAGGAAAAAGCAGTTGTTTGAGTGGGGCTCTTCCTGGGACTGGGGAGTGTTTTAATTTACTCGTCCCAGATGCCACATTTCATCTGGTTGGCATTCCCGTCATTCCCCAGCCATTCTCCCCTTACTCAATAAATATGGAAATCTATTCCTCATCCAGTTGGAACATTGTAATTTTTATCACAGTTTTACTCTTTCTGACAAGCGCATTTCCCCTCTCCGTAGTCCTAAAGAACGAGAAGGAACGCATTCCCTCCTGAAAGTGCTCTGCACACCAGCTCCCATCTGCAGGTTTAGACTGCCTAAGGGCGTCTTCTCCGCTTTCCCCACACCATCCTCCTCCCACATCAAGAAGGCAAGCAGAGGTGGAGGCTGTGGAATGACTGAGGCAGGGATAGCTAGGTGCAAAGACAATTTCTAAGTTCTTCGGCACAGGGTGTCATTTCTTAACAGCAGCATCAAGCTCATAACCCCTTCTAAGCCAGTCACCCAGATTCCATCCTGCACACAGATCATGTCACCTTTGCCTTCTCCCAGTGCCCCCGACCCATCACCAGGTTTCCTCCCAGGGCTAAGGGTGGAACTCAGGGCACTTTTATGATTGGCATGTGTTATACGATCAGGCTATATCCCTGACCAGGTTTCTTTCTTGAAATCTTCGCTGTAAAATGAAGAACTTAACAAAACAAGCAAAATACAACCAAACAATTGAACGGGAAGGAAAGAAGAAAGGAAGGAAGGAAGGAAGAAAGGAAGGAAAGGAAGGAAGAAAGGAAGGAAGGAAGATAGTGCCACTAAAGTTATTTGGCTTCTTAATAAGAAAGTACTTTTTCTTTACTTTCATGAGTTTAAAAAAAATATCTGATGAGCCATATATGGTTGATGCTTGCTCCTAAGCCCAGCACTCATAAGGCTGCACAAATAGAATTTGAAGTTCAAGGGCAGCCAAGACAACGTAGGGACAGCCTGGCTCCAAAGAAAAATAAGATCTGTTTTTACTTAGAAACAAATATCATGACATGAAATAAACTTTATAGGCAGACGATACCCACATTTGCCCCCTTTTAGAAAACTATTCGTGCTTGTTTAAGTAAAGCCACACTGAAGCATGGTCCTTTATGGTGATGGCAGCCCCTGGAGTCAGCAGCAGCCACTTCCAGAGACTGCTGCTGTGGCCCTTACCTCAGCTTCTACCCTGCCTGCTCTTGTAGCTTCCGCCTTAGCCTCTACGCTGACGCTGCCCTGTCCTTACACCCACTAACTCAGCCTCCACCTTCACAGCAGGGGGCAGAGCACATGGGGATGGAACACTGGAAGACCAGCCTTACTACAGGCATACGCCTGATGACACCCAGAACCGAACATAGCTCTGTCCCCAAACATCCACGGGATAAAGTTGCATCCTGCAGGGGCCCAGGAGGATGCTTGGTGAGAGCCGTGCCACCTAGTGAAGGGCTGACTTTGTCTGTGGCTACAGACACAGTTCTGAGCGCAGAACAAGCAAGGACAAAGATGAGCTAGAAATGACTTAACAGGCAGCGAGTTCTTCAAACAGCAGACTCATCTGCCTCGAGTCTGAGGCCCTAGGACGTGATAGGACTTTAAGGGTTCTGAAGCCTTAGGTCTAGAGCTTCAGCCAGGGATCGCACATCCACCACGCATCTATGTTCATCCACTGCCTCCCCTTCTTCTGGGCACCTGTGTACATCAGGCTGCCTCTGCTTAAAGATGCCAGGCAAGTGAGTTATTTGTCTGCCTCACGTGACATGCCATGTTTGCAGATGACACCTGGACAATGTCTTGCTGAGCATGCAGAGTGTATTTTTACAAATAAAGGTTCAAGCTGGGAAGGTAGTTCAGAGGCAGAGCAGTTGGCTAGCTTGCGCAGCGTCCTGGGTTAAATCTTTAGCACTACAAAATAAATGAGATGAAACTAAGTTTCAGAACCACAGCTGCTTAACCATCAAAGTAATAGTTACAAGCGACTTCTTCCAGCCCTCCATTGACTGTGCATTGTAACTATAAAGTTCAAAATGACTTCTTTCTGGGGCATAAATATTACATAAGCAGAGTATAATGACAGATATAATGCTTTGATTATATTAATGAGATTATCAAGGGTAAATATGTACATTTAATTTAATACAAAAATGTTTCATTGAACATGAGAACGAGGATTAGTCTCACCTCCATGACATAATAAGGTAAGATTTTTAATACATTCTGTTATTAATCTCTGGCAGCCTGGAGGGTATGTGTGCCTCAAACTAGGCACCTGTGATAATAAGTCACAACAAGCACAGCCTCTGGTAGCCGGAAGCTGACTCACAGTACTTTTGGTTTTGAATAGGAAGGTCCAGAGCCTGAACTGGATCTTTTGAAGCTTGATAGACAGGATCCAGAGCAGGAGGCAGGCTGCTGAAAATCCGGGTTCTTTTGGGAGAGTACTCTAAAAGCATCAGCTACTAATTCTCCTATTAATTCAATTCAATCTGTTGCTTCCGAAAGCCACCAAATGTTTTCTTTGGCAACGTGTTTATAATCAAAATGTTTGCTTTAAAATGAAAACATTTGTGTTGGTGACAAGAGTTTCCAAGGGTGGCTATAATTCCCTGCGAGAGGAAAAAAACCAAATTCCATTTGTTGCAGTGGGTTTCTGTTCTTTCCTTCTCTCCCTTCGCACTGGTAAACCAGACTAGCACAAGAGAGAACAATGTATTTTTGCTTTGGAGATTAGAGACATGACTGAAAAAAAAATTGGTTTTTAAAACAACCTGAATATCTGGTTCATTGAAATCAAAGATGGAGGAAATCTAAAACCATATGAAATATGAATCTTTGGTCCTTGAACAGAGTATATATACACACTCCTCATGATCGGAGCAGGAGAAAAAAAAAAAAAACAAAGCATAGGATGGATGCTGGTTGTACATACTTTTAATCCCAGCACTCAGGAGGCAGGAGCAGGAGGATTTCTGATAATAGGTGGCAGTCTGTTCTGATAGAAAGTTCTAGCTCAAACAGAGATGTACAATAACATCCTGTCTCAAATACAATCTGACATTCATTTCATAAGGAGTTTCAATTGATTAGTAATGGCTGGTTGGAAGGTAAGGAATTTCGCAACTAATTATTCACAGTTAGTTATAGATTGATTAATAAGAATAAAAAATTAAGGAACTGAGAAGTGGAAAAAGTTCTGAAAACTGAAACCTAGGGGTTAGAAGAATTGAACAGATTACTGTGAAAAAAATGGTAGACTCTGAAGATACAGGTATGGAACAGCTAAGGTCGATGACTATGCACGGTTTACTAGAATATGCAGTTTGAATGGAACAAAAGATGTCTGTTCTCTCATTTGAGGTAAGGTAGGAGACAGACTCCTGTCCTTTTGTTCCAGGTGCCCTCTTTGTGTGTGGCAAAGGCAGGCAGAGCACATCAGCAGAGGCCGCTGTGCCCTTCCTGCACAGTTCCTCAAAGGGAGCACTATGCGGGAGAAGGGGGGCGTTCACAACCAACTCACAAAGTGCTGTCTCTGGAGGACTACTAGAGAAAAATCTTAAAGACTTTTTAAACTAGAATGAGTTACTAACACACCTTGAATGCAAAGAGACATAGTCAAGCCATTTTGTAAGATGCATATAGAATCTTATATAATAAACACAGGTGAGGCTGGATTGATTTTAAAAGTCAGATTCCTAGCAATGGCCGATGCATAGCCTGAACTGGTCGTCTCCTGTGACCAGATTGGTACCTAGTCCAATAGTCATCCAAGAGGGGTTACCCAGCAACTGATGGAAACAGATGCAGACCCACAACTAAACATTAGGTGGAGTTCAGGAAATCCTGCAGAAGAGGAGAAGGAAGGATTGTAGGAACCAGAGGGGTCAAGGACACCCCAAGAAAACCCACAGAATCAAATAACCTAGGCTCAGAGAGGCTCACAGAAACTGAACCTACAACCAGGGAGCCTGTATGGGACTGACCTAGGCTCTCTGAATAAATTTTACAGTTGTGTAGCTTGGTCCAGTGGAGCAGGGTCTGTCTCCAATTCTTTTACTGGCTCTGTGGATCCTACTCCTCACACTGGATCACCCTGCCCAACCTTAAGACATGGAGAGGTGCTTAGAATTACTGCAACTTGATATGCCATGTTTTGTTGATACTCAAAGGAGATCCGCCCTTTCCTAAACAGAAACAGAGGAGTGGAATGGAAGGGGTGGGAACAGAGGCAGGTGTGGGGAGGGACTGGGACAAGGGGAGGGAGGAGAAACTGTGGCCAGGATGTAAAATAACAAACAAATGTACTTTAAAAAAAAAAAACCTTAAGTCAACATAAAATTATTTCCTTAGAATTCTGTCAGGACAGAAGTTGAGACAATAAAGTTGAGATAAAATAAGAATCATCACTTAGCCTGAATCTTAGTAACATTTTCTTTTCTTTCTTTTATAACAATTAAGAATCTTATTACAATGTTGTCCTTCCAGGGACGAGAACTTGATCTTAAGAGATCTATCACATACAGATTAAATTAGTGGGACACCGTTTGGAGGAAGTGAGAAGAAAGGGTGTGTGTACTCCATTCTTACAGATACTAGCTGAACGGTTATACGATAAAGCAAAACCAAATTGATAGGCAGCAAGGGAGAATGACATTAAGGAAAAAATGATAAGAAAGGAAAACTGTGTCTATAGTTATACACTCTGGAAATAATAATGTAATTACAGTGAAGACCCCGTGGGAGAGAAAGGAGGTGCTAGAGGCTACGTGGAAATTATTTAAAGTTCACTGGGAAAACGAGCTGGGTGCCATACAAAACTGCCATTACACATTGGCCTGGCCAAAGGACTTACAACTGATCCCAGAATCTTCCTTAAAACACCCTTCAACCAACCCAACAGCATAACTTGGCCTTAAGAATCTTTTGAATTCTTATTAGAATCTGTATTATAATTTAGCTAGGTCATTAAATCCCTGGGTGGACAACCCTTCTTGGGGTTCTACTTATAGAAAGTGGGAGTTGATGATCTGTCGCATTTGAGTTCTGCGTTGCAATACTCGCTCAGTATCAGACACACACATTAAAGAGCTCCAGACCCCACAGAAAAGAAGGCCGGTTTTGTCATTCATCTCAACTCTCAGAGTAAAACTTCAGATCGCTGGGGAAAATGTGAAATAATTCAAGGAATTTAACTCAAAGCAGCACTTTAGTTATGAGACTCTGCTTGTCTGTCTTGCTACACATCTTACTGCAGTGTACTTAGAGCGTCTCCACCAGGAGGAGACTGTCGGTTCACAAGAGGAAGATGAGAGCAAGGTTTTGGGATTATACTGGCCCCCGCACAGAACAAACAAATGAAACCAAAACCCAAAACTCTCCTGAACAGTCTCAGGTAGCAGTGAGTCTGCTAAATACCTACAATAGCCATGTTGCTCTTCTCAATCCCAGTTATTCACCTCCGTTGTGGCACCAAAGCGCTTACCCTGGCTACGGCACGTAGGGAAAGTATCAGGGTGTTATTTTTTCAGTGCAGACCATGATGCTAATACGTCAAAGAAGCAAGAAGAGACACCTAACAGCTCTTTGATATTTCTTCTTCTAATCATATACTACTAATGCTATGGTCCGCCTGGCCTCAGGGAATGGCATAACTGAAGAGCTATGGGAATGAAGAAAGGACAGACACACAGACACATGAGCAGAAAAGCTGGAATCTGATGGGGGCGTGATCATTCTGATGGAGAGCACCTTATATGGAACCTTATCACCTTTATTTTATATATATGAATTCAGGGGAAGGTTTATGTTTTACAGCTGAACAGAGAGGCGGGTTTAGCTAATCTCAGTAGGAGCTGTCTGTAGAGGAAAAGTCTCCAGCTACAGCGGTGGCTGCTGTTTGGTAGTTCTGACACACGCCAGCCCTTCACAAACACTGGTACTTGGACCAGAAGGAGGCTTTGCCATGCCTCTGAGCCTCAACGGTTTTATCATTCCCATGGGCCTGAGGCATGGGGGTTCTCGACACGGCTATGCTCACGTCGAACAATGCACTTACAGAGGACGTCACCTGCTTTGTGTAAATAGTCTTGACTGGGATATGTGACATTGAACATTGGTCTCCTTTGCTTCTGTCTGAGTCCGTCCATCATTTCTCTTGGTGGGTCATCAACTGACAGACTGATCGTGACAAGACACATGGCAATATGTATCTTTTGCTGGTCGGGAGCTCACAGGTGTGCGTAAGAGGCAGCTGTGGGTTTAAAGGATAGACCTGACTTTGCAGGTTAAAATAAAGACCTTTAAACACATGGACCCATTAATGAAACAAAAGAAACTGAGACTTAAGAATCCTATTCTTTTAGGTAACTTTGGCCTTTTTTTTTTTTTGGTCAGAAGTTGTTATTATCTTCAGGAAGAATAAAAAACTATGTCAGTCAAGATATAAAATGAGAAATCAGAACAAGTTGAAGAGCAGCGTAATAAGGGATAAAATTCTCACAAGAGAAACATATACATAAATAAGTGAGGGTTTTTCTATAAAAATAGCTTTTCATTGTCAAGAAATTTTAAACTCACCCTATTTTGAAATACTATATTTTAAAGCGTAGGTATACAATGAAATATGTACATTTAAAAACATCCTCTAACTATTTGGTATGTATATGATAGCATTAGGTAAATGAAAATTACTTATTTTTTATTTCATAAGCTACAAAAATCAGTCAATAAGATACATGAATTCATCTTTTTCGGCAGGAATAAATTAGTCACAACTTAAGCAATTTAGTTGCAGAATGAATAAACCATAGTTCAAGTCAGCCAGTGTCCTTCCTTGACAGTATCTGATGGTTGGAAACAGTGTCTCAAAGGAGTGAAAAGCGACCTACACATATTAACCATGAGAAAGAGGAAAGGTCTACTTCTTCACTGAAGCCTTTGTCATACTGATGCTTAGATGTGTTTAAATATTGTACCTGGAAACCTCTAATTACATCTTGATAAAACTGATCCTCGGGCTCATCTTCTTCCAAAATGAAACACTTCTGATTTGTTCTAAGTCAACAACAGTCAGAACCAACGCCGAAGTAATTACACTGTTACTGGGCAACACAATCCCGCAGCTGCATTATTTCAGCATCCTTGACACTAACAACTCATTTGCCGCCGTTTTCGACGTGCATTTCCCATTTGCGGATTTATTTATAACCGAGCAAGAACTGAATTTTCTCTTTCAGATCGGATTGAAGAAAACCCTGAGTTCCCACGACTGGTTGGCTGCGGAGCTCTCCATCCGAGCTCACACCCTGTTCTCACCTGGGCCAGAAGCACTGTCCAGGAGCACAGGGAGGGATTTCTAGAGTGAGGAGGACGAGCACTGTAGACCACGGAACTGAGAATCCATGGCAATCATGGAAAAGCACAGTGCTGGACTCTTTCTTCAACAATGAAAGGCAACAAAGAAAAAAAAATGAAGAATGAATAAAATGTTTAGAGTTTTGAGATGCTAAATGATTGAAACAGTTTCTATTTAAATGCAAATTTGACTTTTTAAAAGATGAGGCTGCCAGTAACTGCACCCTAAATGGTAAAATGAAAATCAATTTGAAATATGGGATGAATAACGTACATGTGGACTTTCAGAGAGTAAATTTTATTATGGAAACCCTGATGTATTTTCTTTTGCTCAATCCATCTCAGACTTTGGACAACCAGGTCTGGCATGAAAGGCAAATATTTTTTAATGTGCTTAAACGCAGATGTGGTCAGCTCATTGGACGCATGTTCATTCCCTTCAGAGTCACAAAGTGAGGATCACGATCTTGGTGTATACAGAAAGCGAGGACAGGAAGAAGTGTTTCAGGGCAGCGTGATAATCACCAATACTCACTACATGTCTTTTACGATGTGGGAAAAGTCACTTTTAAGAAATGGAAATCACTACATTCTATTGATTCAAGGGCAGAATCTTGAAATATAAGTCAGGGAGCTGACACCTTCAAATACATAAAACGTGACATCAGCTCTTACAAATGTACTCTATAGGCCATAAATCACCATAGAGAAAAACAGCTCAATGTCATTTCAGCCTCTGTAAGCTATGGTTTACAACTGAGAGATAAAAACAGGCAGAGTGTCTGTCTGACATCTAAGCCACTTTTCTGTTGCAGTGTCCCGGGTTCTAATTTATCTCTGTGGTTGCACAACACGCAATCAATTGTGAACAACTAGGGTAGTTGGAGTCCATGGCTTTATCTTTCCCCTCTCTGAGGTGACTTTTAGAACTGCCCACAGCACACTATCTTCATCTGTGGTTGTCTCCGTGTGTCAAGCTTTTAGCAGCGATTCTAAGCATTGAATTATGGGACTAATCTCCATGCCACGTTTGCATTTCATGAAATACAGGCTTTACCACTTACACGCACTATAAGATGAAAGATCTGTAATCAAGAATGTTTTATTTGACTGAATGTGAGGCCAGAAGAATATAGCATTTTTTTAAGTCTTGGCTTCCCCGCTTAACTAGCTACAGAGATCTGAGCAGATATTTTTTACAATTTCATAGAGATGGGGTGTCATCTGCAAGAACTGGATAAAGTTTCTACCTTGCAGGGACAGCATTATGAGACCTAATGCACTAATCAGCACTTGGCGGAGAGTGCAGTTGACATAGCAGTCACTATTACCAATAATGATGATTTCCTACCTTCCCATATTACCTTGGTAATATAATAGGATAAAAGACTTTTCAGGTATCAATAGTCTTTATTCACTTCTTCTAGCACCCAAAGAGACCCAGCCCCGGCTTATGATGGGGATACATGACTGTATTTTGATTTTATTATGCTTATATTTCAGTACTTTTAGAAACTTCTTCATGTAATCTGAACATGAAAATTATCACAGGTAGTTCTAAATTTTTTTTCTGTAATGAAAATAATTACAGCATGCATTATAATTATCATTTGCGTAAGTATACTAGATGTTAAATTAATCTGAAAAAGACAGCACCTTCTAGAAGTCATTCGATTTTAGATGGGCAGTGAAGTCCTGTACCTGTGATGGGATCTTATGCTAACGAATAACGACTTCAAGGACCACACTGTGGAATTTGATCAGTAATAATTTTCCAAAAAAAAAAATCACCACACTAAAGCATAACCGTGAGGCTTTCTCGTAAAATTCAACATAAATAGCACAACCGGCCTTCCAGCCTGTAAGAATCCCTTTACTCAAATGAATCTGAAGCAAAGTAAAGGCCTGCTGAGCACGTTGGCTCAGGGTGATAAGCTGGGTCATGGAACCCTAACTGAAACACAAGGTCTTTCCCTCTAACTCAGCGAAGGCCAGGCCAGTCTACTGGGCTGGGACAGAAACAGCACTGCTGTCCCGTGGGTCTAGGGACATTGGCTGAGTCATACAGAAGTTTTTTCTTTCTCAGGTCACTCTATGCACAAACCACCTGCCCTAGGGTCTGCATGTGCCAGTCTATTACAGAACCAGTCCTTGGCTGCCTGCCTTGCCCTTGCTGGTCACCAGCAGACACAGTGATTGTGTCCATCAATATCACACAATCCATTCCACTGTGTGAGACAGTATGGCAGTGTAGGCCAGGGCCATTTTCAGTCCTTGGGAAACAAGATGTCCCAAATGGTCCTATTTAGATCCATCGTGCCTTGTGTCCCTTCCCTTTCTCCACATGAACGCCTCAGCTTCTAGTCTTAGCACACATGCGTAGGGACATATGTTACATGACCGCTGGGAAAGAATAACAGAAAAAAAAATCACAAGAAGCTGACTTGGGTTTCATGAAGTCCCTAGGTTACTTGGCTGGCATGTCGACGTAATTCTGTTCTCTAATGGCTTCCTTCCTTTGCCTGTGACGAAGGAAACCGCACCATCGGGAGGCATGCCATGACAGTGGAATCAGAAGAGAGGCGGAGCAAGTTAGAATTGATATAGACCTGCGCAGTGTTGGTCCTTGTAAGTCCCATAAGCCTACCCATAGCCAAAGACTGCTAGATTAGAAGTGTTTGGAGGACACCGGTCTCATCTCTTTTGTCCCTTACACCACTGGCTGGAGAGCAGGATGCCTCTGGTAACACTCACTACAGAAATCTAGCTGTGGACAGCAATCTCTACACCCGTCCTTTTAAGCACAGTCATTAACTCTGGTCTGAGGCAAAGCCCTCGCCTTTACTTCTAGAGGCGTACATTTAAATCTAATTGCAACAACTGAGCCAAAATTTACAACAACTGGGTATTTTCTGTGCCTAGATCTCCCAATCAAAAGATAATGTTTAGAGTAAAGGTTTAAAGTCAAGAATTTCTGATGGCTTGTCCAACGCTCTAGTTCAGTTTGCTAGCTCACTGTGGGAGGGAAAGATCCTCTCTCTCGTCTGTTTCATGAAGTCTAATGCTAAAGGTCTGGGTGTGGCTCAGTGGCAGACTGTGCCTACCCGGTACGAGGAAGCCAGGGGTTCAGTTCTTCCCCCCTCTTGCAAACCATAAAGGCACTAAAAATAACACCAGCCATAATATGCACCGTGGGCACAGTTGCTGGTGTCCATGAAAATGGAAAGTAAAGCCTGGGGCTGCTGGCGCTAAGGAAAGCTGGCGGTTTCTAGTCTATTCGGTGGTGCTTAGTAACAGTGAGTCTCTTTCTCTCTGCACCTACAAAAGAAACACTGTTTTCTCTGTGTCCCCATGGCTGGCCCTTGCCTCCAATGCTTGGCTAGAAATATGGGGCTATCGTCATTGCCTGCAGTTACTGGGATGGCCTGAATGAGAAACGACCACCATATTTCCAGGCATTTGAATACGTAGTCCTCACTTGATGGCACTGGTTGGGGGATTAGGAGGTGTGACCTTGTTGGAGAAAGTATGGCATTGGAGGCAGGCTTGGAGCTTCCTTCTTGTGGTTAGAACCTGAATGAACTTTCTTTCCAGCCACCGTGTCTGCCACCTGATTTCCGTCATCGTGGATTCTCGTCTTTCTGGAATTATTGGCCCAGATCACCCTTTCCTTTTATACTTGGTGCTGGTCATGATGTTTAATTACAGCAATAGAAAAGTAATACGCTTCTGCAAACTTTTTCTTTTGTTATACCCTCATTTGTCATAGCTCAGTAGAGTCGATACCTTGAAAATATTTGTTTAGCCTACTGAAAATATGTCCAAATTAGGAAGCAAGGGAAGAAAGAGGGAAACAGCACTTAAAACGCAGAGATTTAAACTTTGAAGCATGGAAGACTGTGTCTGTGGCTGTTCAGGAGGCACGTGGAGTTATGCGGCATTGACTAACATGAGAAGACTCTGACCTGGCAAGCGCAACCGAGCATTCTGGGTAAAGGCCGACTATGAAGTTGGACTGTTAGTAGCTGTAGCTGAGCTGTTTTCTTTCTCTAAAAAAACTCCACCTGCTTCCAAGTTTACCATGACACACCCTTTTAGTCATTTTACCTCCACTGACTTTAAAATTAAACAGCACTGGTTTATTTTAGGAACTTTTGGTTTTCTTCTTAAGAATTACTTTTGATTTTATGAGTGTGCGTGCGTGTGTGTGTGTGTTTGCCACACGTGTGCAGGTACACGTGGTAGCAGGTGTCAGATCCTCTGGAAGTGTATCATCACAGATAAATGTGAGCCACCAGACATGGATGCGGGGAAACCAAACTTCAGTACTCCAGAAGAGTTCGTAACTGCTGAGCCATCTATTCAGACCCTGTTTTTCGCTTTCATGGACTGGATCTTGCCACTACATCCCCATCTGGCCTGGACCTTACTTTCTGCCTGCACACATCACCTTCCTAGCTCTTCCTGCAGGAAAAGAAAATAGCTCTAATCAGCAATTATTTCTGCCTCCTTGGGCTAACCTGTAAAACACTGGATGAACTATATGGGTCTTGCTTGCCATATCTAAATGTACAAGTTGTCTCAGGTGTCCATATGCTGAGGTCAAGGCAGTTGCAGAATGAAGTATCTTGAGGAAATCATACAGGTTTGCGTTGCTGTGTTGAGATCGGTAATGGGCCAGGGATATGTGGGGGTTGCTTTGGATGCAGTGTTCCTGCAATAAAGACAAAAAGTGTGGGCTGGGGAGATGGCTAAGTTGCTGCAGGACCTGAGGACCTGAACGTGAATTCCCAGATCCTATGTGAAGCTCATCCGGGTAATGCATGTCTGCAAACCCAGGGCTCCCATGGCAGAAGAGGAGTGGAAACAGGTGACTCCCTAGGCACTCTCAGGCCAGGTAGGTTGATGTTCTCAGTTACAAAGGAGAGACCTTGTCTTAACCACAGAGGAAGATGAGGACTGACTGACAACTGAGTGTGTCCACTGACATCTACACCCATGCTCTGGTAAACATACACACACATGCACGCACGTGTGCCTGCACATGACACTGGCATGGAGGCACACACATGTATGCATGCACCACGCCCACAATATAAAAAGGCAGGGAGACCGCAACTCCCTATGATCTGGGGAGGAGCTGGGGAGCAGCTGGCTGGCTTGACTCACTCCTATGGAAGACAAGGGGCCACGTGACAGGTGCTCCTCAGATTGCAGCATGGCAGAACTTTCTCCCCCGAAAGGCCCCCGAGTACACCTCCCGGTAACAATCACCGCGGGAGAAATCGCTAACTCCTCCTGCTGACTTGGACTTTCCCTGGTAGCCAGATGTCAGCCAAGCAAGGTAGGAAACAGATACAAACATGCAGAAAACAGTGGCCAAAAATCTGCTTAGCTCTAAGTAATGTGCAATTCGGTGTTAGAATAGATGTGGAAGGAGAACGAGATGGCTGGCCTAACTTTGCAGGTGTTGGCTTGGAATGCTGGAGTACTATAGCATTTCCGTCAGACCTAACTCTTCATTTCAGAAGGGTCCTCTGTTTTTGTTGAAATGCGAGAACAAATCTGATGAATGCCAGTCAGTAGGTGGTTTATCAGATGACAGCAGTGGAAAATCTTGGCTCAGTTGCCGAAAAATCTGGAAGCTTGATGGTTTTTGTGAATAAAATGAATATATAAGGTGTGCCCGATTCAAAGTTCATTGCAAACATGAAAGATAACGTGGATAAAATGTATAGTGAGGGGCTGGAGAGATGGCTTAGGGGTTAAGAGCACTGACTGTTCTTCCAGAGGTCCTGAGTTCAATTCCCAGCAACCACATGATGGCTCATAGCCATCTGTACTGAGATCTGGTGCCCTCTTCTGGCATGTGGGCATACATAGAGACAGAATGTTGTATACATAATAAATAAATATTAACAAAAAAAATAAAATGTATAGTGAATTCCTAATGCGTAAGCAATCGTGAGTGTTGGCAACCATCGTGGCTGTAATTGTTATCACTCATCTATTAACGAAGGCCACCAGAAAATAATTTAAAAGATGGATGATATGGCTGAAGTGTTTCAGGTTGGACAGCCACCGGGAAGAGAATTACATTACAAGTAATTTTAAAGAGTAAGGAGGTCACTCGAATTGAAATATATATTTTCCACAGTGCCATCGGTAGGCTAGCTGCTCTCACGGTACCGTGGATTCAGTGGGCTGTGATCCCAGTTGTATCACCTGTTCACTGCAGGAGACCGCGAAATCCATTTAACCTCTCTGCGTTGAAGCCCTCACAGCCTTCTTCAATGAAACTGGAATAACAATATGTACCACATAGCATTATCAAGAGGATCGGCTCTAATGATGTGTTTGACAATACTCTATAATGAGTCAAGTGCTATTATCCGCAGTTTCTGCACCACGAGAACACATGTATATTCCTCCTATCATCATGACTTCTATTAAAAACAAATGGGAACTAATTGAAAAGACTGGCAGGGTTTTTGACAAAGGATCATAGTACATGTCAACTCCATTAGCCTCTCTGATATGGTTCAGGTCGCTGGAACATGTGCCCATTTGCATAGTGGCCTCACCATCAGAATAGCCCAGAGAGCAAGAAAGAGGGTTTCTCATCCTTGCTTTGGGAAATGAGACAAAGCCAGGGCTCCAGGGAAAGAAGTTTGCCTCAATACTTGGCAAACCCAGGGAAAACAGTCGGGTTAAATTCAGATGTCCTCTGTTTTTACATTCCTTCTCACGTGGCTCATGGACCACATCAGGCTTGACAATCACACATGATTTACCAACAGCACATAAAGATACAGGTGGGGTCTGGACAGTGTAATAAAGTCAAGATAATAAAGAGACCAGGATTAGGCTGCCACCCATGCGATTTCAGTCCATCAAAAACTCTTTCTCTTGGGGCTGAGTCCTATTTATTTCTATTCCATCTTTTAAATACAATGAGCAGATTTTCTGTGCAGAATCTGCTTCCAGAAGAAGCTGTGCTCCCCAGAAAAGCCTGCCAACAGCCTGGTTGGACCTCACAGAGACCTCAGCCCATGTTTGCTAATACCGAGGGGAAAGCCTGAGGAAGGAGAAGAGGCAAGGGAAATTGCTGCTTGTAGGTTTGAGAAAAGAAGAACTGGGGACTGGAGAGATGGCTCAGTGGTTAAGAGCACTGGCTGCTCTTCCAGAGGACCATGGTTCAATTCCCAGCACCCACACGCTGCTCACAACTGTCTGTATTTACAGTTCCAGAGGATCCAACACCCTCAGACAAACATGAATGCAGACAAAACACCAATGCACAGAAAATAAAATTTAAAAAAATAATAAAACGAAAGGAACCCAGAGCTTCTGTGGACAGCTGGGTTGGCAGATCTCAGCAAACTCGTTTTCTGGTATCCTGAAATCTGATGTCTACACATCTTTGGCATGCCTTTTGAGTGATGTTTCACACTGGGCTGCAAGGTTCCTCATTCTGTCTCTTCCAGTCTGGAGCTACCACCAGGTATTCAAGCTCAACCCATTTTTCCTTTCAGTTCCCTAACTTGCCCCCAAGGGAATAACAGAAATAAGGTCTCAGCCCTGTTCTGGGTTTTCTTGCTGGTGAGTTGACAAGCAAAAGCTCCCATCAAGGTGCTGAGCCCCATCATTTCCAAAACATCTCCAGCTTCTCTCCCCTCTCCTCTACTTGAGAATCTACACATACCACCTGATTGTCTTCAGCCACTGTCAAGATGTGCCCCGATGCTATTTATGCCTTACGAACTTGTGTCCTGCACGCGATGAGGGCAGGAAGGATATGCAGAGCAACGCTTCAGAAGGGAAGGTGCACAAGTCCAATATGGCTGGAGTCGACTTTACACTGGAATCGCACAAGGCCGCTAAGAGTCAATGTATTCTCGCTTCCTTCCTGATACCTACTTCCTCTCAAAACAGAAGCAACTAACCTATTGTCTCTCTAAAGTGGTCACAATGAGCATAAACAAACGACTTAGAATCCAACATTAAGATTAACATTTAATGGAGTCCCAGATTAACATTTAATGGAGTCTGGTACTTGGAACATGCAGTGGAGGAATCTTAGTTTAGAAAGCTAACCAAGGAACATGCTTGGGGAAGGAGGAGGAGCACTCAGGGAGCAGATGGTTCAGCTCTAAGTTCTTAGCACATACTGTGAATGGTGGGGGAGCATGAAGGAGTACTGGGCCTAGGAGGCCCAAGGCAGTTGGTATCTGGAAAACTAGGCAGTAGACACTGCCCACCACCAATATCCAGGAACAGCTTGACCTGTTCCATTGTCTTGGCTATGGCTGGCAGATGACTAAAGCCCCCACCCCAGACCTCATAGGAGATTATTTTTAATTTTTTAGAAAAAATATGACAATCCTCAGACTTTGCGTCAGAGTCAGGATATTGGTTTCTCTCTAGAGAAGGCATGGTACCCTGGCTGGGAAATGAGGTAATACTCATCCTACAATGATATCTTTGATTAATATAATATTGATCATGATCATAGCACATTTTCAAAGAATTGTCTTTATTAAAACGCCATACTTTCCCTTTGATTTAAAAAGTGGCAGAATCTGAGCAAGGCAGAAGAGTTCACTGTCTCTCACCTTCCTTGAAAAGGAAACAGAAACTGGGGTGAAATGACTGGCTCAGGCTTTGCAACTGGCTGCCAGAAGCCTCCAGTTCCCAGGCCCTGGATTCTTCCCCCACCCACATGTGTCTCAGAGGTTGAAAGCACCCCGAAATAAACTGCTCAGGAAATACAGGGGACAAATCACACAAGCCCATGGCTCACACCCCCATCAGTGTTCTCTCAAACATGCCGGCGACTCCATTTCTCTTGGGGCTAGGGGCTCAGATGGCTTTCTCTTTGTCTCATATTCCTCCACGCAGTGATGAGAGGACCAGCCTTGCCTCACTTCTAGAATTTCCATTAGGCCGCTGGTGGAACTCGCTCTTCTTTATTGATAGTTCACATCCTCTACTCTGGAGTACCATGCCCACCCAGCTGGAGTATAAGGGAAGGCGGAAGAACATCCTGCTTGGATTTTCTTGCACGGGGGAGGGCTTCTATTGGTTACACCATGGACTCCGTTTATAAAGGTGGGAAGTAAATCATTTTAGCCTGGCATGGTGCCATATGAGGGAAGTCCCTGCACTTGGGAAGCTGAGGGGGACAGATCTTGAGTTCCAGGCCAGCCTGGGCTACACATCCACACTATCTCAAAACAAGGCAAGGCAAAATAATTTTGTAGGTTTAAAACACTGTGGGCTTTGAGCATTGATGACAGCTTAGCAAATCATGTGTGGGCCTAGTCTGCCTTCAGTTCCCTCCATCTGAATTTAATTGTAACCCAAAACATTTTCATTTAATTCAATTTAATTAAGTAGTTTAAGCAGGAAAAGGAAGCTGTCCTCTTCCTTCTTTGTGAGGAGAAATTGGGGAACAGTTTGCAGGATCCTACCTTTCTCTCAAGGAGTGGAACATCAAAGCTACCTTGCCAAATCCTATAGAAAATGTTCTGACTCCACTGCCCCAAAGGACTAGTTCTAGTCGAGTGAAGAGGGAGAAGAGAATCATGGTCTACAAAGACAAAATGCACAATGATAGCTGAATCTCAACCAGGTAACTTGAGAAACACAATTCATTAAGAATCGACAATTAAAAGTTATATTAGCATATTAAAAAAAGAACCCATAGGATTGTCTGTAAAGGACATAATATGTTCATAAATAAGGTCATAAATAAAGCAAAGAGAATAGGGGTTGATGCTGTAGCTTCCCAAAAGTCCATCTACAGCCAAACCAAGTTCAAAGCGGGATGTCACCTGGTGAAATAACCAGTCCCCTTTCTCTCCTGGCTGATCATTGCACGTTTTCCTGCCCTTTCTGCTTCTCATGAGTGTGGTGCTTGTCCACTCCCTCTGGAGGGGAAAAGAATGACCATCCTGACACAATGAACTAACAGAGCAGCTTCCCTCTGCAGATGAAGCCACCCCCATTCTAGCGACTATCCACATCCAAACTTGGAAAAAGACCCCAGAGAAAAATCCAGTGTGAGAAATGCTGACAGCCCACTCCAAAGCTTCATGGCTTGGTTGCAAAGACAGTGATCAAGAGAGAACAGGTGAGCATCATCTGGAAGAACGTAATTCCATCCCACGACTGTGTTTCTGTTTATTATTATTCATTAGGTACTTCTCCAATCATGGTGGTGTACAGAGGAATAGTAGGAAAGAGTTGTTTTTATGCTTATAATGCAAACTTTACAAACATGGAGAGAAATTAGTAATACTGCAGTTATTAAAAGAAACAACCCTAATTAAAGGACTAGCTGCTCCAAATCCACATGCAACTTGAAACAAACAAAAAAAAGACAATTCAAATGTAATGAATGCCTTTAATATTAATTACAGAATTCTTCACAATACATTGGGACAGTCCTCTTGGAGAATTCAGCTTACTGTTTAACAGTTTCTGACTAATTTTATTAACCTGTACATCTGAGAGGATCAACCCCCTCTGGGTTTAATTAGAAGGAAATTCAATTTGGATCTAAATGTCAACAGTGGTTACTAATTATGGCAACGCCCGGGACAGGACAGCCTGGCTGCAATCAGGCAGTTCCCTGGTAACATTAACACCTTCTTTCTGAGTTCCCAGAGAGTTCGGATGTTTTAAAAATAAATACAATTCAGCACGGGACACTGCTAATATCATGAGCCCCTACCGCTAGGTGCAGACATGCAGAAGTGGATGCCAAATTAAATTACAGGGATCGCTCAAACATATAGCTGAATAATAAGCAGCTACAAAACTAGGTCAGGGTTGAAAAGCTGGCTCCGAATGCCCCTCCCCCAACATGCAAAATAAATACCCCACTATCTCTGAATAGAAATCATTCTTTTGTTATGCCCTTTGTCAAGAATACATTATTGCAAAATGATATTTATTTCCACAATCTTCACAGCTGTGAGCACGACTAAATTAATCTTCCTAGAACTGATTTCATTTGCAATTTCATGATTACGATTATAAAATGTAAATTTATTACTTAAAAAAGAAATGATTATAAAAGACATAGATAAAAAAGACAGTTCTTTATCTGTTGGCTTGTTCTGTGCGATACTAATGAAATAAATAGCTGACTAACCCTGGAACAAAAACAAACAGTTTAAAGAGGATTGCAGGGGAAAAAAAAAGTGAAAAGAAAGCTAGGAAGACAATTTTTAGAATCAGCTCTCTTAAGGTAACACACACAGTGATCACGTGCCTCAGAGAAGGACCAGATCCTGCCTGTTTGTCTTAGGGAAGGCTGAACACTCCTGGTCAGCCATCTGAGGTGTTTCTGTTGCTCCACTGATGTACAGGACAATACAGAATTCCCTGGGTACTGCTGATCTTGCCCCACCCCCAGCTTTCAGTCTTATGCTCTTAAAAGTTAATCACTAAACGACTATCTTTAGAATGTTCAATATTGATGACCCAAATAACAAATTAGTTTCAAGAAATCCATTTTTATGAGATTTATTTCTTTTACTTTTAATAGACTTTAGTCACCAAGTTGGTCTTTTCTTCTTTAAGCTATACTGTTTCTTATAATTTATGTGTACATGCTTACTGTGTGTAGGAAATTATTTTGGGTGCTAGGATAAAAGACAATTTAAAAGTAAGCACTATTCAATTTTTCCTAGTTAAAAACAATAATAATGACAGGGTTGGATTTTTGTTTTATTTGGTTTTCAATATCCAGGACAAAATAAAACATGGAACTTATGACATGTCTTCATTTACATAATTCCTCTCCCGAGCTAAAATGATCCATTTCTTAAAAATATCAATTTAATTTTTTTCCCATTTAAACACAAGACTTGTGAATCCAGGCAAATACAATTAGCATGTGCATTTTATTAAATATATTCAAATGTCAAATGCCTATTTACAGAAAGACCACTAATGATAACTTAGGCTCAACTAAAAATGGATGTCAATAAATGGTTCTATAAGTGCTTACGTTCATAATAGAAGCAATAGCATCTCTGAATAAATATTAACATGTAAAACTGCTATTTATCATGTCAGCACAATCAATAGAGACCATATTTCTGGACTAGGAATACATCAGTAATCTTACTGCGTTTGCTGGAAATCACAAAGCAAAAATGCACGCACTGTCACGGACATTTATTGTACTCAATTGGATCCAAACTAGCTGCTGAGGAAAAAGCAATTTATGCTTGTGCAACAAAATAAGCTATGTATATATGAATAAATCATTATTATTATTATTATTTTTACTGTGATTCCTTTCTGTTTGTGTTACCTGCCTAAGATGCTGGGTTTTCAATAAAAGACTTCTGCGTGTGACTTTCACAGCTAGTAGAGTGTGAGTCTGGCGGGGCATCTCCCAATCCAAACCCTTCCTGATCCCTCCTCTCTCATGAAGGCTAATGGACACCAGCTGAGGATGTCTATATTGCTTCTTTACCGCTCTCAGTCACAGACACTTCCATGACGACAGTGGACCCTTTAAAGAGTCCACTTTTCACCTCTGGGAGGCGTACTGTCCCCACCAGGCTTCTGTGGATCAGTAGCCTCCCACTACAAAGTCACTGCCTTCTGCAGTAGTTGCAATAAACGTAGGCTGCTTATCACCGAAGTCCTTAGAAGCTCATATTACAGTGTTGTTTAGAAAGAAATGAATTTGGAAAGGCCATGTCTGTGTACACTCTGCTTTGATCCCTCTCTCTCCCTCATCCCCTCCTCCTTCCTTTCTCCCCCCTCCCTCTTTCCCTTTCTATCTCTCCATGTCACTCTCTGTGTATCTCTCTCTCTGTGTTTCTCTCTCTCTCTCTTTCTCTAAATGACACTGAGAAATCTTCCTTCCCTGGTCTTTCTCCATACTCACAAGACACTACCACACTAGCCCAAGGACCACACCATCCCCTAGGGGAAGCACAGCTCCGTGAGCTTTGCTGCTCCACTGTAAAGCTTCAAGGTCACCCTTGAACTTGTATTTAATGACTTGCTTTTCTGCGATAAGGGTGCCTTAGAGATAGTTTTCATAGAAGCATGCTGTTATTAAACACCTGTTCAGTGCCAGATCTCTCAAAGGAATGAAACACACTCTTTAAAATTTAAGCAAAAGAAATAAACAAGAACAATGGCATTAAACGCATGATAGACAATATAATAAAGACATGCTTCTTATACTGGTTTTAAACTGTAATTTACCGGGTCATATTATTCTGAATATTACATTACAAATTTGGAACAGGTGTTGAAAGCTATTTTCCCCCACAATTAGATGTTAACTCTTTCTCTCTGAAGAACTGAAGCTTCACCGAAGATCTTCTGATAACAAAAACGGAAGTAGTGGAACCCACAGCTCAATAATAAGGTAAATGGAAAAACAGTTGGTTTCCGTCTCTCTCAACTGCTTTCCTTGATGTGTTCCAGTCAAAAAGAAAAAGAGAGAGTGTATGTTCCTGATGGTGCCAACAACCACAGGGTAAAGGGTAAACACACTCGCCTGTTTTGCACTCCCTAGTGGCACAATGGCTTCACTTCCGAAAAGTTTTCATTTTTTTTTTTTCTCTAAGACCCTAACTTGCAAGTCAAGGCTGTGTGAACTCAGAAAGCCACAGGGTTCAATGAAATTGTTTCAGCCACGACCATGACAGCATTTTAAGGAAATCTGCATGATGGTTTCTTGTCAGATGTCATTGAATGACAGCTGTGCATGCTCCTCAGAGAAGCCATGACAGAGCTTCATGGACAAACGCCCCCGTGAGGAGAAAATGAAGTCGCTGTGTAAGAAGGGGGAGCCTGGGCAGGCTTTGGAAGGATCCCCATTTTTGCCCCTACACTTAGCTACACAAAGAAACCCCCATGCTTCATTTTAGGATGAAGAAGATTTGAGAATAGCAATTCTCAAAAGGCTCCACTGTGGCATGAGCTATGCTGGAACAAGTTTACCACGTTGGTGCCTGAGAGGCGAAGACAAGGGAGGTGTTATGAGCATTTCCCAGGAGTTCCGAGTGATGCCACTTGCTCTGCCCCATTCCCTGGTGTTCCTGAATCACAGGAAGAATAAACACTGAGTTTGGGAGGAATCACTCTTCTGAGTCCTGACACTGTGAACTCTTTTTATTTTAAATAATGCTCATGTAGCTAATATCTGTCTTATATTAATGGCCCTGAAGTACAGTCACTGAGCCTATAACCATGGAGGACTCAGAGCACATCTATAATTTTATTTCCTTTTGCATGCTAGGAATGTTTTTAAAGAAACAGATCAAGTTCTGTTTGCTCAGAGTTGATTTAGCTGGATAATTTAACTTACCAAAAACAGTTCTGAAGAATCTTAAAAATCTGTTTATAATGTTAAGTCTTGTAGTATTTGAAGCCACTATTACTATGTTGCTTGGGTACCTTATACATAGTTGGATAAACATGTTTAATACTGGTTTCTTAGGCGAATCCTGATTAATTGTGTCATCAGGATGACATTCTTTGTCTATTTTATTAGAAAGCACTCATTTGCTTCTCTCAGACGTAAGAACTTGAACATTATGCTTCTTCACGTTGAGAGGAGTCGACATGATCCATTCGAAAGCGAACAGCAGACTACAGACTAATAGCTACAGTCATTTCCAGAGTGTTCTGCATCTCCAACACGACTGGTTAAGAGCTGTGGTAGAGTTCAGCACTAGAGCTGGGTTACTAGAAACCGAGTAACTGGAACAACCAAAAAAGTCCACAGCCCTGATCTCATCAAAATAATTATGAACCTTTAATGTCATCCCACCAGGGACAAAGAGAAAGAAAATGCGGCCCAGAATGAGGATCGTAATGGAAACAGACAGAAGTGGGGCAGCCGTTTGGCCTTTGACAGTAGACACAGACTACTGTTGAAACTACAAGACAATGGAAGACTGCCTAGCCAAAATAGAAATTTTACTCTGTGTCTCAATTGGTAAAGTGTTTACAATATAACAGAAATAAATGGCCATTTCATAGGTGCCTTTCCTCACAGGTCCACAATCACACAGAACAGGCATACAATACATAGGGAAGATTGGCTACATCAGATGCAGTGAGGATGTGCCTGATACAAGTGCTTTTCTCTTTTAGAATCATTGCCCAGTGCTACCTCCCTCAACAGTTGGTTTATTTACTCTGTCCTGTAGTTTGAGTACTTGACATTTAGAAGATTCACTCGCCAATATAAAAAGCTTTTATTCTCATAAAAATTGACTGTATCTCTGTAATGAATCTCTTTCACTCTTCAAATTCAAGTGTGATATAGATAAACATAAAATAACGGAAGAGGGCATACCTAGGAGGTGCTGTTTGCAAAAACAAAACCAAATGAATGCATGCGTCTTTATTTCATCAGGGGTCGTTTCTGCCAGGGTCATTTTCACCTCAGCTTGGAAGGTTGTATTAGTTGAGCTTCCCTAATCTGAACATGCCAACACAAAATCTAAAATCTGAAATGTCTTGAGCTCCAACGTGAAACAAGAGGAAACATTAAACAAGAAAATCATGTTTCACACAAAAATTTATGAAAAATACTATAAAAATTTTAACTATCCATGTAAGAAATACACAAAATATTGGTGAACATCGTGTTTAGACTTGGCTCCCAATACGCAAATATTGCAAGATGTGCAAACATTCACCTCTCTCAAAGACTTCCAGTCCTGAAGCATTTTGGGTAATGGAATTTTACAGGTGGTTTAAAGCCTTCAAAAGCAACTACTAAGTGTTTCAGTAACTGTACTCAGCTAGTCTTCCACCGAAGATTTAACCTCATATTTCAAAACTCTTATTTTGTCTTTAGTCCTATGTGTGGGTGTGTATCTGTGTGTGAGCACACATGCTCGTAGACACCAGATGCAAGAGGTCCCCAGAAGCTGCGGTAACAGTTAGCCACCCACCGCACTCCAGTGCGGGCTGCTGACCTCCAGTCCTGCGCATGAACAGCAAGGGCTTGTATTAGCTGAGCCCCCTCTCCAGCCCTTCAAGTTTTATTTCTAAAGAGGATGCATAGCTTTTGTTTGTAACGTGAAAACTGCTGGTCCATGAAGTAACACAAGGACCTTCCCAAGTGGGAACCAACCCATTGTGAACTATCTGTCACTGCTGTGACTGCTTGTCCCTACTGAGACACTGGTTCACTGAGAATGCGTCTCTCTATCCTCTCCCTGGGTTCGAAACTTAATTCTATTTTCCATACCAGCTGGAAGTTAGTCTTCCACACGGCCACAGGTACACTGCAGCACACGAAAGTGATGGAGGAGTTAAGATATAGTTCCCTTCAAAGCCCTCAATGTCAAGTGCTTGCAGGATAAGGCATCCACCAGTGACATCTGAAGAGTCCTTTGTTTTACCTGAGAGTGTTACAAGTCAGGCCCTCACTGTACACATGCATTGAACTCATTATCAATTTACTTTAAAAATGCAAGGCCAGGATTTAGGTTTTAAGCGTTTACAAAGGAAGTCTTTCTTTTTGCTAATTAATGGTGAAATTGGAAAGCATAATATTTTGAAAATGAATCGAAGACTTCCTAACAAAGGGATAATTCACTCTGAGCATTCTTTTTTATCTACTAAGAAAAATATTTCATGAAATCCATTATGCTTCCCCAAATATACGAGGGGCTTATTGTGGGAGGTAGGGTAATGGCGGGGGATGGGGGTGGTGAGAGAAATTTAGTAAAAAGATTCTTTGGTAGCTAATAAACACATGGCTATTGTCCCTGAAAACACTGCCATCTGTTGTCAGAAAAAAAAGGTCACTTGTTAAATTTTGCTAGGCAACAGGTTTTCTACAAATGAAGAAAAAAACTATCTGACAGTTTTTCTTAACTGAGTAGGTCATCCTAGGAGTGGGTGTCACCATGGAGAATACAATTGGAAACATGTCCATATTCCAAATCAGCTCTCCAAAACAAAGGGACTCTGTGTGCATGCACCTCTGAATAATTAACAGGCGCTGGTATATGCTGTTTGAATTTCCCTTCAAATATATGCAGAACGCCAACATGATGATCAAAATTCCAACCATCACAGCTGTGCTAATATTATCTTTTTATTAACATTTCTTAAAAGTTTCCATTAAATTTTATGATGTGATAAATGACACAATATTACCTTGTGGATCCATCATAAAAGATAAAGGAGAAAAATCACCCAAACCACTACCCAGCTGATCTGGAGTAAGGGTTTGAAATCCTGTATGTAGCATGTTATCTTCTGTTACAAACGTGCATATTCCTCATTAAGGAATTGCTACAGAATTCATTTGTCACTTTCCAGCCTCAGAGTTTCCCACATTTTTACTTAGGAAATTTTAAGTTGCACCCAGGCTTACATGGAGAAGCCATCAATGGAGAATCTTTAAATTAGGCTGAATATTTTGCTATGACTTAGAAACTTTAAGTAAACAACAAATGGAGCCAAACTAAAGTCGGTTGAGTTTATGAGGTCCATCAGCCTCATTTTGGCCTTTAAACACACTGATTTTCATTTTGTTCACACAGAACTATGTCATTGGTGGAGACAGAATCCATATAGAAGGTTTGAGGGTTACGATTCTAGAGTTTACAAACCTTGTTTGCACATGACAATTCTGCAAGGCCCTTTCTAGACCTCAATAAGAAAAAAACGGAGGTTGTATCTTGCTAGGTTCCACTAGCCAATAACAATAAAGCCAAGATTCTAAACCCATCCTGGACTCACAATTGTTGTGTTCCCCTCCACCTCACACCATTGGCATCCATGTGGATTGGGGCGTGGAGGGAGAGTGGCCTTTCTTTAAAGAATTTATGCTCCATGGACACAGAAACTGTGCTGTAAACTTGTGGTGAAAAGAGAGGTCATACATGATGTCTTGTGGGAGGAGATCATGAAAATGGGATTTAAAGCTTGTGATCCATAATGACTCATTAAGTAGGAACAGAAAGAGGAGCCCTAAGGTTAGGCCTGGAAGAAAAAGAACCCAGATAGAGCACACACCAACAGAGCCCAGCTTGGCAGGCTTGGAAGTGAGACCATGACTACCCAGTCACAGGAGAAAGATGAAAACAGAATGTCTACAAAAGCACATGCTTGTGCGGAAACAACATACCATCTCTCAAGGCGAGCAGAGGAATTCCTCACTGACAGTGATGGCACATCGTGAAAATCTCAGGGGTGAATGAGAACCCTACTGCTCGTAGTTTTTCTAGAGGGAGATGGAAGTCAGGGCCTCACACAGATGAGCAGGTTTCCTATCATGGAGCTGCACACCCAACCCTCACATTCTGAAGTTCCCAGTAACGTTCAGCAAACCCGCTTAGCCACCCCGAGTCTACAGAGAAGGCGAATGTCTTGGAGAAACTTTTTCAGAGCTAACTGAGCTAATGTGTGTTCACTGCATTGTGTGAACAGCTGAGGATAATTCACGAATGTGGTTTAGTAGTTAGTGTCTCACCTATGCCTGCAGGTGGGCACATAAACCTCACATGGCATCACCCACAGAGCCTCCAGACTCTCAGGAGCTGGGAACACAGTTGAATAGACAATTTTTATTACAAATTATTTTAAAGGTCCTCTCTGACTCTGGTTTTCAATATTTGATAATCATGTGATGCATAAAAATTATAAATTTTGTCTCACAAATCCCTTAATCTTACAGTTGGAATAACCCACTTGGGGAAGGGATGGGTTTTTCTCAAAGTGCCACTTTTGCTTTCGTAGGAAAACACGTCCTGGGAGTCTCAAGCCACAGCTCTTTCCCATTTCCAAAGACAGTATTATTTTCTCATAGTCAGAAATATCTAATGGTTACAATGTCAAAACTGGAGATTTAGTTCACAAGGACAGGCTCCTGGGATCCTCCCATCCAGGAGGCTGAGCCAGAGAGAACGTGAGTACAAGGTCAGCTTGCAGTACATTGTGAGCTCAAGGTCAGCCTGAGATATACAGTGAGATTCTGTTTCAAAGAAGCAAGCACACAAAACAGGCTTGTTTTCCAGTCTTGGAGTTTATTGCTAACTGCTTATTCAACTTAATGGCTTTGGGAAACGAAGTAGATTGGTTTTACTTCTTAGGAGCTTGATGTTTCCATCTGTAAGATGGAAATAACTATATTACATCTACTCTGTAGCACGGTGGCACTAAATAAATAGGTTCTATCCCTCCAATAATGCTTCCTCTTAAAGTGATTACAGCCATTCTGTTGGTCACAGAGCTTAAGCTTTAAGAAGCAAAATCAAACAAAGCAAACCCGCGAATTCTACATGTTTCTCACTTTAGTTAAGAACCAAGAAAAGCAGAGAGGACAATTTGAGTTAGGCATAGGGGAGAAAGGAGTTTAGTTTTTACTGTAGTCAAGTGCATGCCTGCGATGTGAGTGTGGCTCAAGGACAGAGTGTTAGTCTAGCACACGAAAGGTTCTAGGTTCAATCCCCAGCACTGGAGAAAAGCCTCTCTGCTTTGAGGCCTTTCTCCTGCCTACCCCACCACAGCCCATTATGAACTGCCTGGCGGCAGAGCACAGGGCTCTTTTTCAGTGTGTCCCCAGCTGTGAAGACAGAGCCTCGGGAGCATGCAGCATGTGCTTGCTGACCCTGGGAGATGACTCTGCAGAGCTGACTGTCACCTGGAGTTCAGAAGGGACAGGGATTCTGAAGTAACTGAACTAGCCTGAAAAGCTGCACTTCTAAATACATGATGTAATTGCCACATTAAAAAGTTTATGTTTTTTTTTTTTTTTTGTAAACCTGGATCACTTTTTGTCGGGGCATTTGTTAGTCTAACCTGGGCTAGGATGGGAGTCTCCAGAGCCACCCAGCTTCTAGCAGTGCAGTGAATGGCCCCATGCCTCCCTGCTACCACAGAGGGGAGTGTTTCAAACGCAGGTCTTCAGGGGCCCAAGAATTTGGCAGGCTGTCACATTTCTGTGGTCTACTAATGAAAGGCCCAACAGTCGTGGCAGGCAGCATTCTATGTTCTGCTTTTTCTAAATGCGGGAGTGTAAGGAAGCTCACCGGCACAGCCCAACTGCTTAGGCACAGGGTCAGGCACCTGAGCTCTCTCCACGCTGGCTGCTGCTTTCCAAACACTAATTGATGTGTGTTGATCCCTTAAAAGGGGGAAAAATAAGCTTGGGGTCTGGAGAAACAGAAGTGTTACTGTCTCATACAATTTGGAGCAGCATGTCCAATGATGCACTTTTTTTTTCAAAAAAAAAAAAAGTAAAACTGCAAGTGCATAAAAATTCCAAAGCTAATTCAATTTGGCAAAGTGGAACTCTCCACTATAATTCTGGTGTCTTAAGTATCGCTCTCAGTAGAAACTGAAAGTAGCTACTGGAATCCCTTCTAGACTTGAGAAAGGATATCACCAAGCTTACCAGAGTCTCCTAGCTTCTGAAATGTCACAAAACATGGAGCATATTTTTTCTTTCTCTGCTGCCCCCTCCTACCAGTTCTTGGGTTCAAATTCAGACCTAGTATGTACTACAACAGGAGCTAGTTCCAGGACAGGCACCAAAGCTACAGAGAAACCTTGTCTCAAAAGACCAAAAAAT